>CAJVGC010000590.1:28339013-28904384 GCA_910822075.1 Senecio squalidus | reverse complement strand
ACAGAATTTATATTTCAAAGGCCGAGCATGGATTCCAAGATCCGAGGATCTTCGCAAACTCATTTTGGACGAGGGCCACCGATCTAGATATTCCATCCATCCGGGATCCGACAAGTTGTACAAGGACCTCCGAGAATACTACTGGTGGCCGGGCATGAAGAAGGATATCGCCTTGTACGTAGCCAAGTGCCTTACTTGCTCCAAGGTCAAGGCGGAATATCAAAAGCCCTCAGGTCTACTCCAACAACCGGAAATTCCCATGTGGAAGTGGGAGCAAATCTCTATGGACTTCATCACCAAGTTGCCCCGTACGACTAAGGGTAACGACACGATTTGGGTAATCGTGGACCGTCTGACCAAATCCGCTCATTTCTTGCCAACTCGGGAAAATTTTTCGATGGAGAAGCTCGCTCAAGTCTACATCAATGAGATCGTCTCTCGTCATGGAACCCCGCTCTCCATCATCTCTGATAGAGACAGTCGATTCACCTCCCGTTTCTGGAACGTTCTACAGAAATCCCTAGGTACTCAACTAGACCTCAGTACAGCGTATCACCCTCAGACTGACGGCCAGAGTGAAAGGACGATCCAAACACTTGAAGACATGATGAGAGCATGTGTAGTAGACTTCGGAGGAAGTTGGGACACTCACCTCCCCTTGGTCGAGTTCTCCTACAATAACAGCTACCATGCCAGCATCAAGTGTGCGCCATTCGTTGCTCTCTATGGGCGTAAGTGCCGGTCACCGCTATGCTGGTTAGAAGCTGGCGACCGACAACTTACGAGACTCGATATCGTCGCGGCGACCATCGACAAGATCACCTCTATTCGTGAACGATTGAAGACGTCCCGTACCCGACAAAAGAGCTACGCTGACAACCGAAGGAAGCCCCTCGAGTTCCAAGTTGGCGACCGAGTACTCCTCAAAGTATCACCCTGGAAAGGGGTAGTCCGCTTCGGGAAGCGCGGTAAACTGAGTCCGAGGTACAATTCTTGATGGAACTATAACACGTTCTTAAGTGATAGACGACTTACTCTCTTTTAAACAAAAGTACTTAGTGCCCGACGACTTTTTGACTTTGACTTTCACACTATTAACTACTTAGCCGTATAGTAATTATGGGTATCGATACTTAGGAAAGAACCGTTCCTTGCTTAGATGGCAGTCTAAGTACATATTACTAAGTAACTTTTAATTTCCCGTTTGAGAGGCGGGGAGTTGGGGCCTCACGGTTGGATAATCGGATTAGTGTGAACACTTAAGTTATAGATGACAAGAGGTTGATACAAGAAAATCTAATTAGTTACTTACGCATAAACTTATAAACTTTTAGCGATTGCTATCCGCTTCTACTATTTGACTAAATTTGACTCAATTTGGTCTTTACAAACTTAGGGCACCAGTTCGCCCGCTACTTAGACTCTAAAGTATATAATTTTTAAGCGACTTTTCTCCGCTAATCTCCTTTATGGAAACCTCTACTCTTATATACTTTACTTATATTTTGTTCGACTATTTAAACTGTAACTCACTCACTGCGTTTTCGTAGTTGACACTTTATCTTATGTTTCAGGAAATTAGTGTAAGCACGTGATGCATGGCATGGACGGGTCGAGGCGGTCGTGTGAGAACCTTATTGGGAAAAGACTTGGCCATTTATTTTGGGAATTTTAAATGAAACTTATTTGTCGTGTAACAATGTTCTAAATTATCGTATCTTGGTCGTTTGAATGGATTTGTAAACACTTTTATTTTTAATTAATGACTCGATGACCGTTATGTTTTATATGACCTGTGATATGATTTTCCAGCTCTTTACATTCCGTGTTTCCGCTTTAGCGGGGTGTGACAAAAGATATATATATATATAGAGGTGGGTTCATTTAGGAACCACTAAATATTTAGGAACCATTAGGAACCAATATTCACCAGTGTATATATATGATATTCACCAGTGTATATAAAGCATATGTATATATATATATATATACACTGGTGAATATTATATGTATATACACTGGTGAATATTATATGTATATACACTGGTGAATATCATATTAAATATACACTGGTGAATATCATATATATACACTGGTGAATATTGGTTCCTAATGATTCCTAAATATTTACATGGTTTTTAAATGAAACCAACTCTATATATATATACATGGTTTTTAAATGAAACCAACTCTATATATATATATATATATATATATATATATATATATATATATATATATATATATATATATATATATATATATATATATATATATATATATATATATATATATATATCGATGTAATACTATAAGAAGTCTCGCGGTTTAAATAACAAGCTAATGTTATCAGAAAAAATATTTCGAAACTGTAATTTTGTTTTGAATAATTTTAATAACAAATATTGTAGTACAAATTTATTTATTTATTTAATACATAAAACATATATTTAAAGAATTTTTTTTTACTTGTTATACAGAATCCCAGAAATTTGAACCCAAGCCTAAAAGAAAAAATATTAATAACTATAAAGTTTAATGTAATATTAATTTTAAGAAATAAATAAATATGACAATATTGTCAACAAGGAGGTTTAAATTGGGGAGAGAGGACAATTAATGCTCATAATCTCATATACTAATTAATTGTTTATAACTTTTTAGTAATAAAAAAAATTCTTACTCAAAGGACATTAACATTTAATTTATTGAGTGAATACATAATAATAAATGTGGCTTTCATAAATATGCAAATATATTTTGTGTATAAATGAAGACGGTGTGAGATAAAAATATTCACATACTCATTAATTGAGATTGAAAATATGAGTATACTTATTAAGGATAAACTTTGCTACCTTTTTATTGTGTTGCTCTATCTCACTTGCTTCTTTATAACTCCTTCAGCGGGTCTAAAGTGTCGATTCACTTACGAGTGGACGGTTTATATATACAATGATATACCAAGTTCATCACCACTTCTCGTTCGAGTAAAATCACGAGATGATGATCTTGGGTATCATAACATCCCTTTTGGAAGTGGGTGGCGCTTCCATTTTTGTGATAGCCTATTCAGACAGACTATTTTTACGGGAGATTTCTCAAGTCCATACTTGAAATTGGTAAACTTTAATGTTTTTGATAAAGAGATAGCAAGGTTTATGGGTGGTGGCTCTTTCTCCCACAACACCGATGTTTATTGGTTACTAGACAAAGATTCGTATTACTTGTCAAAAGAATATAAACCTTATGATGATCCTAAGGCATGGATACGTAGAGGGAGTTGGTGATAATATACATGCTATGTTGTTTATCAATCAGTTATTTTCTATCAAATAATATTTAAATTTTATGTGTGTGGATTCTCCTTCCTTTCCTCCATTCCTTATCTTCCTTCTTATTATCGTGTTTTTATTTTAAATATTTCGTTTCGTATACGAAATTCTAAGGTCCTTTCTTTATATATAAGTCTATACGATTTTCCAGAGGTGTTACTTAATTTCATGAAATGAATACGAGTTATATGTGTGTGTGTGTTATACGTGCAACACTATTTTCTCATAATAAATTAAAATCTACATAAACATAACATTTATGATTCAATTTTTATTTTTTCCACGCTATCACGGGACAATAATCTAGTTGTGTCTATAATTTGAACACAATAACTTATTTTTAATGCAATTACATTTATTGCGTTCGCAACAAAGTTATTCAATTATCACCTCTAGAGGTAATCTATCAATTCCGGTTATAATTTGAACACAATAACTTTTCCATTTATACGGCTAGATATATAATGTTGTGTTTGATTAATAGAAAACCGATTATAGTTTAATACAACCACTAGTTGTATCATTTTCGAGTTCAGCTTGTATTCCAATTTAGTTTCTCTAACTTGTAATCTTGCGACTCTAAGAGGATTTCTTTCAAACTTTTCAGTTAACTCAACATGTATAACTTGGTTATATGTGAAATCATAACAAGGGTAGCATAATTAAGTTGCAGAAAATATGTGCAGACGAAAACATCACCAGATTAACTGATTAAGGTAGTTCCGTTCTCATAAGTAGACGTATCTATAGGGTGACAGACAAATACAAAAGACCGTCAAAGCACCAACATATGCTAACAACAGAAACTACAATACTAACTTCTTAAAACTCATAAGCAAAGTAACTATTCGTAATCCGCTATTCATATGTAACTAACCACTTTATTCTACCATAACTATCATTATATTTGTGGTAATAATATTTTTGTTGATTATGTACTATAATATTGTGTTAAAACTTTCTTCCATTAGTCTGATAGGCACATGACCCTCATCAATCTGCCAGAAGTATGAAACAGAACAAATCAAAACTGGGTGCATAAATTTTACTGCGAAACATACCACATTTACAAGAAGGCCAGTTTTATTTTGAAGACTATGAAAAATAATTGTTCAATTTCAACATGTAATTATCTCTTTTTGTTTAAAGTAGTACCTAATTGACAATATGTTAAAAAAAAAATGTGTCAAAAAGACTATGGGAATTACGAGAACATCATTGTGTTGTTTCATAGCGATCTCATAATCAGCTTTCTTAATTGCAGCTTTCTCCTCATAGGGAGCTTTCGCCTATAAATAGAAGCAACAACATGATTACCGTATGCTAATTGTGTTAGATACATAACCAGAAGTTTGGATGTGATAATATGCACTTAGCTCCACCTTCCTTAGCAACCTGTTACGAACACCAAACTTCATCAATCAGATATCAAATGTAAGGTCTTAACAATCTCTTCAAGATATATATAAACGCTCGAGTATTATTAGAGTCATGAGATCAAATAGTCGCCTAAAGTTAGGCTAACACAATCAAAAGGTCTAAAATATACATCTTGAAACGAACAAGTTATTTCTAAATAAATTAATGATCGAGTTACAATTGTATTCACATTGATTGCATCATACAAAAGATTTCAATCAAACCACATCATATAACAAACACGAAACCACATCAGCTGAAGATCAAAACAGAACTGTTTATAACAATTTTGTTATAACTACAATAAACTACATTGCACTAAATTATTAAAATTGAATGTTGATATAAAATATAATATTATATCATAATTATAAATACACTCAATTTCAAAGTAAATTTTCTAGGGAACACTATATTTTAAATTTAATATATAATATAAATTATTCTTAAAAATGCATTTTCAAAATGGTTAGTAAACTTTTTCCTCTTTTTCCTCAATTTAGGGATCAAAAGTTCAATACTACTCCGTAGTCCGTACCACTTTGATTTTTTTTAATGCTTCTTCCTAAGTTCTTTAACCTTTTTCACTCTGACCTTTAATTATTATTATTTTTATAATTAACCCCTTAACTATTATGTTTCTAGTTTCTATCAAATGTTTTTGTTTATTACTTTGTCTTTAACCCTTAACTTTATCATTAACATACTTTTATTCAGATTCAAATCTTATATGCTGTATTTTTTTTTATTTTTTTTTTAATATTTTTATTACTCTACTAACATACTTAGTGCATTTTATTATTTATTTACTTTTACTTTTCTTATTCTTATTAATTAATTTAAGTTTTATTAGTATTCTCTAAAGAACTACACTTATAAAATTTGATGTCCATATAAATGAAAATTTTAACACGTCAAATTTGACGGGCAAACAAAAACCTTGTTAAATTCAAATCTTTCATCTAATATAATACTTGAATAATTAACCATTTTAAATCTCTTTTTAGCTATCTATAATTATAAAACCGTGTTATATCTATCTATTTATTTCATTAGTCAATAAATTGCATGACTTGAGATAAAGTAAGACAAATGATTGATTATAAGAAAATATTATAAGTTTATCGTAGTCAATTATAATTATAATTTATTTATAAACTAAAATAAGAAACATTATTATTAGTATATCTATCATCATCATCAAATGATCGAGTGGTATAACCCTTAAGTGTAACTGCAAGTAACTCATTTTCTTCTAAATTATTCAATTTCATTTCTAATAAATGTATTAATTAGTAGCTAATCAAAGTAGCGATTATTAATGTATATAAAAACCAAATTCCATTTGCTCTACCATACATATGATGAAAATCACTTTATTTTGTTCACGTTCTATTTGTTAAGCTCAATGGTTACTCATAAGAAATTGTAATTTGTAATTTATTTAATATGAAAAACTTTACCCAATTACTATTTAACTTTTTCTCTGTAGGTCTATATATTATGTATCTTAACGAAATATACGCATTATAGCAATTAAAAAAGGAGCGTGTATGTCCAACTACAAACAAATCAATATGGAAGTCGAAAAAGTGATAGTAAATTGTGATTTAACAATATCTTTTTTATTATAGATTTTGACATGACCCCTAACCATTTTATGCTATTTTGCCTTCAACTTTCGAGGTATCAAAAGGGAAGGTCGAAAGTCTTGGTGATTTCCGCTTTTAATAAGGAATGTTTAATATTTTTTTGATTAAAACGACACATGTTTTTGTGTATTTAGCATAAATTTGTTATTTTTTTTATATTTTTTTTTGTTATAGTTTGTTAATGTTTAGTATATAGAGATGATAAGAAAAATTAATAGTATTGTTTTTTTTTTGTTTTTTTTTAATAAATGGAGTAGTTAGTACTTTTCTTATCATTTAAACCTCAATATTTGAATTTGTTTTCCAAGTTTTGTTATTTGAGGGGGAAAAAAAGTATAAAAAGGTGTTTTGAAAAATTTTGTTAATGGAAAATCATAATTGTTACTTTTATTTATAAAGACCCGTAATTTTAAGCATTCGGTATGTACAAATATGTTTATATTAGTTTTGATGACAAAAGTTTTTGTATATTTTGAATATATTTTTCTTTTACAATATGTTCGACCGACTTAAATAAAATTATTGTTTACTCGAGTCGTTTGTTTTGATCATTTTGAATCCAAAATCACATATTATCCATTCTTTTAGTGAATTTTAAAAACTTAAATTTATGATATATTATAATGCATTTTATGAATTTTAAAACTAAAGAGTCGTGAAATTAAATGGTTTAAACTTATATAAAGATATTAAATTATTATTTTAATCATATCACAAAAAGATAAGTACTACATTACCGGGAAAATATGTAGTTAATGTTTATGCGAAGAAATATGACACTAGTGCTTGAAATTCAAAAAATATATCTTTTTTCCGTACTTTATATATATAAAGTATAATTATATAAAAATAGGATAAATAACAAAACTCGTGCATCGCCCCACGAACAAAGTTTAGTGGTTTATTGAAAAATAAAGATAACTCATTCAACATTAAAATCATATTCATCTATTCATTTCACATTTAGTACATACATATTAATAAATGAGGTTTTCATAAATATGCAAAGATTTTTGTCTATAAATGAAGACAGAGTGAGATAAAAACATTCACATACTCTTTGTTTGAGATTGGAAAAATGAGTATACTTACTAAGGATAAATTTTGCTATCTTTTTATTGGATTGCTTTACTTCACTTGCTTTTATATAACTTCTTCAGCCGGTTTATATTGTTAATACTCTTACGTGTGGACGGTTTATATATACAGTGATAGACCAAGTTCACCACTCAACGTTCATGTGAAATCGGGAGATGATGATCTTGGGTATCATAACATCACTTTTGGAAGTGGGTGGCGCTTCCATTTTTGTTATAATATATTCGACGATACTCTCTTGGAGATTTTTCAAGTGGAATGAAATCTATACACTTTAATGTTTTTGATATAAAGATAGCAAATCTTATGGGTGGTGGTTCTTTTGACCAAAACACTAATGTTTATGGGTTACTAGACGAAGATTCGTATTACTTGTCAAAAGAATTTAAACCTTTTTATGATCATAAGACATGGACGCGTAGAGGACAATGGTGATAAAATGTGTGCTATGTTGTTTAACAGTCGATAATTTTCTATCAAATATATTTTAATTTTATGTGTTTAAATTCTTCTTCCTTTTTGCCCTTTTTCTCCATTCTTTTCTTCCTTCTTATTCTCGTTAGTTTATTTCAAAATGTTCATTTATTATACAAGATTATAAGGTCCTTCTTATATATAAGTTTGTGTAATTTTTAAGAGGTGTTACTTAATTTCATGATATGAATACAAGTTATGTCTATTTTAGTAGTTGTTCAACAAATAAAATTCTTTACAAAAATTTAAGAATTAAAATAATAACTAAACGAGGAGTAATTCATGATATAACTTTTCCATTTTTGTCCAGAGTATATTTTAGTAAACTAAAATAATAATGAAAGAATAAAGAATTGTATCTATACTTTGAATACATTAAATTATATTTATGCAATTTGTTTAACATAGATATTCAGTCAAAACCATCGATGAAAATAGATCCTAGTCATATACTTTTAGATAAGAATACTATAATTAGGGGTGTCTTTGTTTTAACTTTTTTGTATAAGGGGCTGTTTGATAGTTGCAGACTGAGTTGGTGCAGACTGAGTTGGAACACAGACTGAGTTGGAGCTCAGACTGAGTTAGGTGCAGACTGAGTTTGTTGTGTTTGATTATGCCTCGGACTGGCTATGCTGACTGGGAGAAATGACTATTTTACCCTTCTGTTTATTTTTATATTGAATGTCGTACAAAATCCAAAACGTGAATATAGACTACAAGCTTAAACAAAAACATATAATTTTATAATAATAAGTTCAAGAGAAATATTAAACTCATAATTTTGTAATAATAAGTTCAAAATTACACATACAATGTTACTATGGACATGATCATAAGCGCAGCATGAGTTTCAAACGGAGATTGTTTTTCATCTTCAGACTTCATTTTAACGAAAAATAGTTCAAACAGGTAGCCTAAAACAATGCAATACAAAGGACAGAGTCGTGCAATGTTGTTGTGAAACCTGAAACACGATAAGCAAACAAACACCTCCATTATAATCTATATTATATTCTGCTCCTAAATTATATATCAAGAAAAACTTGGATTCCAAAATATAAATTAAAATCCATCTATCCACAGTCAACACTGGAAAGTACAAAAATCTATGCTTCTATTTGTGACTTGACAGCAGTGTTGAGTGAATAAAGAACACAAAGAAGGCGGTGGTGGAGGGGAAGGGTAGGGTTGGGTTTTTTTAATCCAAAAATGAGTCTGCAACTTTTTAACAAAGACTCAATCTTTGATACGGGTCTGTGGTACGGACCGAGTCCGTGACAATCTTGGTTTATCAAACACGCGGACCACGGACCGGGTCCGTGGTCTGAGTCCGAGTCTTTGGTCCGTGGTGATATCAAACATCCCCTAAGTAACTTTATTATATATACTAGTATAGAATCCGCACGATACGGTCATGACGACAAGTTGTAGTGCGATAATGAGTTCTTATAGTTTTCAATTTGTCTCGTGATTTATGTCGTGAGAGTAATGGTTTATGGGGCGGTCTTTGGGGCCAAAACAAATTATGCGATAACGATTTTCGGCTCACCTTTCGGGATGGAAAAGAATTATTGATATGACAATGAGTTTCGATAGCTTCTTATTCATTACTTCCGACTTTATATTAAGTATAATACTTTCTTATTTGATGGTTCGTGTTATAATATGAATTTTAAGGTAATAATTTTAAGTTTGACAATTTGAAGCATAAAGAGAGTTGCTTTAATTGTTTCTGGTGCAACCATTTCCTCTACTAAGTTTGACAAGATGTGGTAACATTATCTATTCTAACCATTAATTAAGTTACATCTTCTATTAGTTTATCCTTCTACCATTCGGAAAATTTTACCTTTAGTCATTCAACCTATTTGGGTAATTCGACTTCTTCTACGCTATTAGCCCATTTGGTAAAATCATATATGTATAACAAAATATAAAGTAGAGATAATTACAAATATGTTTCTTACGATTTGACAAATAGAACATGTTTAAGATAATCCTCTTAGCTTTTTAGAGAATCCCGCTCCTGTCTCGTAGGACTTGTAGCTCGGCAGTCCACCGGGTGGGTTTTTTTATCCTTCCAGTTTCGAGGGCGGGCTGCTCTACATTCAGCCACATCACAGTGACCCCCGAAGCTGAAAGTACACCAAACACTCTTTATTTGGAAACATTACACACTCGTAATCTTTTAGTCTATTAGGATTAACTTATTTCAGTTAGTTATATCAAATGACTATTTTACCATGCTTGTATTCAAGTGTTCACGTTTTATGTTCACTGTCTCAAATGTTTATCTAAGATTGATGGGTTTTGAATTGTTATATGCTTTATAAAGATTATTGAGATGCCTATTTATCTATGCATTTTTTTTAATACGTATCAAGTATAATACAAAATCCGTTTTATAATATAAGTTTCTTAGTAGTTTGAGACATAAATGTTAAATATTTACAAATCCTTTACTATACAACATAAATAAAAAATAAACATATTGTTATCATTTTATTATGTATTTTAATTTGTATTGTATTTTATTTGTATTGTATACCTATCTTTTAAATTTTCCACAAAAAACTATATAATTATTACAAATGATTATCAACTAAACCGTATAATCAACACTAATATTTATCAAAGAATTAAAACTTAAAAAAACCCGAAAACATGTTTAATATCTCTTAACAAACATTTAAAAATAATTTGTCTACAAAAGCAACATAAACAACCATCATAACAATTTCTAGCAAAATAAATATAATAAATCTTGCAAATACTACAAATTACAAACAATTTATCTTTGAAATAATGTGGCAAGAATATTATTAGTAGTTGTTCGGATTTTAATACAATTATCTGAAAATTTAAAATGTTAAACAATCTTTCTTCTTACTTCTTAGTGTTAACTCCATCAAATCTGACTTGTTCATATACTAGACAAAAAAATTAAAAATTAGTTCTGGATTCAACTATTAATTTTCTTTTTTTATTTTATTTTATAAAAATGAATATTTTACATATATTTGTCTAAAAGTTAACTTACTTAGAACGTATAATTCAAAAAAAAAATCTAAATGCATTATTATGTAATAAATCATAAAGATATCGAATTTAATGAGTAAATGGTAAATAAGTAATTCAACTTAATTGTAATTTATATGTGTTTGAATTGAATAAGGGTAAATAAGTAATTTCAATTACTTAAATTTTAAGAAATTAAGAGTATGAGGAGATTCTTTATAATATAGTTAAGCTATTAAAGCACGGTTAGTCAAAATATTTAATTTTGGTAGAGTAACTTTTATAAAAAGTGAATTATCAATGTTAATAATGGTGTATATTGACAATATTATTAGTTACAAATTCTTATATTAGTAAATAAAATAGAGTATTATAATATGTATAAACTAGTATGTATAAGTTTCTAAATAATTATTATATTAAGCTTACTAATATAGTGCATACATGTATGGAAAAAGATATCGTATTACTAGTTATTTGTAGTTAAATGATAAATCATATAAATTTATAAAAGTAACAACATAATAGTAGGGTGTTCACTATTTGGATATTGTTCATTTGGACAATTTGGATTGGACCAAGACCGAATTAATATTTTGAATTTTGGATTGGTTTTTGGTCTATATAGAAAAACCAAATAGTCCAAAAAAATCGAATAACAATATAATTTACTTAATATTACATAATACATCAATATTTTATTAGTGCGTTCAACTACAATGGTTTCATACCTGTAATATTATTATCTTTCTTATTACGTATTATCAGATTACTGATCTTTGACAATGATTTCAACTTTTCCACCTATTTTACGAATACTTTTTTCCGATACATATGCACATAAGTGTTGTCATGATTAATGGGATATACATTTAAATAGCAATTATAAAACCGAATTTTAAAAACCGGTCCAACCGAATAGTAATTTGGTTTGATTCGGTTCGGATCTTAAGTTTATTTGGATGGTTAAGATTCATATTTTAGAAGCCGAAATTCAATCGGATTCATCTAATTAGATCGGATCGAACCGATTCATCCAAACGAACACCCTACATATTAGTGCAATTACAAATCTATTATTAAGATATGAAGAATATTATGTTTAGACTTTTAACAACCAACATAAATTATTGTTATGCTTTCAAGAATCATGTGAAATGTAGTATATGCAAAAATGTACTTAAATATTATATCTGATGGAGGTTTTAGTAGCTAAAGGATATAGGTAGAATGTATATAAATATATAAAATTTCGGATTAGTGGATGAATCCATGAAATAAACGGGTCGGGTCGAATATTACTACGAATATACATAAAATAAAAGTAGTATCGATTAACAAACAATACAATGCTTAAGTAGTTAAGTTACAATATTTCATATAAGTTTATGTAAGGCGTATACGTTCTACGAATTTTAACAATAAATATGGAAATAAGTAAAATCGTGTTTACTTAACATGATATTGTCAATGTTGTTTGCTAACTTTAAAATAAAATGTATGGTTCATATAACATAATTAATAAACTTGATAAATTTTTAAGTTTATAATTTTATTGTGTATTTATGAGTTATAGTCACATATTTGTGGTAAAATGAAATATGAATACTATTACTCAACAAGAATAATTGTTATAATTAAAGAATATTAAAAGATAATTTTAGAAAACATAAAGTATTGTTTGTAAATTATACAACCCAACAGGCAACAGTTAAAAAAAAAAATATAAAAAAATGTGTTGGGTGAGATTTGAACCCTTGGCTAAAAAATATTTAAGATTCAACGTCACATAAATGAGTAACCACTGCACTGGCACCATCTTCTATTATAGTTTTTTTTAAATTGGGAAGAGTGGTCAATTTAATGCTGATAATCTCATATACTAATTAATTGTTTATAACTTTTTAGTAATAAAAAAATTTCATACTCAAAGGACATTAACATTTAATTTATTGAAAAGTAAAGATAATCCATTCATAAAAATCACATTCATCTATTCATTTCATATTGAGTGAATACATAATAATAAATGTGGTTTTCAAAAATATGCAAATATATTTTGTGTATAAATGAAGACGGTGTGAGATAAAAAAAATTCACATACTCATTATTTGAGATTGAAAATATGAGTATACTTATTAAGGATAAACTTTGCTATCTTTTTATTGTGTTGCTCTATTTCACTTGCTTTTTTATAACTCCTTCAGCGGGTCTAAATTGTCGATTCACTTACGAGTGGACGGTTTATATATACAATGATATACCGAATTCACCAATTAACGTTCATGTAAAATCAGGAGATGATGATCTTGGGTATCATAACATCCCTTTTGGAAGTGGGTGGCGCTTCCATTTTTGTGATAACCTATTTGGAAATACTCTTTTTACGGGAGATTTCTCAAGTGGATCGAAATATGTACACTTTAATGTTTTTGATCTAGGGATAGCAAGGCTTATGGGTGGTGGCTCTTTCTCCCAAAACACTGATGTTTATTGGTTACTAGACAAAGATTCGTATTACTTATCAAATGAAAATTATGCTGATCTTAACGCATGGATACGTAGAGGGAGTTGGTGATAATATACGTGTTATGTTGTTTATCAATCAGTTATTTTCTAACAAATAATATTTTAACTTTATGTCGTGTTTTTATTTTAAATATTTCGTTTGGTATACGAAATTCTAAGGTCCTTTCTTTGTATATAAGTTTATACAATTTTCCAGAGGTGTTGCTTAATTTCATGAAATGAATACGAGTTATGTCTATTTTATAAATTGTTTTAACAAATAAATTTCTTTGTAAAACTTCAGAATTAAAGTAATTACTAAATAAAGTGTAATTAATAAACTAACTTTTCCATATGATGTCCATAGTATATTTTAGTAAAATCCTGATGAGAGAATAAAGCATTGTGTCTATAATTTGAACACAATAACTTATTTTTAATGCAATTACATTTATTTTTAACTTTATATATATATATATATATATATATATATATATATATATATATATATATATATATATATATATATATATATATATATATATATATATATATCAAAGCCCGGTTGGCCAAAATAGTTAACTCGAATAAAGTAATTTTTATAAAAGTGAATTATCAATTTTAATAATAGTATATATAGACGATATTATTAGTTATAAATTCTTATATTGGTAAACAAAATGAGTATTATAATATGTATAAACTAGTATGTATACGGATCTAAAATAATTATTATATCGTAAAGCTTACTAATATTGTACATACATGTGTGGAAAAAGATATTGTACTACTAGTTATATGATAATCATTCAAATTTATAAAACTAACAATACATTAGTATGGGTGTTCATTATTTGGATAAAAACAAATTGTCAATTTAGACAATTTGGATTGAAACATATGGTTTGGTTTTTCGGATTTCTGGATCGGATTGGATCAAGACCGAATCAATATTTTGGATTTTGGTCCATATAGAAAAACCGAATATTCCAAAAAATCGAATAACAATATAATTTATTTAAGATTACATAATACATCAATATTATTAGTGTCTTCAACTATAATGGTTTCATACCTATAATACTATTATCTTTCTTATTACGTATTATTGAATTACTGATCTTTGACAATAATTTCAACTTTTCACCTATTTTACGAATACTTTTTTTCGATACATATGCACATAAGTGTTGTCATAATTAATGGGATATACATTTAAATAGCAATTAGAAAACCGAATTTTCAAAACTGATCCAACCGAGTAGTAATTTGGTTCGATTCGGTTCGGATCTTAAGTTTATTTTGATGGTTCGGATTCATATTTTAGAAACCGGAATCCAATCGGATTCATCTAATAGGATCGGATCAAACCGAACCGATTCATCCAAACGAACACCCATACATATTAGTGCAATTACAAATCTATTATTAAGATATGTAGAATATTATGTTTAGACTTTCAACAACCAACATAAATTATTGTTATGCTTTCAAGAATCATGTGAAATGTAGTATATACAAAAATGTACTTAAATCTTATATATGATGGAGGTTTTAGTAGCTAAAGGATATAGGTAGAATGTATATAAACATATAAAATTTCAGATTAGTAAACCATCATTCATATCCGATCCACTAAACATCCATTTCCATATCTATATCTATTATTTATCTATTTACGTCAGCCATATCCATAGTGGCGGTTCCAAAACTTTTTTCCGGGGGGGGGGCAAAAATTATATGTATAGTGGGTCGGGTATTCGCTTCCATAAAATGATTTAAAATTTTTTAAATAATAAAAATGTTATGTTATATTTTGCTTATATATAATTAGTTAATAAAAAAGGTAAAAGTTACGGTTAGTTTAATAAGTTTGTATGAACTAAATCATTGTAAGATTGAGATATAGAAAGAAGTAGATTGGTTTAAAAGTAAAAAAAAGAAATCTCAATTTCAAGAATTGAACCCACAAGATACATTTTGAAAAAACAAGCACTCTAACAACTAAACTATGTGAGATTTTAATGTTACTTTTAAACTATTTTCTTTTATACATTTGTTTAAAGGGAGTAAATTATAAAAATATCAAAATTTATCTAGATGGACAACCGCCTACTTCGCCCACCCTATAAAACCGCCCATGTATATCCACCAATAGTAAACCGGATCGAGGATATCCGGTAATTGTCATCCATAATGACAAACATTTATCTTTCATATTAGTATCATTTGTAATTATTGGGATATATGTCTCAATAAAAATAGAAAACTGAACTTAAAAATTGATTTTAACCGAATTATAATTTGGTCTATTCATTCGAATCTTAAAATTATTTTAATTGTTCGGACTTCTTTAGAAACTAAAATCGAGTTGGGACCTAATTGGATTGGATTAAATTACCCAAACGAACATCCATAATTTTTCATTTTAGCCACCCAAAAAAAAATGTGACTTGTAGCAAAAGCTGAATTTTCCCGCCAAAAATATCACAAATACGTACACCGTGCCTTTATATATCACTCACGCACTCAACGCCTGTTCATTCTTCTCTCACAATTCCTACATACACACACACACACACACAGTGAAATCAGTCACCAGATCTGAGCTGCAGAAATGAGATTACCGAAGAACACCGTTGTCGTCGCTGAGAAGAAGCTCAATACCGAGTAATTTTCGCGTTTATCCTCTATTATTTTTACAATTGCTCAGTTTTTACCGATTTTAGATCTAATTCTCCCTTTATTCAACTAATTTTCTTCAAAAATCTTCACATATTCTGCCAAAATCGCTTTGTAAACTCTGACTCAATCGCTCATCAATATCGCTATAATTAGCAGTATAAACCGATTTCTAACTTGTTCATCGCTCGGATCTGATTGATTGCGGTTATTTGATGATTTTTGAGATAATTAATTGTTGTTTACTGATGTTACAGGACACCAAAGAAGACGAAGGCTGATAAGAGTAAGGTGAAGAAGGAGAAAAAGGATCCAGGTGCTCCGAAGCGTCCTCCCTCTGCTTTCTTCGTGTTCATGTAAGAACGACCTGTTATATGCTTCATAATCTGCTAGTTTAGATAACGATCAAATGATCGGTTTGGTTTCTGTTAATAAAATGACTTACGGTGTGTTAATTGATATGATAGGGATGATTTCAGGAAGGATTTCAAGGAGAATTTTCCTGACAACAAATCTGTCTCTGTTGTATGCTTCTAAATTCACTTACACTTTTTGATTTTGTTAATATATTTGATCGTTGATTTATTTGATGATAATCTCTTATTTAGAACCTACTTGTGATATCAGATTGATGAGGTTTTGAGGATTTTATTGAATTCCGAGTTAGTTATTTAGTTCAGCATGATTGAATTTAAGATCTGTTTGAACTCAATAGTGGATTAATTAGAAACTATAACTTGCAGTTTTCTGTAATGAGTGCATTTTAGGTCGTATATTCTAAAATTCACTAAGATATTCCGTTTTTCTGACTAAATGAAGACGAGTTTGATTGTACTCAAAAGGCGATGTACTTTGAACTTATAACTTGTTGATACCTTAACTATTGATGTTTGATTGACGAGATTTTGTGTTCATTAGTGGTTGTATGTCATGAAATTCCCTGACTAGTTTGATATGGAGTATAACATGTTATTAAAACATTCTGACCTCTGATTTTTTGGGTTTAGTGATTGATGAGATTTATTGTATGCTTTGATTTTCATAACATAGAAAATTTTTATGTATGGTCTGATGAATCTGATTGTACTCAAGCTATTATGTATTTTGAAACGAATGGGTAATTGGTGAAGTTTGGTGCTCAATCAGGTTGTATGTTTTATAATTCACTCGGAAGTTTTGATTATTAGTCTAATTAAAAGCTACTGTTTGATCTAATGAATCTGACCGTACTTATGTATCTTGAAGCAAATCGTTAAGATGCTAATTTTGATATCTGATTGATGAGGTTTTGAGTGTATTGCAGACTGTTTTGTCTTGAAATTCACTTAGACCGAAGGATATTGATATGATCTAGTTATTCACATATGTGTGATCGAAATTAAGAACTTATTGTATTCAATTGCTGATTTATTCTTCAAAAATAACTTGTTAGTTCTTTCCATCTCTGATTGCTGCATTTTTCTGTAATTGTATGTAGTACAGGTTGTTTGTTTTGAGATTCCCTTCCACATTAGGATTTTGTGAGGTTTTGTGTTCATTAGCAGCTGTATTGTTTTATTCATTTTGACTGTACTCAATGGTTGATTAGTAGCCTTATGTGATACTAATCTGCAGACCGTTTGATGAGGTTTTTGCATTACTCAATCGTTGATTTAGCTTGATATAACTTGTTAATAAGTTCATTTTGATCTCTGATTTATGAGGCTTGGTGGTGGATGATGTTTGGTGCTCATTACATTTTGTATGCATCGAAATTCACTTGGAACTTTTGTTTTTATTAACTCAAAAACTTATGTATGATCTAATGATCTGATTGTAATCGAGCATTTCTTTTTGAAACTAGCTGTTACGTAGAAGTCTGGTGCTCATTACAGGTTGTATGTTTTAAAATTCACTTAGAATTATGATCTGATTGTAATCTGGCATTTATTTTTGAAACTAGCTGTTATGTAGAAGTTTGGTGCTCATTACAGGTTGTATGTTTAAAAATTTACTAAGAACTTGTGGTTTTATCAGCCAAATTAAAGCCAATGTTAGATTTAATGAATCTGATCATACTTTATGAATTTTGAAGCAAGTTGTTGAGAAGTTAAGGTTGATATTCGATTGACGATGTCTTCTGGTGTTCATTACAGGTTGCTAAGGAAGGTGGAGCTAAGTGGAAATCAATGTCTGATTCTGTAAGTCTCTTTGCATAAAATCGAACTACATTATCTGTTTCAAGCTTATGGTCATTTATTTCATTTAGCTACTGAACTAGGCTAATTGTTGCTTGTGTTTTGTAGGAGAAAGCCCCTTATGTGGCGAAAGCTGCAACTAAGAAAGCTGAGTATGGTATTGCTATGAAACAGCACAGTGATGATCTCGTAATAATCTTTACAACCTGCAACATTTTATCAAATTTGTACTTATTATATGCTTTCTGTCTCAACCTGGTTATATGATTGTCTTTCCGTGAACAATTAGAAAGAATGCTCAAAAGAGAAATCAGCAACATCAACTTCAAAATCATCATCAACTGTCGAGGGCGAGGAGGTGGAGCAGGAAGCTAACTCTTAGGTACTGTTCTCTGATCTTTTAGTTAATCAGTTGTTGGAATTGAACTTTATTTAGAAATCTTTTTAGAATTAACTGGCCTTGTTGTAAATATGGTATGTTTTGCAGTAGTTTTATGCTGTAGTCACGAGTTTTGATTTTTTCCTGTTTCAAACTTTTTTTGCAGGTTGACGAGGTTTCTGTGCTTATCACACTAAAGGAAGAAAGTATAAAAGCAAATAGTATGGTAGTTTTAAAGCAGATATTATGGTAGAGTCGTATCCAGATAATATGGTAGAGTTATGCAAATAATATGGTAGACTAAAGTTGTGTTTACTAATGATAGGATAGTGGATATCACGTTTGATTATGAGTTTTATGACGTTAGTATTGTAGCTTCTATTCTTAGCATCTGTTGGTGCTTTGGTAGTCGTTCGTATGTATCTATCACTTTAATATGAATAGTCGATAATGAGTTGCTTATAAATTTTAAGAAATTAGTTTCATAGTTTCTGTTCTTGGCATATTTTTTTCTTGTTGCTGATTTTTCTGCGTATTCAGTTCTCCCCCCTCCCCTGCAAGTTCTGGCTTCACATATGCTGGTAATGCAGTAGTACTTGTAATTTACGCTTCGTTGTTTGATATATTGGTTCGTTGGCAACCTCATATGGTTTTTATAAAGAAATTGTACTCTTATTAATTTGCAGTATAACTCAACAGTTTAAAAATAAAACAATTGGTAATTAGCCAGTCGGCAATAGCATGATAGCATCCCATGTTCGATTATCACTCTAATTTTCCTTTTTAGGCGTATTAAAATGCTTCATTTCTGTCTTTAGGAGTTGGTTGCATTTCTTACCATCGACTTAAAAATTTTGGACACTGAAACTATAACAAACCGAAACTTAACCTAGTAGGCTTTGATTCGGCATAACGAGGATATTAACAAGTTATTAACACAAGACGTCTAATAAAAAAATCTAATTGCAGTTGTGAATTATCAAAAGCTTGTGAGTTGTGACTAGATATTTTAATAACATACTTTGACATAATTCATCTTATTATAATAAAAAAATTTCATTATGTCCATTAGACCGTTACCCACTTCTTTTTGCTTAAATATATAATCTCTTGATTAATATGATAAGATCATAAGATTTGACATGTAATTGATTAAATAACTAGTATTATTTGGATTTCTTCAACATAAAACTTGCCATAAATCATTTTTTTTATTAATAAAAAATAAAATAATATACAACTGTATCTGCCCACGTGGCATTATGGTTATAAATATGGTCGATAACAGGTGAGAAACACAAACAATACATAGCACAGATTCTCCCAATTCCTATCTTTAATGTGATAGTTGACTTTTTTGTTTCATCTGTCAAAAGTCAAACTTTTGGGCCTTACATTTTTGTATCTGATCGAATTGTATCGATTCGAGGTTATCATGGTTAATGTCAAAGTCAAAGAAGGTGGTGGTGGTGGTGTTGGTGTAACTATCAGAATAGGTGCAACTGGGAAAGTAAGTGCCTTGATGATGCAAGAACTTGATTCCAATATCAGACCTTCATCGAAGAAACCTGTTATCGAATCACGAAGAATCCAAACTGCACCAGTTTCTATTGATTGTGGAGGGTCGAAAAAGAGGCTGCAGCGGATTATGACATTGAAAGGTGGCAGCTCAAGCAGTCCAAGAAAGAAGAAAAATACGAAGCAGACGTCACAGAAGATTCCTATGTTGGATTCTGAAGATTTATGGGTTGATAAAACGCCAATTCGAGGAAAAGAACACAAGAAAGTGTCACAACGGATTGTTGAAACGGTGGACTTGAAATGTGGCAAGAATGATGGAGATTGGTCTATGATCCCTCAACTTAAAAGGCTTAGTTTTTCCAAGATTTCGGATTGATTTCGATTATATTTGATATGTTTTGAAATATCATTAATATTACATTCATTTGGAGGTTTCTTTAGATGATTTTTTAAATGAAGTTGGTGGCTTGAAAATGGGTGATTAAGATGCTTTCTTGAGCTAGACATCTGTTTGCATGTGCATATTAAGAGCTTGATTGATGAATATAAGCTGTAAGAGAATAACAGTTGTGCATCTTTTTCATGATTAAGACGGAAACCTACTGGTTTTCGTATGATTTGTTAAAACGTCGAAACCTTTTCATGTTTCTTGAATCAATTAACAAGGTTTGTAAGGTTATTTTTCCTTTTTTATTAAGCCTTGTAGCTCAAGTTACGAAAAAGATATAGTTGTAAAATATAAGCTAAAATGTGCATCAAAAACACCCTTTTCCCAGATTTCGTTACTGCAAAAAATATTGATGCATAATATTTCATATCATCCCGATTCAAGGTAACATAAAAGATCCATATTTCAACTAATGCATAAATACACAAAAAGAAATGGCGTCATTGATTCAATTTAACTCCTTGAATATCTTACGGAAAGACAATCCACAAGGTTTTTAAGTAGAATTGAGAGATAATTTATGACACCGAAAAATAAAGGAACAAGAAAGGAAATTACATTGAGATTTAAACACGAGTGAATGAATATATAGCCTACTTCTTCTTTCCTGCTTTGCCTTCCTTTCTTCTAATGATCTCATCGGCATATTTGACTCCTTTACCTTTGTATGGCTCTGGTGGTCTCCATTTCCTTATTGTGGCTGCAAATTGACCAATGTTTGACTTATTGTATCCGCTCACGGTGATTCGGGTGTTTTCATCAACTTTGACCTTTAGGTCATCAGGGATTGTCATTTTGACTGGATGGGAGAATCCAAGATTCAATGTTAACTCGTTTCCTTCTACTGTGGCACGATATCCAACACCAATCAATTGAAGTTTCTTTTCGAATCCTTTGGATACACCAATTACCATATTGCTCGTGAGAGTCCTGAACACAACAAAGAATTCTCCATGTTATAATTCTCATCTCACATGAACTTCTAGCTCAAAAAAACTGTAGAAATATTTTATGCTTTATGCCTTATAGTCCCGACTTCCCCCAATTATTAAATTAACGGATACTAACCTACTTATGCTACCCTCTGACAACAGTAGTCTTATTAACTAAACTTGAGTGACTATTCCGTTTTAGGTATGAAATTGATAATAAAGTAAGTTATATCCACGCCTTTAGTATCAAGGCTCACTAGCATTACTCGTATTTGTACTTGAATGATCCGTATAATCTCACCATCTCATGTATTAAACTAAACATCGTCAAAGCTTAAAGTAGAGGTGGCAAGATGGACGGGTTGGGTAATAGGTCAAAACAGATTTGGGTTGAACGGGTCTTTTTTTCTATTGGTTAAAAAAATAGTCGGGTTGTGTTGGATTGACCCACAACCACTTTTTTGACCTTTTTTCTTTGTAAGTAACTAATGTTCTAATCATAATTACGAACTTGTTGATAAAAACGATTTAGGAGGTAAAACACAACCCGTTTAACCCTTTTAGCTATTTTTTTTAATTTGACTTGTTTGAGATGAAAGACAATCCAAATAGACACACTCAAAAGTAAACGGGTCAAAATGGTCTCCTTTACAAAACAACAATTATAAATTAACATAGTAAAATTTCGATACCAAGCATACGAATATTAAAGAAACCAACAGTTCCAAGATCAGTACCTGAACAGTCCATGCATTTGGTTAGCTCTTCTAGTCTCAACCGCCTTACTAATCTTAAGAACAGCGTCCTGCCTATCAATCGCAATTTCACGTGGATAAGACAATGCAAGTTCCCCTAAAGGCCCCTTCACCTTCATATCTTGTCCTTGTAATGTTATCACAACATTCGACGGTACTTCAATCGGTTGCTTCCCAATTCTCGACTCTTTACACTCCACAGTCTTCCTTCTAAACCCGAGACGCGTAACCGGAACAGTAGATACACATAACCCATTCCTCTCACCCAAAAAAGCACTCCCCAATTGACTATAATAACAAAAAGACATAATAAAACTGTAAATTAGCATATACCCAAATGTAAAGTTTTAAACTTTTCCATATATATGAACAAAAAATAAATAAAAAAATGGAATTAAAATGACAGTATGAACCCTAATTGAGGTTTAAAAACATAAAAATGGTGAAATTAAGATAAAAATTGGGGAAAATGTTATGAGGTAACTGAGAGATTGAAATGTAATTGAGTAACTAGGGTTAGGGTTACCTTGTATGGAAAGTAGAAGAAGCAGTAGCCATTGGCACCAGAAAGAAAGAAAGAAAGAAAGATGAGTGTGCAAAATCCCCAAATAATGTTTTATCCTATCTTGTTTGAAGATAAGAAATAGAGACATTTCTACCCTTGGCCTCAAATCACATATATACCCTCACTAATCAAACAATCTAACATTAACATTGGTCGTAACCCCTCGTCTTTTCATGACCATAATATTGTCCGTTTTGTCCCTAGACGCATAAATTTATAAAGTTTTTTTATGAGGAAGATGTGTCACGTCTTCCTCATATGTCATCTCTTTTGTCCACGGTCGATATGAGATTCGTGTAAGGTGTTAGCGGCAAGGGTTTAAGTCTCGTATAAGACATTTGATTTGTTGTTTAAAACAAACGTGTTCCAAATGGTTTTGTAGATGGTTAGGTTTTTCAATTTTTGATGGTTAAAATTCATGATATGTAAGAAAAGCAAGTTGTTAATGCTAATATGTAAAACTAAGATTTGAGAGTATGCAAGTAAAATCACATTATTATCCAATTTACTTATTTGATTATCAGATTCTTATTCCCAAAGCACACTATCATTTTGAGAAAAAGGTCATCCAAACTTACCATATTTCTAACCTTTTTGACAAATAATCACTTCACTACTTAACAATATTTCTAGTGGTTTAAACGATAGTCTAGCGTCCATTTCAAAACAACGAGATACATATTTTACTTCGAATGAGATCCAACTACGACTACCCTTGTATGTTTACACTAGAATACAACAAATGACACTCTAATCTACACCTTAGTCATTATCTCCAGCACCCGCAACCAATTTGATCAAGCATGAGCCGCTTCGCTTCCTTGAAACGGGCCAATATAGGTTCTTGTGTGGATCTGGGTTTAAACATCATCTTTCAACGGTTAAAGCTTTGTTGGTTTTCAAAAGGTAGCTCTATGGGAGTCGCGTTGGCATAGAACTCCTCCAAGTTGTACAGTTCTCTCTGTTCTGGAAGAAATATGTGCACGACTATGTCACCTGTAATTAATACAAAAGCCACTGACACTGTTAATCGTTGAATGAGGAAGCAAGTCAGCAATAAATAAAAAACACAACATTGACAGATTTTCGTTTAAAACACAAATATCAAATATAACCCGCCAAAATAACATCTTTTAGGACTCTAGAACTACGTGAATGTTTCACTTGAGCTGTTCAACATATTCCGTAAATCCTAGTCTACTTCATTAGATGCAAAGATCGATATACAGTGGCAACTGGTATACTTTTAGGAGGTACCTAGTAGAGGTGACAATTTAACCCATTAATTTACAAATGGATCTTCGCGATATGTTTTATCTCTAACTAGGTCAAATAGAAACAGCTAAAAAGGAAACGGGTAAGGAGTTAACCCAAAACCGTAGTTAGACATATTAAGGGTTTATTCAAAGAAAGTTATGAGTCAACCCATTCTGAGCGTAGCGAAAGATTACCCGTATCCGACCCGCACATTTAACTACATGGACCACCTCTACTGCCCACTTGCCCAGTATAGGACCATATTGATCTTTTAGTACAATTTCCTTTTCCTCCTTAATAGGTTTGGACCAAAGTGGATTTGGATACTAAGCTCCAAGATAAACGCCACCAACAGACTGATCATAGCTAAATGTTGTTTAGGGTCTTTACCAATTATGCAGCTAGAGCCAAATTCAACATGCAGTCCTTTGTTTTGATAAAACAAATGCAAGAAAACCTACCAAAGTCTAATAAAGTCCATGAATTAGCTTTCGTATCTCCAGTTGAAAATTTCCCATATTGTTTTTCAGCGAGATCACCTATTCTGGTCCTGCAGTTCAAAATAAGATTAGAATGCATATTAAACTTTTATCATTTTCCCATGCTGCTTTTAGATATAGAGTAACAACTAACAACCGTTACCGTATGGCATCAATTTGAGGTCTAGAATATGCGGTCGTAATAAGGAAGAACTTGGTCCAATAAACCAGAGGTTTCACAAAGAGGAGTTTTATTTCTGCAGCCTTTACATCGCTAGCAATCTTTGCCATCGCCACAGCAACTATACAAGAGCAAAAGTATTGTAAAAAAACGTGACATTAAGTTACCAGTTAAAAAAGCAAAAAATCAATTTTTCGATATATTCAGAATAAAGAGCTTACAAGCCAGGCATTCAGCATCGTCATCAACCTCTGCAGTAGGAGACTTTTGGTCATTACTTTTATAAACAACTTTCCCGTATTTTTTAAACAATTCATCATACATGTCATCTGTATCTTGATTCATATTCTGCAGGCACATTACGTATTTTAACCAAACAAGAGAAAAACAAAAACACAACATTGTATCTAATAAAATCGGAATTAAAAGTTAAAAACTTCATACAGCTCCTACAGCCATCGGTGCAACGAGTGGAGAACTCCTTAGCGATCTGTGTATCGACCTTCCCAATTTGTAACTCTCAGTCAAATGTGAAGTCTTCCACCCATTAGCGTTTGGATTTAAATGGCACGGGTCGTGAGATATTAAGTTACTGGTACTAAATCTGGCAAAGACAAACAACCAAGCATTAATCGTGTATGAGTTTATTTGTCATATTTCATGTAATGAAACATAGTTCAACCAAAACGTTTAATATCTTTACAATCATGTTTTCATTTATAATGTTGTTACAAAAAAGCTATAAGCGCGTATGAAATTTTACAAATGTAAATCACTAGTTAACTATTACCCACTATGAAACCTGAAGCAGCCTACAAAATAATGTAGTTATAAGCGCGTTTTCGATAATTATAACCACTAAAAAACCTCAGTAGCCATCTATTACCAAATGCATATGTATAGGTTCCTTATTACCGAAACCGTAACAAAATTAATCATAAACTAATATACACTCTTCTTTCAATCCTGAAACAAAGTATATTTCAAATTTGGATAATAAAATTGTGTAAACCAAATTTTCTAATGGTTCAATTACCAGTTAATTAGCTATTGTCAATCAAATTGACCTAAATAATTACGAGGAAATTATGAAAATAATAATAATATAAGGGTACCTGATTTGAAATGAAGCAGAAACAGAAGTAGCCATTTTTCAAGAATGGAGAGAATTCCTGGCGTACAAGATTATTATATCTTCATAACGTTTTATCCTTTCCCCTTTTGTAAATGACTTCTCTACCCTCATTGTAGGGGTGTCAAAAAAAGAAAAACCCGACTCTACCCGGGTAAACAAAAATGCGAACTCGAATGAGGCTAATAGGGTTGGTTAAACTTATTAAGATCGGGCGAATCCGATTAACATTTTTATTGTTGTAAACAAGCCGAGCCGACCTAAACTTGAGCTTGGCTCATTTAAGCGAAGTTCGTCTCGTGGATTATTTTTCAAACTTGACTTGGCTCGTGACCTCTATTTCTCTTTAATCAAATGACTTATATTTAATTAAACCTCAGTTTTATAGTATTTTTTTAAATTAATTTATCTCGTAAGCTGTTAATAGAAACATATTAAACCGGTTGTCTCAATGGTTATCACTTGCCACCTTTGTGTGAGAGGTCACATGTTCGAAACTTAGTACTGGGGTGAATGATCTCCCAAGAAATTTTCTACCAAGACTTGTGGCTCTCTCAGCAGGGGTGTTTCAACGGGACCAGACTTCGTGCAGGCTGGGTCGGTCGGTTACAAAGTGACCCGGGTTTGGACGGAGCCCACCAATCAACCGTTTTTTTATTTATTAAACCGTTGCGATCATTGTATTCTCTTTTAATTAGGCCAGCGGTGTTATTTACTTTCGACGACTTTTATTTTTGAGGTTTTAATGTGGTATTGAAATCGTAAATTTAAAATAAAATTTGATTTTAACATCAATAAATAAATTTGGAATTTTTTGTTTGTTATATAATGTATAAATTATCTAGATACAAAAAAAATTAAAATTTGACAAAAAAGATTTAGTTTAGTTTTTGTTTTTGGACAAATGTTTAAACTCGTAAGTTATATCACATTTGATTTTAATATCAAATATGGATTTGGAGACCTAACAAATTTCACAAAATTAAATGTGAATATGTGATAGTACTAAAATTTCAAAACTTATAAGAGAACAACACATGATTATAACTTTAAATTAGATTTTAGAACACAACAATGTTATATTAGTTATTTATATAGACCCGGAAAGAAAAATTGAATTTTGACAATCTTTCATTTCTTCATTTTTTGAAAAATGTATTCGTAAAGTAAAATCAAATGTGATTTAATACTAAATGTGAATTTTCAAAACTTAGATATGCTATATAATGTATTCTTGACTAAAACCAAGGTTGTTAAAAATCCCGATCCTCCTCGTAAGATCATACGATCTAACGATCCTACAAATCAAAAATGATTTTAGTTTGCATAGAATCGGTGCAGAGGTAAAATCGTAATAGGATCGTAGGATCGGATCGTAAGATCGTAGGATCATTAGCCGATCCGATCCTACCTCTTTTTTTTGTCTTTTTCTATGATATTTCCATTTTAAATGTTACTTTCGTTAAATGTTACTTGTCTAATATCTATGATATTTCTATTTGGTTTGTTTGTTTGTCTAATATCTATGATATTTCCATTTAAAATGTTTGACAGGTCCTTAAAGCTCTCAAAAACCAGTGAATTGAATAATTAGATCATGATGCGGAATCTCATGATCTAACTGAATCAAAACGAGTAATTGAAATTGAGGAACTGAAAGATTAATAGATGAACTGTTTAGATTTCATTGATAGTGAGAATGGGATAGAAATGCAGTTACAACAAACTGTTTAAAGCTTGACGACACTCAATATGAGTCCGGGTACAAAGACTTCTAATTCTATCAACCTATCACACTATTTATAGAAATCTAAACAAAAATTACACTAAACAACACGTCTTCTTCTTAATCTTAATTCTGGAGAAGTTCACTTTAATTCGGAATTAGATTCTTCATCACCAAACCTATTATCTTCAATGTTGACTTGCGTTGACTTAATTTATCTTCAGTTTAAATTCAGTTCGGGTGTACTCCAGTTAGTTCGGGTGAACTAACATGTTCACCCGAATTGATTTCTTCACTGACAGATTATTCATGTTTAATTCGGATGTTACCCGAACTTAAACATTTTTATTCCAAACCCACTTTTAAGACTTCATAGCTTCATCCATTCAATTATGTACACAACAATCTCCCCCTTATATGATGCTATTAATCTTCAATCTATTTATATATGATTCTCCATGGTTAGCTTCAAACAATTCTTCTTACTGATTCTTCATAATCTGATACTCCATGGTAAGACATGCAAACACAAGCAAACTCTTTAGACTCAAAAGGCAATCAACCAGCAACAAATGCACTTTTCTTCCCATCATAAGCCAACATCAGACTTCTCAAGTGAGATGCTCAAGACGTCGAGACAAGTAATTCCATAATCTCTCTACACTTATTCTTCGAAGTAACCTCCGGAACACTTGACACATCATACTGATTAAGATCCTTTTGTCTTATGTCAACAAGAAAGTGATTCGCCTTAATCACACACTTTCTCCATGGTAAGCACAAACAATCTCCCCCTCACTTGCAGAATCTTCATTATACTTCTTAATCATGAACTTAATTACCAGATCATCTAGTTTTAAGGAAACATGTTATTGAAAACATTTTGTTCTTCATTACATAATCAAATTGTAATCTTCATTCTTTCATCATTATCATAACAATTTGATCATTGACTGTTTCAGTTTTCTTCAACATCATTAGAACACCTTGATTTATCAATTTGATTTCAGATCTGCAACACTTAATCACACCTCTTCATAAATTGATAACTCGTTTATTAGCTTCATTCTCCAATCACCTCTAATTGATATTTGTAACAACAATTCCACCAGAAATATAGTAATCTTCACAGATTCTTCAATAATGTTCTTCAATTTCAATTCAAACTCTTTCGATTCAAACATGCACTGATAGTTTGACCCAATTCACTCAAATCAAGTCAAATCGATGAGCAAGTATTAATTGAATTTTATCAATTGATTTGTCTGGATCAGATACCAATTGACAAGTCCTTAAAGCTCTCAAACCAGTGAATTGAATAATTAGATCATGATGCAAAATCTCATGATCTAACTGAATCAAAACGAGTAATTGAAATTGAGGAATTGAAAGATTGATACATGAACTGTTTAGATTTCATTGATAGTGGGAATTGGAAAGAAATGCAGTTACAACAAACTGTTTAAAGCTTGACGGCACTCAATATGAGTCCGGGTACAAAGACATCTAATTCTATCAACCTATCACACTATTTATAGAAATCTAAACAGAAATTACACTAAACAACACGTCTTCATCTTAATCTTAATTCTTGAAAAGTTCAATTTAATTCGGAACTAGAGTCTTCATCACCAGAACTATTATCTTCAATGTTGACTCGCGTTGACTTAATTTATCTTCAGTTTAAATTCAGTTCGGGTGTACTTCAGTTAGTTCGGGTGAACTAACATGTTCACCCGAATTGAATTCTTCACTGACAGATTATTCATGTTTAATTCGGATGTTACCCGAACTTAAACATTTTTATTCCAAACCCACTTTTAAGACTTCACAGCTTCATCCATTCAATTCTGTACCCAACATAGAATCACAGCTCCAAGAGCTCGAAAGTCTCTATCAATTAGCTTATTATCTGCTTCAATATATCTTTATGGATCAACATGTACCAAAACCAGTTCCACAAGTCTCTTGCACTCTAGGTCGACGAGGACCATTAACAATCGAATTCCATAACTGCCAGTCACTGTAGTAGACAAATGCCTTGAAGCGAAGCTTCCACATCATGAAACCAGACCCTAGTAGGAATTTTGGAGGTCTACCACCAGAACCTGTTTCATTATCGTAATTCACAACTGGAGCAGCCATTACTATTGCAGAAATTTGAATTTAGAAATTTGAATTTTAACTCGGATGAACAAAATATAATCAGATGAACTAACTAAACAGGAAGTGATTCAAACTTAATCAAATTTGCAGAAATTATCAACTAAACCTTAGAAAACACTCTAACAATCACATTTTCACTTAAAATTAATGATTAAAACTAGAATACCTCAATAGCGAATTTTACCGCCAAATTTCAAATTTACGAATACTGATAAATCGTTGATCTTACTGTTCTAATCCTTGTAACTCAATTAAACACCTTGAATGCAACTCACAATCTTCTGATAACTAAGCTGAATCAAATTAGATTTTATTTCCAGCTCTGATACCACTTGTCAGGTCTGTTCAATCTTCAAAGCAACAATTCGATGTTTAGAATCACTAACTGGTAACGGAATTACGAGTTAATGAATTGAGTTAACGAACTAAGAACAATGAATTAAACAGAAATGAGTAAAAGGAACTTTCATTCATAAGCCATAAATGGCGGGAAAAGTGGTTACAAATGGTACTCTCACTCACACATAAGCTCTTACAAACTGTCACACTCTATCCACTATTTATAGGCTACATACACTATCTATATACATTACATCAACCATTATGTTAATTTAAGAACACTCCGTGTGAACAAATAAACAAAACATTCATTTAACTTTTAGCTCGGGTGAGCTTGAACTTAACTCTGGTGAAGTGTCACACCCCGCTAAAGCGGAAACACGGAATGTGAAGAGCTGGAAAATCTTTACACAGGTCATATAAAACATAACGGTAATCAAGTCATTAATTAAAAGTAAAAGTGTTTACAAATCCATTCGAACGACCAAGACACGATAATTTAGTACATTGATACACAATTAAAAAGTTTCATTAAAAATTCCCAAAACAAATGGCCCAGTCTTTTCCCAAAGAGGTTCTCACACGACCGCCTCGACCCGTCCATGCCATGCACATCATGCTTACACTAATTTCCTGAAACATAAGATAAAGTGTCAACTACGAAGGTAGTGAGTGAGTTACAGTTTAAATAGTCGGCAGAAATATAAGTGAAGTATATAATAGCAAAAGTTTCCAAGAAGGAGATTAGCGGAGAAAGTCGCTTAAAAGTTTATATACTTTTAAAGTCAAAGTAATGGGCGGACTGGTGCCCTAAGTTTGTAAAGACCAAATATAGAGTCAAATTTAGTCAAATAGTAGAAGCGTATATCAATCGCTAAAAATTCATAAGTTTATGCGTAAGTAACTAATTAGATTTTCTTGTATCAACCTCTTGGCATCTATAACGTAAGTGTTCACACTAATCCGTTATCCAACCGTGTCGGCCCCAACTTCCCGCCTCTCAAACGGGAAGTTATTCAGTACTTAGCAATATGTACTTAGACTGCCATCTAAGCAAGGAACGGTTCTTTCCTAAGTATCGATACCCATAATTACTATACGGCTAAGTAGTTAATAGTGTGAAAGTCTAAGTCTAAAATAGTCGGGCACTAAGTAAATTTTGTTTGTAAAATAGAGAGAGTCGTACGTCCATCACTTAAGATCGTGTTATAGTTCCATCAAGGGTTGGTACGTATACAAGCATCAATGATTAGTTTAGTCAAAAGAGAGCGAGCCAATAAGTCTAAGTAAAGTAAAATATTTTACGCATAAGAGTTCAAATAGTCGTTCAAAATAAGTCTAAGTACGTTCCAAAATAAGTTATAAATAAGTCCAAGTACGTCCCAAAAGTCAAATAGTTTATAAGTTCAAAAGTCAAAGTTTAACAAGTCAAAAGTCAAAGTTCGATATATTGCAATTTGTTTCATAAGGTTTTTAAAATACAATTAATCTTATGTTTCCCCCAAAATTCATGTAAAATATATAAAACAAGGGGTTGTAACTCACGGATTGCGAAGAGAACGAGAACTTGAAACCTCGGTCGGAATATGAAAGCCGGGAATCACGGATTGCCTATTAATACCAAGATAGTTTAATTAGTTGTTATATTATTATGTTCTTATATAATAATATAGACCAAATTTTATTAAACTGTAAGTGTCAAGGTTAAGTATAGTTAAAAATAGTCCGAAAAGGTAATTGTCACGTTTTTGTCCAAAAGTCCGATTTAACATTTTCGATCATTATATCTCAAGTGCTTTTGCTCGCTGAAGTGATTTACAATTTCTAAGGAAATTTGGGCAGCGCTTCCGCGCCCAAATTTCATGCCCAAAAATTGTACCATCACTTCCGCTCACAAATCACCTAAAACACAATATCATATATATTATAGTTCAATATAGTCCAAATAGTCCAATATAAGTCACCATTATTATTAGTTTTGTTTATCTCAGTCCCATAATAATGTTAGAACAAGTCCAGAATGTATACATAAGTTTTAAACGGACAAAACGACGATTTTTGGGAAGAACAGCAGCCCGGTGCGCGGCACCTGTCAGGGGGTGCTGCGCACTTCCTTGCTGTTCTTCACCGTTTTGTGATTTCTTTGCTAAAAACGTCTTTTTACCCATAGATTTCGACATGCAACCGGTTTAAACTTATTAAAACATCTTTTTAACAGTTTATAAAACATTTTTGGTTACAAATCCGTGGATCTAAGGGTTATTTTGGTTAAAAACGTTTTTGACCATAAAAAGTCATAGATTTGTGTAAAAATACATTTTCAACCGTTAGATCCTACATGCAATTGAATATTTGTATAAAGATAGTAAAAATAAATAAATCTACCGAAGGAAAAGCTCGGATGATGAGTTTTGGTCGGATTTACGCTCCAAAAATCTTTACAACACTAGTCCTTTTTGATAAAAACGACACCCCCTTGCTTCTCTAGTTGATTAGAACGATTTGTATGGATTGAAATGGTGTTTAAGTCACTGGAAATCACTGGAACAAGTGGATTTCTTAAGAGAAAGTTGAGAGAGAATGGGGTGTGTGTGTGTTTTTCTTTTGTAAAAATGAAGGTAAAATGAAAAAGAAATAATAAAATGGGGGTATAGGGGGTTTGGGGACTGTCAAAAGACAGCAATTATGGTCTGGCTCGAGTGTGATTGGTGGGTTTGGGTGGTGGTTGTGTAAAAACGAGGCAGGGACTAAAACTGTAAATATTTTGAATTCTGGCGTGAGGTGCTGCGCACCGGGTGATTTTTCATCCTTATCAGATTTTTCGTTTTTACGTTTTTGTTTCGTTGGACCTTTTTGTTAATTAAAAGTTCTTAAGTATGATTTGTTATGAACTTAGGAAAGTTCAATAGGTGTTTTCTTTGTATTAGGACTTATATAATTGATTCCGGAAGTTATTCCGACACTAGTTCCGACAAAGTACAGACTCAAAAGTTACGAACTAGGATAAAGCGAACGCGATAAAGGAGTAACTAACGTTTCGAACCGATATAATAATTGAACAAGTACCTGAATTTTGACGGTTGTCACATGAAGAGTTAGTTCACCCGACTTAAAGTCTTCATGAAATGTCTTAACTAAGATTTAGTTCGGGTGATAAAAATTGTTCACCCGAACTAAATGTTTATTTCAAAACACTGATGAAGAGTCTTTGGAAGCTTCAACCATCACTCTTTTTATGCTCCAACAATCTTTCTACCTTTCTTTTTTTGTATTTTTATCTTTAGCTTAGATTTTTGTAGTTTCCCTTAGTTTGTAATCGTTTAACACATTAGGGGCAATGTGTTACTTAAGTTTAGGGGGGGGGGGGGGGGGGGGGGGGGGGGTTCATCCGGAAATTCCAAAGTTATTTTTAGGAACTCTAGTTTCCATCATGTTTATTTTATAAAGTTTTGTACACTTTTGAAAAAAATCGAGAAAAATATAAAAAAAAACTTAAATTTGTTTTAGGTATATATATATAACGTTTCTAGTTGGTTATACCTTAACATTTTGCATAACCTAGCGCATTTGATACCCTACTTGAAATAGGAAGATTTTGAACCTTTGAAAGCATTCATCTTTAATGCTACTTTCTCGTTTGTATGAGTGTGCCAATGGTTGATGACTTTAGAACTTGACATTGTTATACACTTCGAGACCATATATGAGCATTACATTATGGCACCTTAGTGTAATTTGGTACAACGGTAGGTGCAATTAGGATTAACTTTTGTTTAGCCTTTTCGTTTCTTTTATTATTTTGTATAGTTAATCACATTGATTTGCTATTTTCCGCCTAACCCTTGTAACACTCATTTTTAGTGTTAGAAACTCTAGTAAACCACTTTGCGCCTTAACCTTTTTTTTCTTTTCGTTTCTTAAACACTACTATATATCTTTGCACACTTGCCTTTATTTTCGTTTTGTTATTAGATGAATCCGAACTTAGTTTTTAATTGCTACTTTTTACTTAGTGTTTTGGTTAGAGTTTAGATGATTTTCTGATCAAAAGTTATCTCGCATCGAAACCATATTTGTGACACTTGTAAAATTAAAAATTAAAAATTAAAAACAAATTAGAGGAAAGAATAGCGTATATTATGCATTTTGAGTATACAACCTTAACAGTAAAACTGGAAGGCATACAATAGGTAATCTAATACATACTTGCAAAAAATCAAGGGGCAAAAAAAAAAAAAAAGATTGAGAAAGTGAGAAAAAACAGAAAAGAGAGTTGTTTAATTAAAGTAAAGTAATTTAGTGTAATTTGAGTCTTATTGAAGAGTTGTATTAAGTAATATGTATATTTTTGAGAAGTTTGAAGTAATAAGCAACAATCGGTTCATTAACGTGTTAGGAGTTCGAATTTAGTCTAAGTTAGATGTATACGACGTTAATTTTTGTATACTTTTTATGTATTAACCTTTACACTCCCTAATATATTTCCACATGCCTTTACATGTACATTACAACCCGAATAAAAGTCCCCTTGTAGTTGTACCTAGACTCTAGTGGTGGAGAAGTGATTCTTTATCAAGCATATGATAGAAAACTGACTGAGCAATTAAGCGGATCTACGGAATACTTTACACACCCTTTAGACTAGTTTGAGAGATTGTGTGATTTACTCTTATAAAATCCGTGAGGTGTTTGGTTATACTTTTAAACATGGCTTGATAATTTGTTTGAAACCTAGTTTTTGCTTGAGGGCAAGCAAAACGGTAAGTTTGGGGGATTTGATATCGCATATCTATACACATATTTATATACGATATTCGGTTGATTTTCGTATTAAACATGATGGATAGGATATGATAGGTTTTTACAGGTTGATATGATCGGGAAGTGGAAGATTAGACGAGAAACGCAAGTGAATGGAGGAAAAAGACAAAATATGGTGAATCTGTTAGTGAGTGCGACGCAATGAGAAGGTGGTGCGGCGCAGACGGTCAAATAAAGTCAAACATGCAAGAAACTTCTAGAATCTGGACTGCGGCATAGTATGTTGCTCAATGCGGCGCAACGTGGAATTTGTGTTGGTATCAAATTCGGAAACAAAGGGACTGCGCCGCAGTAGTAGGCTTGTGCGGTACACTGAGGTGTTTTATGGAAATCCGGATTTCATCCTATGAATACAAACCGAAACTTCGCAATTAATATTCAGTTTTTCGCAGTCGATTTTGGAGTTTAATAATCGGTTTAGGAGCTGCAAGAAGAGTTTGAAGCCTAGTTTTGAATCTAAAACTTCAACATTATCGTTTTTCGCAATTCTTACTTTACTTAATCGAATTATTGGTATTAGGTCTACTTTTCTTCTATTTGTTTACTTTCTTATGAACATGAGTAGCTAATAAATTTACCACTTGTTTGGTAATGGACCTTTTGTGATGATTTAGTTTATTGTGATTGAATGTTTTTAGGTGTTTATGTTTAATCAAAGAACCTTTATTGTTTACGTCTTAAATATTGTTCAAAGTTACTTATATTCAATTTGTTAGTTGATATTCTAGGTATTCGAGAGGAATCTAGAGTTAGATTAGTTAATTGAATGAAACAAATCAATCGGTCTTTAATTGGTCTAGAATTGCTAATATTCGAGAGGAATTAGTAATAGTAACTTAGATAATGAGACTAAAACGAAAAAGCTTGTTAATAATTACAAGAGATTGAATTAGAAAACTAGAGAAGCTATTCGAGAGGAAGCTATATAAGATTAAATCATAAAACACCGACTTGTTTCTTAATGCTTAGTTATCTAGGGCTTTTACTGTATTCGAGAGGAACAGTAGATATTGAAATAATTAAAGTTAGTTAGGTATTCGAGAGGAATCTAATTATACATTAGACGTTAAAAACAAACATTCAATTACGTAAGTTAAATCAGATCATTAGTGAAGTTACCAAACGAGTGTATTCTCCTTAATGGATATAAAAAACAATCAAATTTTCAACGAACGGTTACTTTAATCACTTTTCTTAATTTAGTTAAACAACGTGACAATTTGGTCACAAAACAAACCAAATGTTACATGCGATTAGGTCCACTACCTATAAGTGTGTAGTCGAGTTAATAAGTATTTTAAGTTTTTAAAATTAAAACTAGATTTTACACATCACTCCCTTTAATGTGAATTTTAAGACTTCTCATCCTTCCCCATACCCATGAGTTTCCAATGGTTGGACGTTGGTGACCGTTTCTCGGGAAAATACTAACACCTTCATGGGATCTCTAGATCCAAAGGTCTAGTAAACTTTCCAGGTTACTATCTTTTGTTAACACCAAATATGTGTGTCAACATCAAGTAACATGAGGCAAAAATGAAACTTGAAAGAAAAGAAAATAAACAATCTTCACAAGTAGGTACAATACTTTTGTGAGTTGTAATGGAATGTAAATTGCATAAATGTAAAGTACATAAATAAAAGTAAGTAAGAACAGTACTAACAAAGTAAATAACAAGTTAGTAATCAAAACAAAATAGAATAGTTGGAAAAGAAAGTTAGTAGTCCTTAAGTCCAAGTTTATTAGATTTGTTTGAAGTTTAAAGATGGTGAGTTCTACCTTATCAACGTTTTCTAGAATGACCAAAACCATACCAAGAAATATACCTAAGTACTTCTCAAGGTATTCTAATGGTGATTTAGAAGTGTTTAGGTGATTTGAAATAGGTTTTTGAGTGTTTGTGTTTGGACCGTGGGTTTTGGGGTGGGGGTATGGTGGTTCACGGTGGTGGTGGGTGGTGGAGTACGGTGGTGGTGGTGGTATCCGGCGGTGGTAATGGTGGTGTAGGGTGGTGCCAGAAAAGGAAGAGGGGAGGGAGGAGTAGGTGTTTTCCTTACACTTTAGAGAGAGTTTGTGTGTGTGTGTGTGTGTATGTGTGTGTGTGTGTGTCAGTGCGAGAGAGAGCGAGAGAGAGAGAGAGCGAGAGAGAGTGAGAGGGCGAGAGAGAGAGAGGGGGGGGGGGGAATGAGAATGAAATGAAATGAAAGGGGGAAATGGAGGTAGTCATTTTTTGAGATGGACTTGCAGGATTGCACACACATTGGGATAGTATTTGGACATGTCTAGCTAATTTGGGTTAACATAATGTGCAAACAAAATGTTAGCACCATGTCCCATGACCAAAAATCGGTGGTCATGGGTTGGTGTCGGGAATTTCTTCGCAAGTCGTCTAAGCGTAAATGCTCAAATCTATGATGTTTTAGGAGACATGTAATCTAAGCTTGGGGTATACGAAGTTTTCTACTCTAGGCGAGACGTTTGAGGGATGTAGGACAGAAAAGTTTATCAAAGTGTAAAAGTAGAATATATTTAAACGTATATTCAATGAGAAATTCAAAAGTATCAACGATGAGATCCTACGTGAGTTCTAGATAACAAGTCACGAGTTTTATATTTTAAAACGTGTAACAAGAGTTACTAAAATAATTCTTTAAGGTTTTCCCACTACAAAGTTACTATAAATAGTATGTTTCACAAGTTGACGATATTAATACGTAAGCATAAACGACAAAAGAGTAGTCGGGTCAAATATTCAACAAAGACACGTAAGCATACAAAGTTCAAATAATAGCCAATCAAATACGGTCAAAGGGTTTGAGAATTCAAAGTTAAACCTCAAACTTGACGAGTGTCACGTAATAAAATGGGACATCCATCGGGGCAACGACTAGAGAACTCCTTAACGATCTATGTATTGATCTAGCAGACTTATAAGTCTTAGCTAAATGTGAAGACTTCCACCCATTAGCGTTTGGACTCAAGTCGTGAGATGTAAAGTTGGTGGTACTAAATCTGGCGAAACACAAACAACAAATTAGCTGACAATAACAGATTGAAAGCAGTAAACACCCGGAAGCCGAAACCATAACAAACTTAATCACAACGTAATTTATACTCTTCTCTAAATCCTAAAACAAAGTAAAATTCATTTTACCGGTTAATTACCTTATTATCAATCGAAGTAACCTAGAGGAAGATAAATTAAAATACCAACATAAATAAATACACATGTGATGAAGGGAACCTGATTTGAAACGAAGCAGATACAGATGTAGCCATTTTTCGAACAATGGAGAGAGTTCCTGGCGTACAAGATTATTATTATCTTCTTCATAATGTTTTATCCTTTTTCGTTTAAGTTAAATGACTTCTCTACCTTCCGTGTAAAAAAAAAATATCCAACTCGAATAAGGCTAATAGGGTAGGGTTTTACATTCTAGTCGGGTTAATCGGGATTGACATGATATACCCTGATAGGGATGCCAATTGATCGGATATGAATCGGATGATGCCATATCCATTGTGACAACCGTCACTTTTTCCGTCTCAAGTTAGTCTAGCATGCATGTAGCTCATTACCGACTCTTATTAAAAACTTTTTATAAAGTTGCCTTATACTTTACTTATGTGTGATTATTGCTATAGACATGTGTGTATATCTCTGTATGTGATTGGTATCGTGTTAGATTAGGTCCACAAGTAGTTAGTACCCACTCGATGAGCTCCTACATGACTTAACGAGTAATTTCCGTATTTTGTGAACTTGCCGTATTTGAACCATGTGAATATTGTTGAACTTTTGAGAACTCCCAGTTTCGGAATTATAACAACTTTATACTTGAGTAATAGTCCTTAGTTACGTTTATCGTGTGATCTCCGCTTTCGGGAACCGTCCGCTGTTTGTACGAGAAAACAAAAATGTGTGTGAAAGTTACCACTGCGCCGCAATAGGATTGCACTTCGACACAACGGTTTCAGCTTTTTGGTTTTTGATTGTGTGTTGAGTCCGGGTCTTGGCCTTGTATCTTAGCTGAGTCCGTCCTTCCAAAACCTTTTTAACCCTAAACTATATATATATATATATATATATATATATATATATATATATATATATATATATATATATATATATATATATATATATATATATATATATAGCAAACCCTAGTTTTCTTTTTTCTTCTTGCCTACCGTCGCCCTTCATCATCATCACCATCATTTTCGTTTTTTTGAAGATTACCAGGAGTTTATCTCCATCAATCATCTCTGTTCTTCGAGTATCCATTGTGTAAGTGTGTTTTCCCATTCGTTTATACTCTTTTGGTTGAAATCCGAATTTGATCTTCATCTTCATTTTGTGTTGTTTGTTTAGGGTTTGTATGGGATCATTTTGCTGAGTATATTTTGATTGTTCATCATTTTTTCAGCCTAATCGAGCCATCATTTTGGATCATAATTAGATCAATGATAGTAAGTGTGTTGTGGTTGTCATCTAGCCGATTCATTCTTCATACATTCATACATATACATTCTGATCTTGTGTATTGTTTGATTTGCGAATTGGTATGATCCTTGACCGATCCCAACAGATTGTGGTGTCTATTTGGTGGCCCTTAATCACTTTGTGTTCATGTTCAAGATCAAGGCTTCAACGTTCAATCGTTTCATTCGATTCCAAGGTTATAAACCCTAATTTTCATATTCATGTTTTGATATGTTGTTGCTTATCTTGATAAGGTGTGTTTGAGTTACTAATTATGAATTTGGATCATTCATCATATATGTTATCACATAAAATGTACATACAAGTTTCATAAACGAATCTTCACCGAAAACCCTAAATCTATAAGTTCATATAATAGTTAGGTTAAACTTGCTAATCTGAATTTTTCATTGTCTTGAACGATTAATAACTTTTGAATAATTTTGAATTTGAAACTGTGATCTAAACCAATATTGTATCTCTAGGAGTCTAGTTTCCATAAATGTAAGGATCGTCATCTAATTATTCGTCAAACCATCTAAAACTGTAAATTAGTAAGTGGGGGTCAAATCTGAAATTCTTAAACAATGTTGTTATGTTTTGGTAACTTGAAATTGTGTAACGATTTAGTAAACTTAAATGTAAATGAATATGATTTGTATACTTATCTACTAGTCTAAATCATCATTGTTGAATGTCGGGATCGTTTGTGTATTCGTTGAATGTTTTAAACTCGTTATAAACTTAAACTATCAAAGTGACATTTTTGGACAAATTGTTTGACCTTTTTTGTATCGATCATAAATTTTTCGTAATTAACTCAGATTGATCAAATCCAGAGTCTTTGATGTAGTCCACTGAGTCTAGTTTTTGTACATATAAGATTGGTCTTTTAACTCTTCCTAAAACTCAAGTTATAACGGTTTTAATGAACATAGGTACTCGTTGAATTTCTGTCGTCATATCTAAATGTATTGGTTAATCTCAATTGTATGACCTACTCGAATTTATTACATGGACATCTTAAACATGTTATTAATCGAGTTCGAAACGTGGAAAAACTTCTTACTTACGACTCATTACTTATATTCATTTAGGGGAGCTCTATATCTAGTTGGGACTTAGCCTTGTGACCTACCATCTCTTATACACATATATCCACACTACTAGAGTAGTGTCACGTATTTTTTATATCGAGGTGAGTCCATTGCCCCATCCTTACTGTTTTACATGTTTTAAACAAATCGGGGGAAAGTAAAGCTCAACCAAAAGGATTTTAATAAACGGTGTATCACTTACTATAAATAGATAAAACTATTTATGGAAACCTTTCATATTTGGAAACTAACTGTTTTTGGAAACTTACTATAAGTAGATATTCTATTTATAGAAACCTACTATTTTGGACACTTTCTATTTATGGAAACTCACTATAATTGGAAATCATAAAAACGTGTAACAAACAAATGCATATTTTCAAAACTATTGGTTGTGGATCTTACTTGTGCATCAGGATACATCCTGCTGATGTTACAAGCGTATCAATAGAATGTACTTGTTGATACCAAAGTAGCGGGACTACTGTAGGATGCAGTCAGTGTATCTGGCTATACATATGCGGTGCATGCTTATCGACATAATGTTACTTGTCGATCAGTAGCGTGGCTACTACATATTATTGTGATGATTGTTTTGTGAAATGTATGCATTACTACATAGTTTTATACACTACTTGGTTATATGGTTTGATTACTTATCTTTTATTAAAGACTCAATGAACTCGCTCAATTTTATGTTGACTTTTGAGCTTTATTTTTAAGTAATGAGCAGACATAGGACGTAGCTTTGAGACTTGATTTTAGAAGACTTCTAGATTATGCATTGCATTGGCGTACTCACTTTATTAATACATTGGGTTATTTCGGGCTTTCATGCCTATGTCTTTCCATTTGAAATACTTCGTTATCATTTACGTTTCTGTTGAATATTTCTGTTTGTAGTGTATGACGTGTAAATGAGACAAGGATAACTTTCTTGTTAATTTCCAATGTCACAACAAATTTCTTTTATTTATTGCCTTTAGTATTTCTCTATGTTTATACGGTGTTGTGATGATTGTCAATCGGCCACACCCTGCGTTTTCGCCGCAAGTGGGGTGTGACATCCATATCCATATCCATTTCTTTTTGCATCATCCATATCCATATCCATATCCAATGGATGATGCGGATAAAGGGATATCCATTGGATACTTGGATGTTAAACTACATCTTCATAATAGATCGTATAGTAGATGTACGACAATAACACGCGCTTCGAAACAAACACATATGTTCATTTCACTATATATTTCGGTTTAATGTGGTTACATTGAAGGTTTTCGAGTAAACCACACACTTATGTCAAACTTTTATGTATGTCTTTAAAAGACTTTATGATCAATTTATATGTTACAATTTTTAGCTAACGTAATTATATTTAGAAAATAGATGTGCAAACACTTATATTTACAAATTAAAGTTGAAATAGTTAATTATATATTGTAGATTTTTGTTTGAGTTATAGTTATATAGGTATTTAAGTGATTTTTCTAAGACTATCCGGTATGCAGCGTTAAAAGCCCCGATAACGCCCCCACCTCAGCACCATCACGCCCCACCACGCCCTCCACCACACCGGTGGGGGCGTTATAGGCAAAAAACAAGCCACGGCGTTGTAGGAATAAAGCCGTGGTGAGGGAGAAAAAGGCAAGCAACGGTCGATTTAAGCAAGCAATTAAAAACTGATGTTTTGAGAAAAAGGCAAATATTCAGAATGAGTAGGAGGTTGTTGATAAAATTAACAACAAGCGGCAGTAAAACTTCAAATAGATATACAGATATAGATACTTACTTGTGAGAAACCTAATTGTGGATTTTATGATGAAACCCTACTTATTTGGGCTTTGTGGGCTATTTGGTCCGTTTAGTTTCATTGTTATTATTATTCTAAGTAAAAAAAATTTCCTCAAGATATATATTTGTTTACTAAAGTTATATAAATATCATTAAATAAACTTTTAATTTTCATGTTATAAAGAATATATATATTCCATAACTACTTATATTTTTTTTATTTTTAATAAAAATACAACTTTTTAAATAAAATTATATAATAAAAATACAAAATAAACTCAATCACTCCACATCATCATCACTTACACACAACCACACCACCCATTTTTATCACTCCACATCATCACACTCTCTTTCCTACAAATCACACTCTCTTTCCTACAAATCACCTCTATCACTCCACATCATCACCCCCAATCACCCACCACACCCCATAGTCTAACTTTGGACATGAATGTATATCGATCATGATCCGTGTCATATATTCACATTTTGAAATATATATTGGTATTCACATTTACATATACATAGAGGCGTATGTTAGAAAAAGTTCTAAATATATACATTAAAAGTTATATTTCGGGTGGTAAATGGGTGATCCATAGATGATAAATTGTCATCCATATTCGATCAACTAATCATACATTTAGTTCGTCCATATCATCCAATAGTGGATCGGATCGGGCGGATGTCCCGTGGATCGGGTGACTATTGCCATTCCTATACCTCGAACTGTTAATAGGATAGGGTTTCATGAATTTTCCAAAATGGTTAATCGGTTTTGGTTCTAACAAAAAAAAAATTAAAATTGGTGTTTTGTATAGTTTAATATGCTTATTTTGTATACACTAATATCGAACCCGCGCCACGCGGCGCGGCGGAGTAACAAAAAAATGGACACGATTGAAGTATTTTATTTACATTGAAATCATACAATATCAAAATATATGATTATTGTTAATTCCAATATTAGAGTTCTCACATAAAAACTACATTAAATATATTTAAGCACAACATCGGTACAATTGAATACATTTATTCATATGATAAACGAACTCTTGCTACGCAAAGTCGGTGAATATATACATACAACTTTGATGGTCAAAAATGGATATTGCAAATATATTTTTTCCTTTTCTTTTAGAGTTCATATGTCAATTAAATTATTTTAATAGATACATTTAATAATATGTTTGAAATTAAAAAATTTAGTGTTTCAAGTATTTATTATTCTAATCTTTAATATATAATAAAAGAGAGGCCTTAAATGCCACATGGCGAAGTAAGAACCCTTAGATGGGTTAACTTATTTGATTTCAACCGTTAGATCAAATTGATGATGTCATCAAACACTATTTTCTTTTTAGTTGTCCCACATCGCTTCAGGTATGAAACTTTTTCATACTTCTAGCCTATATATATCATATGCCTTTAGTTTTTCCTACTTTGTCCCACATCGCTTCATGTATGAAACTCTTTCAGACTTCTAGCTTATATATATATCATATGCCTTTGGATTAAAATATAGTTCGAGGGTAATTTTCAGGTCAATCGGGTCAAACCCGAAACCCGACAAACTGGAACTATTCTATCCGAAACCCGACCCTATTTATGAATCGGGTGTTGCCTTAAATGCCACATGGCGAAGTAACGACCCTTAGATGGGTTAACTTATTTGATTTCAACCGTTAGATCAAATTGATGATGTCATCAAACACTATTTTCATTTTACACCCTTTTACAAAACATAATTATATTATATCTTTAATTCCAATCTCTACTTAAATAAAAACAAAATTCCAATTTACTTAAAAAAATTTCACTCAATTTGAACTAAGATTTACATTATTTTTATTTAAAATCTCCTAATAAAAAATATTAAAACATGTGTATAAACGTAAAAGTGTTTATGTTATTATAACTATAAACAACATGTGTATAAACGTAAAGGTATATGTATGTTATTATACGTATAAAATTGTCTTTTTATAATAACCTAAAATCCACATAAACATAAAGTTTACAATTCAATTTTTATTTTTTTCCGCGCTATCGCGGGACAATAATCTAGTTACTTTATATATTACAATGTTATTATCAAGTTTTATAAATCTTATTTATACGTTTATTATTAATTAATTAACTATTAAATACTATCATCATTTATTTTTTATTGTAATTAAATATTATGCAATAAATTATATTTTAATTATTATTAAATTATTTATAAGTTACAAAACTCAATTATTAAATTTATTTAATTTTTTATTCAAGATTTGAATGGCTAGGATTGATTTGTGGAAAAAAAAACTAATAGTTTATTTCCTTAAAATTAAGTTCTTAAAACCAAAAGGCTAATATACTTTATATATTACTATAGGTAAATATTGAAGAGTGTTTATCTATAATCTATCTATCTATAATATATACTAAAATTGATGTATTAAAAACTACGTGAAATTATTTACTTTACGAATAATATGTATGAAAAAAAAGCTTTATCTATATGTACTAAAAAAAGATTTATATATAATAGATATTTTAGATTAAATAACTTGTTAAATAAGAAACGGAAAATTATTTAAAGTAGAGTGGTTAACTAATTTTATTTACATGTTATGAAATAAAAGAGTTTAAACTTTAAATTAGAAGAGTTAAAGTGAAATTAGTAAATGATGATATTATCATAAATGATAATTATTTTATGAATAATATGAATGAAAAAAAAAGTTTTATATGTAAAAGATATTTTAGATTAAATATATTGTTAAATAAGAAACCGGAAATTATTTAAAGTAGATCGGTTAACTAATTTTATTTAAGTATTTTTAATCTTTAATCTTTAATATATAATAAAAGATGGGCCTTAAATGTCACATGACGAAGTAAGGGCCCTTGGATGGGTTAACTTTTTTTATTTCAACCGTTAGATCAAATTGATGATATTATCAAATACTACTTTCATTTTACACCCTCTTACAATACATATTAACATTCTCTCTTTAATTCCCATCTCAACTAAAATAAAAACAAAATTCTAAATTACTTATAAAATCACTCAATTTCTACTATAATTTACCTTATTGTTATTTTAAAATCTCCTAATAAGATATATCAAAACATGTGTATAAACGTAAAGTTGTATATGTTATTATAATTATAACCAACATGTGTATAAACGTAAATGTATATATGTTATTATACGTATAACATTGTCTTTTCATAATAATTTAAAATTCTAGATAAACATAATGTTTACAATTCAATTTTTATATATGTTCGCGCTATCGCGGGACAATAATCTAGTTATAGAATAAAATAGTGTATTATTTAAATTAAAAAGATTAAATTAAAATTAGTAAATACCATAAATGATCTAATGATCTAGATTAGAAGTAAAAACTATTCAATGGTTCCTAATTTTATACAGTCCACAAATGCTTACAAATACTTATGTATCGTAATAATGTATTTACTTTATTATGTTATTAATTTCCAAGTTTCAACACTACTGTTTGACATTAAAGGTATATATTTTTTTTAATTAAACTAACAAATATGTACAATAGTATTTAGGTAACAAAATCTTTATATTAGGTTTCAAATTTATTTCATAATTAAATATGAGAAAGAATAGAAGAAAGAAATAATTATCTATTTCTCTATAAATTGAGATTAAAAGTACTTACGAAATGAAACAGACAAACATTTGTTTTAAAAGCTTTGATCAGAAAATAGTGCAATGCGTAGCCTTTTAGTCATCCTTATTTCCGTCATAATCGCAACTTTTTCAGTGTCTTGTGTATGTGCAGATTCAACAAATAGTGCTTGTGTTATACTTGAAAAATGGCATGTGTTCGTCATAAGTGATATGCCTGACGGGCTTGTGTTTCATGTGAGATCAAAAGATGATGATCTCGGAAATCATACCCTTAATTTTGGGGGAAGTTATGACTGGTCTTTTTGTGAAACGAGTAGTACACTCTTTTCTGGCGAATTTTGGTGGGGTTCAAAATATCAAACCTTGAATTTGTTTGATGGTGGTGTTTCAGACGTGTGCAATGGTGTAAGGTTTCGCACTAATCATTGTTATTGGTTAGTGACGCCCCAAGGGTTCTTTGTGAGTCCGAAAAATGTTCCGTGGCCGAACCATATATGGCATTTAGAAAAACCCTGGACTTAAAGATCCGTAACATTTTTTCATTTTATAATAGAACCTTGATACTAAAATAAATTTTCTCTTCTCTTCCTCCAATGGTTATCATATTGTTGTTTCTTAATTATATTTTTATGCATGCTATTACTATTTATATACGGTATTTATTTTCATGATATGTCATCACAAACTAAATATATTTATTTAATTTAGATCAATGCATGATATGTAAAACAAACTAGAAAATATATCTTTTAAACTTAGATTAGGGGTTATATTAAAAGAAACTTTATGTTGGTAAAAAGGGAAGAGGCCCCTGCGTGTTGTGGACCACAAATTCGATATATATATATATATATATATATATATATATATATATATATATATATATATATATATATATATATATATATATATATATATATATATATATATATATATATATATATATATATATATATATATTTGGTTTCATTTAAGAACCATGTAATTATTTAGGAACCATTAGGAACCATTTTTAGGCAAGGTGGCAATTTTGTAATTAAACTCAAGGTGGCAATTTTGTAATTAAGTCAAAATTGAGAGCCAAATTGGAAATCAATTAAAACCATTTTAAAATCCTAATTAACTTTAAATTAACATATCTAGAGTATAACTAGGTTTTAGGAAAAACTAAATACACCATTAGAACAAGCATTTAATTATCTTTCCAACGAGCACCCACTTGATATACTTTTGACGACTTTTTTTTTTTTTTTTTTACAGTGAGTTTCGGTATATACACTAGTGTATATACTAAATATTCACCAGTGTATATACTAATTCACAAAAAACACATCTGAACCATATATACTATACACTAGTGTATACACTATATTCACTAATGTATAGTTATACACTAGTGTATTTATACACTACAGTAGTGTATTTATACACTAGTGTATACACTATATTCACTAATGTATAGTTATACACTAGTGTATTTATACAATATACACTAGTGTATACACTATATTCACTAATGTATAAGATGTATTCTCTATTGAATACATGGTATTCACTGGTGTATATTGTATATTCACTTGTGTATATTGCGTATTCACTGGTGTATATTGTATATTCACTTGTGTATATATATTGTATATTCACTTTTGTATATTGCGTATTCACAATTAAAAGGAAATTAATATAAAGATTCGTATACATTAGTGAATATAGTGTATACACTAGTGTATAGTGTATATGGTTTAGATGTGTTTTTGGTGAATTAGTATATACACTGGTGAATATTTAGTATATACACTAGTGTATATACCGAAACTCACTAAAAAAAAAAAAAAAAAAAAAGTCGTCAAAAGTATATCAAGTGGGTGCTCGTTGGAAAGATAATTAAATGCTTGTTTTAATGGTGTATTTAGTTTTTCCTAAAACCTAGTTATACTCTAGATATGTTAATTTAAAGTTAATTAGTATTTTAAAGTGGGTTTTAATTGATTTCCAATTTGGGGATTTGACTTAATTACAAAATTGCCATCTTGCCTAAAAATGGTTCCTAATGGTTCCTAAATAATTGATGGTTCCTAAATGAACCCACCTCTATATATATATATATATATATATATATATATATATATATATATATATATATATATATATATATATATATATATATATATATATATATATATATATATATAGAGGTGTGTTCATTTAGGAACCATCAATTATTTAGGAACCATTTTTAGGCAAGGTGGCAATTTTGTAATTAGGTCAAATCCCCAAATTGGAAATCAATTAAAACCCACTTTAAAATACTAATTAACTTTAAATTAACATATCTAGAGTATAACTAGGTTTTAGGAAAAACTAAATACACCATTAAAACAAGCATTTAATTATCTTTCCAACGAGCACCCACTTGATATACTTTTGACGACTTTTTTTTTTTTTTTTTTTAGTGAGTTTCGGTATATACACTAGTGTATATACTAAATATTCACCAGTGTATATACTAATTCACCAAAAACACATCTAAACCATATACACTATACACTAGTGTATACACTATATTCACTAATGTATACGAATCTTTATATTAATTTCCTTTTAATTGTGAATACGCAATATACAAAAGTGAATATACAATATATATATATATACACAAGTGAATATACAATATACACCAGTGAATACGCAATATACACAAGTGAATATACAATATACACCAGTGAATACCATGTATTCAATAGAGAATACATCTTATACATTAGTGAATATAGTGTATACACTAGTGTATATTGTATAAATACACTAGTGTATAACTATACATTAGTGAATATAGTGTATACACTAGTGTATAAATACACTACTGTAGTGTATAAATACACTAGTGTATAACTATACATTAGTGAATATAGTGTATACACTAGTGTATAGTATATATGGTTCAGATGTGTTTTTTGTGAATTAGTATATTCACTGGTGAATATTTAGTATATACACTAGTGTATATACCGAAACTCACTGTAAAAAAAAAAAAAAAAAGTCATCAAAAGTATATCAAGTGGGTGCTCGTTGGAAAGATAATTAAATGCTTGTTCTAATGGTGTATTTAGTTTTTCCTAAAACCTAGTTATACTCTAGATATGTTAATTTAAATTTAATTAGGATTTTAAAGTGGTTTTAATTGATTTCCAATTTGGCTCTCAATTTTGACTTAATTACAAAATTGCCACCTTGAGTTTAATTACAAAATTGCCACCTTGCCTAAAAATGGTTGCTAATGGTTCCTAAATAATTACATGGTTCTTAAATGAAACCAACTCTATATATATATATATATATATATATATATATATATATATATATATATATATATATATATATGAAGAGGTTCTTATAAACCAATATTTAAAGTAAATTAAGTAAAAAAATATGAAAAAATAATTTATAATATGTGTAATTTTGTATTATGTTTATTTATTCAATTATAACAAACTTTAAAAAAGCAAGTTTTGATATGCATCAAAATATATGCCGTTTAGGGGATGTGCATCAAATTCATTGTTTTTGTGCAGTAAATATTCAAATTTGATACACAACGATAAAACTACCCATTTTTTCATGTACAACAAAACTTCGTTTTTTAAAGTTTGATAAATGGTTAAAATGAACGATAATCCAAAATATCTAACGTTATAAATTATTTTTTTATTTTTTTTTACTTATTTTACCTTAAAGTTTGTTTTGCGAGAACTGCGAGAACTCATTTTAAACCTTTAGATTACTTGATCAATGGTTAAGATGGATTGTGTCATTCTTGTAAATTATTGAAAGTTTGGAGTTAGTAAAAATAATGTTTGAAGGGTAGTTTAGGAAGTTTAAATTAAATGGTTTCCATAAAAATCTCATTGTCTTCCATAAAAATCTCCACACTAAGGGGGTGCTTGGTTAGGGGTAATCGGGGGTAATGGGAGGTAATGATAATGATTGATGAAAGTTGGTTTGTTATATTCTAGTTAATCATTGCATAATAATTGGTAATACTCCATTGTAGTCTAAATTGGGGGTATTCATTAACCCCTCATTGCATTCCATTGTATTCCTTTTCCCATTAACCACTCATTGAACCAAGCACCCCCTAACATTAGCATTCTATATTCAAATATATTGGAATTCGTTTGTTTCCTTTCACAGCCACAACTGAGAGAAAAAAAAGAATGACGCCATCCATTTACGCCGTAGCCCCGTCGTTCAATTTCCCGGCAACCTCCGCCACCACACTCCGCCGCCAAGCTCCTGGTTTCGTCAGCGCGTCGAGTCCACGCGCCACCGTTCTTCAGTCCAAGCGCTTTGCTTGCTTAGCCATTTCTACTGATATCAGTGAGTAATTTTTTTTTTTTATAATTAATCAATCTAAAATTAAACGAAAACAAACACCAAAAAATTTGCAAGTAAATACAAAATGAGGAGCACATCAAGGAATTAAAAATATCAAAGACAAATACGTACTGTATCTGTATGGTTAAGCCTAGGAATATTTCAAATATGAAAGGAATTAAAAATCAAATACTAGAATTTAAATTTAAATTGGAAAATTATTATGTATTTTGTTTATTGAATTAAAAAGTTGGTTTTCATATATGTGCCCTTAAACGAAAGTTTATGCTTAATTTTTGCGTTTATGGCTTTTCTATAATAGCCTCTATTTTAATTTACTTTTAAAATTGTAACTTTATTTAATTATTATATTTATTGTGTTTTTCTTTATTTAATTATTATATTTGTTGTGTTTTTTTCAGATTTAAAGTAAGAGAAAAGATGAAGATGTGATAGTTAGTGAACATTTTTGTATTTTTTTTCTTTTAACATTATTCAGTTATGAACAAAATGTGTATATATATGAACATCCAATTTGTGAATGTAGAAATTGAAAAATAAGTTCTTATTTGTTCATATGTGTATTTTTTTTTTCTGTTTGACTACTATCTCAAATTCTCAATCTTTTCTTTGATATTTTCTTACTTTTGGTTATTTGTTTATTGGTTCATCAATGTACACTCATGTATAATATAATGTTCATGCATGAAAAAAAAGCAATTAACACATACTAAAAAAAAAAAAAAAAGAATTAACATACAAATGGAGGGATTTTTAATGTAAAGAAACGTTATAGTTTATATGGCTGGAAGTTGAGCACTTTTTTAATGAAAAGAAATAATAAAATAAATTATTTCAAACCCAAGACAATTTTTTGAATAAAATGGAACTATCATAAAACTTATTACGAAACAAAAAAGAGAAAAAAAGGGAAAAATTAAATAAAAAATTAAATAAATTCAAAAGAAAAAACTAAAATTACTAACTTACCCTTTTGATTAAGAAATAAACATTTAATATTGAAAAAAAATGAGTGGTCCAGAATGAGTTCTCGCAGTTCTCCCAAAAATATGAGTTCACGCATGAATCACTCCCTATATATATATATATATATATATATATATATATATATATATATATATATATATATATATATATATATATAGAGTATATATATATATATATAGGGAATGGTTCCTGCGAGAACTCAAAATTCTGCGAGAACTGCGAGAACTCATTCTGGACCACTCATTTATTCTTCTAATATTAATTATTTATTTCAATTCAAAAGGGTAAAATAGTAAATTGATAATGTCTTTATTTTAATATTTTTTCTTTCTCTTTCATGTTTTATGTTTTGTTCCAGATTTCTTGCAACAAACTTTTAATTATTTTTTAGTAAATTTGTTCAATATCACAATTGTTTATGGAGACATAAATAATGAGTTCGTTGATTAGTTGTATTTTGTGTTCTAATATATGACGTATGTAGGAAAAATAGTTTCTCTTTTATTAATAAAGCTCCATAATATAATTCGTTCACTAGCGATCATATATTTTTCTTTATACACATCTTGACAAATAAAATTAAATATAAAATTATATGTCATAATGTGAGCAGTTTGCATTAAAAAATCTACATTTAGTCAAAAACCCTTATTTTGTTTTATGATATTAATTTATTTTTGTCATGTTCATATGATCACACACATATGTTTACAAATGAACAAAGTTTGATATCATATGCACATATGTTTACAAATGAAAAAAGTTTGATATCATATGCACATAACAATGGTGTTTAAACTGTAATAATATATAGTCGAATCCAAATTAACACAAATGACTAAGGATTAATCAAAAAGGCAATAAACTTCGGATGTTCACATTATACCAGACAACGTTCATTATCATACTCGTTAATGACTTGAAAATTCTTGCACCAACATATCTTCATCATCTTTATGCATTAGTTTTCATAATATTATTTCCATATCTTCATTCAAAAACTCAAAACCTGAACACAATAAACACAAAATTAATCTAAAGAATCATCATCATAGGACGTTAAAAATATTAGGCCATTAAAAATTCTCTAGTTTTAAAGTCACATACTTCTAATATGTCTGTCTCTGGGTGGACACTCAACATGATTAGTAGCTTTAACAATCGCAACATCAGCATTCTAAAAAAATCACAATATTAAAAAAAAAACCAAAAAATCCTAAACCCTAATTTTGGATTAATTGAAATTAATTAAAATTAAAATTGGAGGAGGAAATTGAGACCTTGAAATCACTGTTGACATGTGCTAAACCAACAGTAGGTTTATCAAAGGTTGTGCCAAGGACAATCCAAAGTGGGACAACTGCACATCAAAAATTGGCTAGAAATATTTTCTCTCTAATAAATCTAGAAAGGCATCGACGGCAATAAATCATCAAATTTAAATAAATTTCAACATTACTATATTCATAATGAATTATATTTCACAATCATACAAACCTGAACACAATATGAGGCCGTTAAAAATCCTCCATTTTTATAATATACAACCACATCAACTACTATCATCATCATTTAAATTTCTAAAATATACCATGAACCATAATTTCATGTATATCATCGTTATTATTTTCCAAATAAACATGTGAGATCAGGTAAAGAAGATAGAAAGGGTGAGTTGGGGTGGTGATTTTTGATGGTGGGATTAAGGAGGCGACTGCACATAATATGGAGAAGATTAGGTAAATTGGAGGTTATAAATAAAATTAAAAGATAGTGGTTGAGATTTCTTTAAACACTTGTTATAAAATACCATTTTTACCCCTCATTTTTTTATTTAAATAAACTTGAAATTAAATATAATTACCATCATGCCATTATCAATATCATCCATTGATTATGTAATCTAAGGGCTAATATCTGGTTCTCGCAGTTCTCGCAGAAATTTGGGTTCTCGCAGGAACCATTCACTATATATATATATATATATATATATATATATATATAGAGAGAGAGAGAGAGAGAGGTGTTTCAAATAAGAACCACTAAATATTTGAGAACCATTAGGAACTAATATTCACCAGTGTATATACATATGATATTCACCAGTGTATATATATATATGATATTCACCAGTGTATATTTAATATGATATTCACCAGTGTATATTTAATATTCACCAGTGTATATACACTGGTGAATATCATATATATACACTGGTAAATATTGATTCCTAATGGTTCCTAATTATTTGTATGGTTCTCATTTGAAACAAACTCTATATATATATATATATATATATATATATATATATATATATAGGGTACGATATTGTAAAAAGTTTTTAAAATAAAAAGAATAGGGAGTGTTTATAGCCACACATTTAGTCAACAAAAAGGAAATCAAGAAAAGTCAACGCGGTGACATTTTTTTAATATTTTCGAATTTTCATGCCATTTTGGTAATATGTAGAAATATTTTTTTTTTATAATTTCATTTTCTCAGATTACTCATTTTTTGAATCTTTGTGCATAACTATTATCAATCTTTGTGCATAACTATTATCAATAACGTGTGCATCGATTTTATGTGCATAACAAATTTCTATATAAAAATTACGAACATTGTGTATCGGTTTTATATAAAATAACTTGTGCATTAATTTTATGTACTTTTTTTATACAAAAAATTACAAAACATTGTGCATAAAAGTTAAATATGTCTGTGCATAAAAACCAGCCACCATCGTCACCTTCACCTTCATTTTCCGTTCATCAGCCACCATCGTCGTCGGAAACCACCAGCCACAGTCGCCACAGTCGCCGGAAACCACCAACCACCATCGTCACCTTCATTTTCCGTTCATCATATAGAAACCACCAGCTACCATCGTCACCTTCATAGTCGCCGGAAACAAACAGATATGAAGAAAAAAACAAACAGATCTGAAAAAAAACAAATAGATCGCGGTGGGGGCGATGGCGATGTCGGCGGTGGCTTAATCGGTGGTGGGGGCGATGGCGGCGGTGGCGGCAACTTCAGCGGTGGTGGCGCGGTGGTGGCGCTGCTCCATAGGGTTAGGGTTAATTGATGTAATGAAGATGATGAAAAATGAGAGAAATTGGGTATTTAATAATGGGTGTCAAAATGACCATTATACCCTTATTGATATAATAATGGGTTTTTTTTTTCTCTGCCACGTGTCAACACCTCCTCACTCCTTATCTTAATATATAATAAAATAGAGGCCTAAAATGCCACTTGACAAATTATTAACCATTAGATGGAAATCCAACTTTAATTTGAACCATTAGATCATTTTGATGATGTCATCATTAATAATTTCATTTTAACCCTTTTACTTTAAATAATTTAACGCTTATTTTAAATAGTAATAATTAAATAAAACTAATTAACCTTTCTACTTTAAATAATCTAACACTTGTATTTTAAATTAATTATAAAAAATACAAAACATATTTTTTCTTCAAACACATACACATTTTTAGTATAAAAAGAAACTAAAATAATTTTATTGTTTTATGAGTGTTTTGCATATAAACGGAAAGTATATCATATAAAATAATCTTCTTTTTTTTCCGTCTTATTTACCCAATATTTTTAGTTTTTTTTATATATTATAAGAAGAAAATGAAATTATTTTATTGTTTTACGAGTGTTTGCATATAAACGAAAAATATATCATATTTTCAGTTTCTTTTTCGTCCTATTTACGCAATATTTTAAGTTTTTTTTATATATTATAATTATTTTATTTTTTTAAGGTTTTTTCCGAATTACACGGTAAATGTTTTATTTAACTTCACATTTGCTCACATAATCATTTTGTATACATGATTAATAGCTTTCTATTAATATTTTTATATAGGTTATATGTTCTTTATTAACATTATAATTATCCGCGTATTAGGCGGGACAATAAGCTAGTTCTTATTATTTCTAACCCCTTTTTATTAGATCCTAACTCTCTCTCTCTCTCTATATATATATATATATATATATATATATATATATATATATATATATATATATATATATATATATATATATATATATATATATATATAATAAAGAGAAACCTAAAAATTCACTTGGTAAAGTAATAGCCATTAGATAAAAATCCAACTTTAATTTGAACAATTAGATCATTTTGATGATATCATCATTAATATTTTCATTTTAATCCCTTTACTTTAAATAATTAAACCTTATTTTAAATAGTAATAATTAAATAAAACTAATTAACCTTTCTACTTTAAATAATATAACACTTGTATTTTAAATTAATTTTAAAAAATACAAAACATATATTTTCTTGACACACATACACATTTTTAGTATAAATAGAAACTAAAAATATTTTATTGTTTTACGGTGTTTTGCATATAAACGAAAAACATATCATATAAAAAAACCTTCTATTTTTTTTTTCTCCTATTTATCCAATATTTTTAGTTTTTTTATATATTATAAAAAAATAATATTATTTTATTGTTTTACGGGTGTTTTAAATATAAACGAAAAACATATCATATAAAAAACCTTCTGTTTTTTTTTTGTCCTATTTATCCAATATTTTTAGTTTTTTTATATATTATAAAAAAATATTATTTTATTGTTTTACGAGTGTTTTGCATATAAACGGAAAACATATAATATAAAAAATCTTCTGTTTTTTTTCCTCCTATTTACGCAATATTTTTAGTTTTTTAATATATTATAATTATTTTATTTTTAAAAAGGTTTTTTCCTAATTATATAGTAATTTTTTTTTTTTAACTTTACATTTGCTAACATAATTATTTTGTCTACATGACTAATAGCTTTCTATTAATCTTTTTATATAAGTTATATGTGTTTTGTTAACATTATATATTTTTTGATGTAATTCTCCGCGTATTAGACGGGTTAATAAGGTAGTATATATATATATATATATATATAAAGAGTTTAAAGTATAATCGTGATAAAATTTATAATAATTATCGTATTATAAAAATAGCTAAAAAAATAAAAAGAAATAGTAAATTAATATATATAAAGCTTGATGTCATATATATATATATATATATATATATATATATATATATATATATATATATATATATATATATATATATATATATATATATATATATATATATATTAACATTCTCGTAATATTCTCTCCCATAAATCAATGCTTAACACACCGAATCTTATTTACAAATGGTTTTCAAAAGTGTTCTTTTTCTCTCTGTTTAATCTAAGACAAACATATTCCTTTATTTTAACAGAAAGTTTTAATAATATTTACTATTAATGTTGTAAAATAAAAAAATTATGAATGTTACATACATGTTATAAAGTCGTTTCAGTAGATATATAAACAGAAAACTCTTGAATTAAGAAAGTTTTGTTTGAGTCGAAAAATTTTAGCTTTTATTTTAAGAAAAAACTTGAAATTAAAACCTATTTGAATTGACTTTTTGAAAAGTAAAACTTTAGTTTTCACCTTCTTGGTTAGAAGTTAATCTATTTATGTTAAACATACATTTATTCATATCTTTAATATATAATAAAATAGAGGTCATAAATGACACATGACGAACTAAGGTCCATTGGATGAATTATCTTCTTTAATTTCAGCCGTTAGATTAGATTGATGATGTCATCAAAGACTAATTCTGTTTTACACCATCTTCCAATATATATTTACATTTTCTCTTTCATTTACATCTCCACTGAAAAAAAAATATAAGTTTATTTTACTTATAAATCGCTCAATTTAGATTGTGATTTACCATATTGTTATTTTAAAATCTCCTCATAAAAATATCAAAAAATATATATAAATGTAAAAGTATATATATTTTTGAAGTATAAACAAACTTAAAATCTATATAAATAAGAGATGTGGCTAGGATTCGAACATATTCCCTCACTTGCATCATCAAATTAAGGATGACTTATATTTGTTTTGACATTTTAAATTGTAAATGAATGGTATATATATATATATATATATATATATATATATATATATATATATATATATGAGGATTCTTGTGAAAAGTTTTAAATTTGTAAAAAGTTAAGTAACCATTGTAGGAGTGATATTTGGCAACTTTGGAAAAAAATTATTTTTTTAATAAAAAATTAATATTTTTAATAAAAAAATTATTTTTTAGAAAAAATCGAAAAAAAAAATATTGGCTTGAAAATAGTTATGTACGAAAAAAATATGATGCACACCTATGATGAACATTTATGTGTACATCATAGTTGAATATCATAGCTTTAGGTGTACATCATTAATTTGAATCATATTTTTTGTGCTTCATTAATGTGCATTATATTTTTTGTGTGCATTATATGACGTGGCAGTTCACGTTATTGAAAAAAATTTCAAAATATATATATATATTTTTTAATAAATAAAAATTAAAAAAATATTTTTTTTTTTAAATGTCACCTAAGCATCCATATGTCATTCCCACATTAGTTCCTCAACTTTTTACAAATTTAAAACTTTTTACTTGATCCTACTTTTATATATATATATATATATATATAGGAATAGATTCTGATAAAACAATACTTAAAATAAAATAAATAAAGAAAATGAAAAAATAATTTAAAAGATGTGTAATTTTGTATTATATACATTTATTCAATTATAAAAAAATTTAAAAAAACAAGTTTTGATATGTATCAAAATATATGTCGTTTAGGTGTTGTGAATCAAATTCATGGTTTTTGTATAGTAAATATTTAAATTTGATGCACAACAATAAAACTACCTATTTTTTTTTATGTACAACAACATTTCCTTTTTTAAAGTTTGTAATATTGTTAAAATGAACGATAATACAAAATTTCTAACTTTATAAATAATTTTTTAATTTTTTTTACTTATTTTATCATAAGGTTTGATTTACAAGAACTAACACACACACACACACACATATATATATATATAGAGGTTGGTTCTTGAAAAACAAACTTTAAGGTAAAATAAGTAAAAAAATTAAAAAATAATTTATAACGTTAGATATTTTGGATTATCGTTCATTTTAACCATATATCAAACTTTAAAAAACGAAGTTTTGTTGTACATCAAAAAATGGGTAGTTTTATCGTTGTGCATCAAATTTAAATATTTACTGCACAAAAACAATGAATTTGATGCACAACCCCTAAACGACAAATATTTTGATGCATATCAAACTTGCTTTTTTAAAGTTTGTTATAATTGAATAAATAAACATAATACAAAATTACACATATTATAAATTATTTTTTCATATTTTTTTTACTTAATTTACTTTAAATATTGGTTTATAAGAACCTCCTCCTATATATATATATATATATATATATATATATATATATATATATATATATATATATATATATATATATATATATATATATATATATATATATATATATATATAATTTTGTATTATATTTATTTATTCAACTAAAACAAACTTTAAAAAAGCAAGTTTTGATATGCATCAAAATATATGTCGTTTAAGGGTTTTTGCATCAAATTCATTGTTTTTGTCCAATAAATATTTAAATTTGGTGCACAACAATAAGACTATACATTTTTTTATGTACAACAAAACTTTGTTTTTTAAAGTTTAAGATATAGTAAAAATGAACGATAATACAAAAATTCTAATGTTATAGATTATTTTTTAATTTTACTTACTTTACCTTAAAGTTTGTTTTAAATGAACCAACATATATATATATATATATATATATATATATATATATATATATTCGTATGTCTGTATTTGCAGATATTTTTTATATAATTTCGCCGGGGTAATACCCTTTTACCCAAAAAAAAAAAAAAAATATATATATATATATATATATATATATATATATATATATATATATATATATATATATATATATATAGAATTAGGATATAATAAAAAGAGATTTAAAATAAAAAGGATAGGGAGTAATGAGGTGGTGACACGTGGCAGACAAAAGAAAACCCATTATTTATATCAATAAGGGTATAATGGTCTTTTTACACACAAATTTCAGACCTGCTTTTTAAATACCAAATTCATCCTAAATCAACTAAAGAAAAATCTCTCTCTCTCTTAAAAGGAGATCTGATTGCTCCGGCGAGCTCTGCTCCGGCGGCGGTGATATAACGGCTGGCGGAGAACCACAACCACCACCACCTGCGCGACGGCGAACCACAACCACCACCACCTGCTGCTGCGACTGCTTCTTCGGCGAACCACAACCACCACCACCACCTGCTGCTGCGACGGCGAGTGGTTGCTGACGGTGGCGGAAGGCTGACGGTGGCGCTGCTAGTGGTTGCTGACGGTGGCGCTGCTTCTACTGACGGTGGTTTCGGCGGCGGAGATGGTGGTGGTTTCCGGCGATTGTGGATTGTCTAAAAGTGCTGTCTAAATTTACGTCATCTGCTGATGATGATGACATGGCAACAAGGTACAGTATTCAAATTTACGTTTTGGTTTGAAGATTGTCTAAAAGTGTAATAACTAATATTGTATGCACATGTGTTTGTTTTTTTTTACAGATGGTAGTGATTAACCTACAAGATGGGAAGATGTGTTATTTTTGTCTTTTAGTGTAATGCTAAATGTTTGTGTATATTTACGGTGCATTCAAGTTTCTGTATTTCCGGATCTGAGTTTCTGTAGTTAATGGATCTGAGTTTCTATATTTCCGGCGACGGTGTTTGACGGTGCTTGCCGGAGTGGCGATGGGTGGCTAAGAACCAGGAAGGAGGCTGTTTGTTTTTTTTATGCACAATGGTTTGTAAAGTTATGCACAATGATTTTGTAAACTTATGCACAATCTTTTTGTAATTATTCACATATATATTTAATATTTACGCACAATGTTTTGTAATTTTTTGTATAAAAACTTACATAAAATTAATGCACAAGTTATTTTATAAAAACCGATACACAATGTTCGTATTTTTATATAGAAATTTTTGATGCACATAAAACCGATGCACACGTTATCGATAAAAGTATGCACGGAGATTCAAAAAATTAGTAATTTGGGAAAATGAAAAAAAAAAAAAAAAAAAAAAATAGATTTCCGCAAATTACCAAAAGGGCATGAAAGTTCGAAATAATTACAAAAATGCCACCGCGTTGACTTTTTCAAATCCCTTTTTTGTTGACTAAATGAGTGGTCCACAATCCTCCTTATCCTTTTTATTTTAAAACCTTTTTACAATAACCCACCTATATATATATATATATATATATATATATATATATATATATATATATATATATATATATATATATATATATATATATATATATATATATATATATATACCGAGAATTTAGGAAGTTTGGGCGAATTCCGGCTTGCCGGAAAACGCCATCGTTGGTGGCTGTTTTGAGGTTCTGATATAGTTAATGGAAAGTAGTTCTTCGACGAGCAAACGGAAAAAGTACGAGAAACGAGTTGTCCCGGTGGTTCCTAGGGTTTTACGGAATAGAGTTATCATCGGGGATTTGGAGAAAGTAATGATTCCGCCGGTCACTGGGAAGGTTGGAGGGGCTTCTGCTGGTGGTTCTTCTCCTCGTGACCTAGCTAGGGTTTCGAAAGTAACGGGTGAGGTTGGAGGGTCTGCTGGAGGGAATAGTCCAGATGCTGGCGTTAGGGTTTCACCTGTTGGTAATGGTCCATTGGTGAGCATGGAACAACCTCATCTGGTGTCTGTGCCATCTGATCCTAAACTAGATGCTGGGGCGGATGAACCCGTTATGCATGCTGATGAAGGGGGGATGGAGAATGATTTTAATGATGCAGGTGTATCCCATGCACAGACTTGCACTAGTTCTAGCTCTGGTTCATATGCTAATGCGGTTAAAGGAAATACGAAATCTGTGAATTTTCGTATATTTACTACAACTAATACGAGTGTATGGAAGAAATATGGGATCCAAAAAATGATGATGAATAACAAAGGATTTTTCTTCTTTAAGTTTAATAGCGAGGAGGGTTTGCAGGGGGTGTTACAGAACGGTCCTTGGATGGTGCGAAAGAATCCTATTTTCCTGAATAAGTGGTCTCCTAATGTGTCTGTTTCAAGGGAAATCCATACTCAGGTTCCTGTTTGGGTTAAGTTGCATGACATACCATTTGCTGGCTTTACAGAGGATGGTCTGAGTGCAATTGCAACGAAGATTGGGAAGCCTATGATGTTAGATTCGTATACTAGTACCATGTGTGTGGAAGCATGGGGTCGCCCTAATTTTGCTAGGGCAATGGTTGAAGTTAGCTCGGAGGTACCGTTGAGGGAACATTTGGTAATTGATGTCCCAACACTGGATGATGAAGGGTTTACTAAGCAAATGGTCCGTATTGAGTATGAATGGAAACCTAGCAGGTGTGATGGTTGTAAGGTCTTTGGTCACAAGAATGAGGAGTGTCCTCATAAACCAAAACCGATTACCATTAATGTGTCCAAGAACAAACCGAAGGTTGATAATGATGGGTTTGAGCAACCCAAGAAAAAGCATCAGGCGAGAGGATTCCCCATGGGTAAACCGAAGGTAACTACTGCTAATCAGCCAACGAAAAAGCCGACTAAGGTGTATCATCAAGTGCCAAAAACGAAAACTGTAACAACTAGCCAGGATGCAGATCGCAGGGAGGTAAATCCGTTCGAAAGCCTGGCAAGTTTCGAGGATCAGGACGTGTCGATCAATTTAACAGCGCGGGGGAGTATGTCTAAAGATGAATTGCCCGATTTAGATGTGGTTCATTTGGGTAAGCAGGTGGAAAGTGACGTTGAGGAGGGCTTTGGACCAATATACGAAACATATGGGGCTAATGGGTATACTCAATTCTCTACAGGGGCAAGCACTCCTTCTCTTGCGGTGCCTGATGTTTAGTGTTGCATGCTGGAATATACGGGGGCTGAACCAAACCCCGAAACAAAAAGTGGTTCAGGAAACGGTTCGAGTGAATAATATTCACGTTTGTGCTATTTTAGAATCACATGTGGCTAGTGCAAAACTGAATAAAATTTGCTCGAAGGTATTTGGGAGCTGGGAGTGGAGTTCTAATAATCATAAGTGTGATACAGGTACGCGTATTATCGTGGGGTGGGATCCTGGGTTGGCGGATGTAATGGTTTTGGGATGTACGGACCAAGTTATTCATACGCAAATCAAAATAAAAGCTACTTGTAAAGTGATGTTTTGCTCGTTTGTGTATGCGGCTAATCAACCTGAGGATAGACGGTTATTATGGAGGAATTTGCGTTCTCATAAATGTTTAATTGCTCGGCAACCGTGGGTTGTTTTGGGTGACTTTAATGTTGCGTTGCATCTTTCGGATACTTCTGTGGGATGCTCGGGATTTACGATGGCAATGAATGAGTTTAGGGACTGTATAGAGGCTATTAATATTGAGGATATTAATCATTCTGGTTTGCATTTCACATGGAATCAACGTCCTAATTCTTCTTCAGGTATTCTTAAAAAGATTGACCGTGTTATGGGTAATGAGGAGTTTTTAGCTAACTTCATTCGTGCTCATGCTGAGTTTCGGCCGTATGGTATCTCGGACCATACCCCTGCTATTCTTAAGATTCCTACTGATATCCGATTTAAACCAAAGACTTTTAAATTTGCTAATTTTGTGATTGGTAAAGCGGGTTTTGAGGCTTGTGTTAGTCAAGGGTGGAGTAGTCCGGTAGTTGGGTTTAAAATGTTTCAAGTGTCCCAGAAACTTAAACGCTTAAAACCCGTTTTGAGGAAGCTGATGTGGAGTAATGGTAATCTTCATAAACGAGTGGTCTCGCTGCGCAAAGAATTGGAGGCTGTTCAGTTAGAGCTTGATCGAGATGGTTTTAATGAGCAGCTACGGGAAGAGGAAAGTATCTATCTTACGGAATTTAAAAAAGCTTTGTATGAGGAGGAGAATTTTTTACGCCAAAAAGCAAAGATAGATTGGTTGCGGGATGGTGATCGGAATACAAGATATTTTCATAGAATTATTAAAGGTAAACAACATCGTAGTAGGATTAATTCGGTTCTTAATATGCGGAATGAGCTGATTACGGGAGATGATGTGCCTAATGCGTTTGTTGCCCACTACCGTGAGTTTCTTGGTGCTGAACATCGATTGCCTGAGCAGCTGGTCACCGAGGGTTTATTTACTCGTGTAGTGTCGAGTGGTCAGGCTGGTTCCATGGTGAGGCCGGTTACGTCTGAGGAGATTAAGGAAGCCATGTTTCATATTGGTGAAGATAAAGCTCCAGGGCCAGACGGGTATACATCGGCTTTTTTTAAAGCTTCATGGCACATTGTTGGTTCTGATGTTATTGCGGCTATAAAAGAATTTTTTGTTAATGGCAAGCTACTTAATGAATGGAATAACACTATTATTTCATTGATACCGAAAGTTGCTTCTCCTACAAAGATAACTGATTACAGACCAATATCATGTTGTAATGTGCTTTATAAGTGTATAAGCAAGATTCTCGCGGATAGGCTAAAGGGCAGTCTGAAGGAAGTGGTGAATATAAATCAATCTGCTTTTGTTCCGGGAAGGCAGATATCTGATAATATTCTTCTTACTCAGGAGCTAATGAGGAATTATCATCTTGATCGCGGTATTCCTAGGTGTGCGTTTAAAGTTGATATTCAGAAAGCATACGACACGGTGGACTGGAATTTTTTACGAGGTATCCTTGTTGAATTTGGCTTTCCTATGATTTTTATTAATTGGGTTATGACTTGTGTTTCTAAGGCTGCCTATTCCATTAACGTTAATGGCAACTTGTATGGTTATTTTAAAGGGAATAGGGGTCTTCGTCAGGGTGACCCTATATCTCCTTATTTATTCACGCTTGTTATGGAGGTTTTGTCTTTGATTTTAGCTCGGAATGTGGAAAGGAGTAATGTTTTCAAGTATCATCCAAACTGTGAAAAATTGAAAATTCTGAATTTGTGTTTCGCGGATGATTTGATTATGTTTGCTCATGGTGATGTGGGTTCGGCTAGGGTGTTAATGAATTCGTTGGAGGAATTTAAGTTGGTTTCGGGTTTGGCCCCAAGTGTTGCTAAAAGTACCGTGTTTTTTGCAAATGTAAGTCAGGGTGTTCAACAACAAATTCTGGATATAATGCCATTTTCTAAAGGTACTCTTCCGGTTCGTTATCTTGGAGTTCCTTTGCTTTCTTCGCGTCTTGTTCACAAGAATTGCCAAGTTCTGGTTGAGCGTGTCAAGAATAGAGTGGGGGATTGGCAGAATAAATGCTTATCGTTTGCGGGTAGACTCCAGTTAATTAATTCGGTTTTATCCTCTATGCATATATTTTGGTCGTCTGTTTTTGTTCTTCCAGATTCTATTACGACAGAGATAGAGAAAGTTTTGCGGGGTTTCTTATGGTGTAATGGGGTTATGAAAAAAGGGAGAGCTAAGGTGGCTTGGAAAGATGTTTGTCTTCCGAAGAAAGAGGGGGGTCTTGGTATCAAGAATCTTACGACTTGGAATACAGCTCTTATGTCTAAACACCTTTGGAATATTCTTATTGATAAGGAGTCTCTATGGGTTCGTTGGATTCATATGTACCGGCTTAAAGGGAAGAGTATTTGGGAAGTTAATATCACTGCTAATGCTAGCTGGGGTTGGAGGAAGATTTTACTTATTCGTCCGACTGTTAGACAGTTTATTTGTTCGAATTTGGGGGATGGGAAAGCTACGTCTGCATGGTTTGATAGATGGTTCCATGCTGACCCGCTACATTTGAGTATTTCGTGTCGTGAGATAGCTAGGGCCGGTTTCTTGATGACTGCTACTGTTGCGGATTTACTCGACCAGCAGGGATGGCGATGGCCGAGTGATTGGCTGGTTAAATTCCCAGCTTTGGGTGCTGTTCCTAGGCCGGTGCTTACTAACCGTCGGGATGTTCTAGTATGGCGTGATCAGGGAGTGGATCAGGTTTTCTCGGTGGGCGAGGTGTGGAATTCCATTCGTGAACGGGATGTAACCAAACCATGGGTTAATTTAGTTTGGTTCTCGCATGCTATTCCGCGTCATTCATTCATTGTTTGGCTTATTATGGGAGAAAAGTTGAAGACTCAAGACAGGCTGAAGGAATGGGAGAAAAACAATAATATTACTCTTCTTTGTTCGTTATGTTTGCAGGTTATGGACTCTCACCATCATTTATTCTTTGAGTGCAAATTTTCTCAAGAGGTTTGGCGGTCGGTTCGGAGTATGGCTAAGCTGGATATCTCAACTCCAAGTTGGCAACATATAACTTCACTGCTTATCCCGCTGTCTCATAGAAATTTTGCGTGGAATATTATTGGTAAACTGGTTCTTGGTGCTGCTGCTTATTTTATTTGGCAGGAGCGGAATATTCGACTCTATAAAAAAGGGTCTAGGTCGCCTACCCAAGTTGCTCAGCTGGTAATTTCGAAGGTTCGGATGAAGATTTCTTTGATGCAGTTTAAAGATTCTTCTCGTGGAGATGAAGTTCGAAGTATTTGGTCGTTTGGTGCTTAGTATTTTTGCTGTGGTCGTTACTTTGTTAAGTCTTTGTCTTTGAGTTTGGTTGGTTGTTGAGGTTTTTTGTTAGCCTCTGGTTTTTATTTCTTGAGGTTTGCCTCAAGTGGTGTGTCCTTGAACGTTTGTTCCTATATCTGTAGTTGCAGATATATTTTATATAATTTCGCCGGGGTAATACCCTTTTACCCAAAAAAAAATATATATATATATATATATATATATATATATATATATATATATATATATATATATATATATATATATATATATATATATATATATATATATATATATATATATATATATATATATATATATATATATATATGGGAATTGAATATGGGGTTGTTACACATGTAAGTTTACATGCGAAACTCATTAAAAACTATGTCGTTTTGTGGTTTAAATGTTTTTCAATGCTTGATTTGTCCTATATTCATCAAGGGAGAGGTGATCCCCAAAATGCAGGGGGTCATTGTTTATTATGAAGAATTTATAAAAGGTGACTTCGATAGATGCCAAGTGATGACAAAAAAACTTATATTTTTGAAAGACACGATTAATGAAGAGAAAGATGTGAATAGATAAAAATTTGTAAAGTTAGTTTAATAAATATGTTTAAAATTATATAGATTTGAAGAATTTTTAACAAAACGACATATTTTTGATGAGTTTTGAATGTAAGCTTACACGTGTAACAGCCTCATATTCACTTTTCCCATATATAAAAGGTAAGAAAGATTTTGAGAATGACATGTGGAATGATTAGGTGAAATTTTTTTGTGTGAATGACATACGACATGCTTAGGTGAAATTTTTTTTTTTTTTAATGAAAAATAATTAATTTTTAGTTTTTTTTTAAGAAAATTTTTTTTTGGCTGAAAATAGTTATTCACGATATTTTTTTTTGGAAAAAGTTATGCATGATATTTTTCTTGGAAAAAGTTATCACATAAATTAATGGGTTAATTGTTTTGAAATACATTAAACTTTACATAAAAAACTATTGTATGTATTCAATTTAAAAAATATCTTTTATATTTATTAAATTTTTATATATCTCTATTGTATGAATTGGTTTACCGGGATAATTGTTTGGAAATGGACTGAAATTTACAAAAAAAACTATTGTATGCATCAACAATTTAAATTCTCTGTTTGTATAATGTTACCTGATACTTGTTTCATGCTGACATGGATCCGGTTTTCTAAGTTTAATACATAAAAATGGAAAAAAAAAACTCATCTATATTTACTATAATCTAGAGTTGTCGTTTTAATTACGTGTGAGATATTCCAAATAGTGGAATGGTATGCATTTGAAACTCCTGACTCTTTGGTTGCCATGTGTTTTAATTACCATAATGAGAGGTATAATGATATTTAAACTGTTCAGTTACCCTAAGTTAATAACACATTTGAAACTTCTGACTATTTGGTTGTCATGTGTTTTAATTACCATAATGTGAGATATAATGATATTTAAACTGTTCAGTTACCCTAAGTTAATAACACGAAACTCATGACTCTTTGGTTGCCGTGTGTTTTAATTACCATAATGTGAGGTATAATGATATGTAAACTGTTCAGTTACCCTAAGTTAATAACACATTTGAAACTTCTGACTCTTTGATTGCCCTGTGTTTTAATTACCATAATGTGAGATATAATGATATTTAAACTGTTCAGTTACCCTAAGTTAATAACACATACGTTTTTAGGTACTCCAAAAGTTGGTGGCATTAATGGCATACTAATTATTGTGTTTTAATTACCATAATGTGATTAACAAACGTTTTTAGGTACTCCAAAGGTTGGTGGTTTTGTGTTTTTCTATATAAGTTAGTTACTTTTGCATCAACAAACCCCATAACTACGTACAATTATGTCTCTTTCGAAAAACATGTCTCACTCTAAGATTGGTGCCCTTGACCCAACTAGAGAAGATTGAGTTGTTCATGTAATTGTTTGTAGAATGTGGGAGGTATTTACGAAACTCGGTGATGTCTTACTTGGGTTGGAGATGGTTATGGTTGATGATGGATAATTTCTAATTTGTTTGAAAATTTTAAAGGCCGGAAAAAAGGTACACCACGAAAATGTGGAAAATGTGGGGGGTTAAATTAATTTCTTACATGTTTTTTTTAACCAAAAAGGGCGGTTCGATACAAGGTTTCATCACTAGAAATCATATATATCTATATTTACTTATAATGGAGGATCGTCGGATGGCTAATATTCGAGCATTTCCAAATAGTGGAATCGTATGCATTTGAAACTCCTGACTCTTTGTTTACCCTATGTTTTAATTACCATAATGTGATTAATGGCATACTTATGCATTTGAAACTCCTGACTCTTTGGTTGCCCTATTTTTTAATTACCATAATACATTTGAAACTCCTGACTCTTTGGTTGCCCTATGTTTTAATTACCATAATATGATTAATGACATACTTATGCATTTGAAACTCCTGACTCTTTGGTTGCCCTATGTTTTAATTACCATAATGTGATTAATGGCATACTTATGCATTTGAAACTCCTGACTCTTTGGTTGCCCTATGTTTTAATTACCATAATGTGATTATTGGCATACTAATTATTGAGGTATTCCAAAGGTTGGTGGTTTTTTGTTTTTCTATATAAGTTAGTTCGAAAAGTTACATTTGCATCAACAAGCCCCGTAACTACGTACAATCATGTCTCTTTCGAAAAACATGTCTCACTCCAAGATTGGCGCCCTTGACCCAACTAGAGAAGATTGGGTTGTTCATGTACGACTTTGTAGAATGTGGGAGGCAATAAATACGAAACTTGGTGATGTCTTACTTGGGTTGGAGATGGTTATGGCTGATGATGAGGTAATTTCTAATTTGTTTGATACAATAATTTCTACCATGTTAAATTAGTTTCTTACATGTTTTTTTTTTTTTATACCAAAAAGGGCGGTTCGATACAAGGTTTCATCACTAGAAATCATATACGAAAGTTTAAGCCTCTTCTCGAAGAGGGCCAGGTATATCAAATCTCGAGGTTCAGAGTGATTGAAGGTCAAATGGGATATAAAGTTGTCCCGAATCAATACCGCATCCGTTTCAACATTGCAACATCGGTTCGTAAACTTGAAGGTGGTCATGAGAAGTTTCCATTGAATGTGTTTAGTTTCACACCAACCGAAGTTCACCTACAAAGAATCAACAACAATTCCCTCCTCACTGGTGCCGGTTTTTCTTTTCTCTAAGTGTTTATGTTTTCTTTCCTATATCCAGTTTTTTGTGGGTTGTTGTCGTTCAAATGACGTCTGGCTATGTGTTTACAGATGTAATAGGGTGTTTGGTAGGTGCAGGCGAGATTATGCGAAAAATGACGTCATCTTGACCCAACTAGAGAAGATTGGGTTGTTCATGTAAGTATTTGTAGAATGTGGGAGGCAGTAAATACGAAATTCGGTGATGTCTTACTTGGGTTGGAGATGGTTATAACTGATGATGAGGTAATTTCTGATTTGTTTGAAAATTTGAAAAGCCGGAAAAAGGGTACGCCACGAAAACAGTTATATACAATAATTTCTACCATGTTTTTTATGTACAACGATGAAAACCTTTTATGTATTATTATAAATGTGTAACTGACCATGTTTTCACTATTTTGGCAACAGTTGGTCGTCATGTTTTCACTGTTTTGGCAACAGTTGATCGTCTATATACTCAATCCGGTTGGTGCTACAAGAGTTGTGGAGAGTGCAACAAAGAGTTAGTTGTAAACGATGGTTTGTTTTTTTTGTGATCTTTTCAATGACTTTTGCAAGTACCCTATGATAAGGTTGGTTTTTTGAGTTGTTTTATGTAGGGACTATGGTATTAACCTACCCAATTATTGCCTTTTGTAATGTCTGTTTTCGTTTTTGCAGGTATAGGGTCCATGTGCATGTTGTTGATTAGACAAGTGATACAACATGTTATATTCTTTCTATACCTTACTTGAAAATATGCAGCAGTTTGCTGAATTATATATGTATCTAATCTAATATCTAATACTGTACGTAGGAATGTCTTTTTATTTTTACATATGTATTTGAAAAGTTTGACTTTTGTAGTCAATCCCTTAGCTATTTGAGTGGTCACATCAATATTGTTCTAATTCAGTTTCAAATTCATATTGTTCGAACTCCCGATTCTGTGACAAATCTCTTTAGAAATTGTCACCGCGCAACGCGCGGGAATACGCCTAGTTTACTTATAATCTAGGGTTGTCGTTTTAATTACGTGTGAGATATTCCAACTAGTGGAATGATATACATTTGAAACTCCTGACTATTTGGTTGCCCTGTGTTTTAATTACCATAATGAGAGGTATAATGATATTTAAACTGTTCAGTTACCCTAAGTTAATAACACATTTGAAACTTCTGACTCTTTGGTTGCCCTGTGTTTTAATTACCATAATGTGAGGTATAATGATATTCCTGACTCTTTAGTTGCCATGTGTTTTAATTACCATAATGTGAGATATAATGATATTTAAACTGTTCAGTTACCCTAAGTTAATAACACGAAACTCCTGACTCTTTGGTTGCCCTGTGTTTTAATTACCATAATGAGAGGTATAATGATATTTAAACTGTTCAGTTACCTTAAGTTAATAACACATTTGAAACTCCTGACTCTTTGGTTGCCCTGTGTTTTAAATACCATAATGTGAGGTATAATGATATTTAAACTGTTCAGTTACTCTAAGTTAATAACAAAGACGTTTTTAGGTACACCAAAAGTTGAATGTGCATACTAAGTATTGTGTTTTAATTTTTAGGTACTCCAAAGGTTGGTGGTTTTGTGTTTTTGTATATAAGTTAGTTTGATGATGAGGTAATTTCACCAAAAAGGGCGGTTCGATACAAGGTTTCATCACTAGAAATCATATACGAACGTTTAAGGCTCTTCTCGAAGAGGGCCATGTATATCAAATCTCGAGGTTCAGAGTGATTGAAGGTCAAATGGGATATAAAGGTGTCCCGAATCAAACCGCATCCGTTTCAACATTGCAACATCGGTTCGTAAACTTGAAGGTGGTCATGAGGAGTTTCCATTGAATGTGTTTAGTTTCACACCAACGGAAGTTCACCTACAGAGAATCAACAACAATTCCCTCCTCACTGGTGCCAGTTTTTATTTTCTCTAAATGCTTATGTTTTCTTTCCTATATCCAGTTTTTTGTTTTTTGTGGGTCGTTGTCGTTCACATGACATTTGACAATGAAAAAAAAGTGTGAAACGGGACGTTAAGCTATCTGTTAACAGGTTATTATTGTGTATTTTCCTTTGTTTCTGATCATTGTTCGTGACAAATCTCTTTACAAAATTGTCACCGCGCAACGCGCGGGAATACACCTAGTTTAAATATATAAATACATATATATGTTATTCCGTTATAAGAGATTTCCCATATTCATTTTTGAAGAAAAGGAATCAATATCAATTTTACATACATTAAATTTCCCAAATTCATTTAAGTTGTCAATTGTTCGCAAAAATAAAATCATAATATAAATTATATTTTAACTTTAATCATCAAAATTCAGAACTGAATTATAGTTATAAAAGTTGCAACAAAGTATGAATAAAATTGGATTATGATGAATCTGAAGGTTTTTCTTGATAGAAAAAAAGGATCTAAAAGCTTTGATATGAGATTGACATTTGATGCAATTGCCTGTGTTCTTCTAAACATTTCTTCAAAGCTTCAACAGGCTCATACAAATGTCTTCTTCTTGTCGCCGGCGCTACCTGTATCTGTATCTCTAGTGCCGACCATTTCCGAGATCGATATGTGCTTATTTATTTATCCTCTTCTATTTTGGCTGCAACTCGTCCTCCATCTTTGCCGACGACTAGCAACTTGTCCGCCATCCATCTTCGCCGACGACTAGCAACTTGTCCGCCATCCACTTTCGCCGGCTACTAACAACGTGTCCGCCATCTTAGTCAACAACACTCGCATCTAGCTTTTCATTTTTAGATCCTAAAAGCAAATGTTTTGTGACATACCATGGACGAAATCCGTAATTACTCTAAACTTTGGGACATACCATGCAACTTTTTAAACTTAGGGACAATAACCGTAATTTCATATAAACCTTAGGGACGAACGGTGTAATTTACTCTTTTTTATTTGTAGATTTCAAAATTTTCAAGTTTGGGGAAGACAGAGAGTTAGGGATTTCAATTTCAGATCTGAAAATCATGTAAAAGTATAAACTCCACTATTTTTTGTTGGATTGATTAGTAGGTTAGTATCAATTTCTGTTTTGAATTGATTAATTTGGAAACTAGTGTTTTTGCAAATTAGGTTTCTATCGGTGGAACAATTCAAGAGGAATAAGAACAATGTTAGTTTTTTTTTTATTGTTTTTAATTTTGTAAAATATGACATGGAAAAAAAAAAGTGTTATAAGTGATGACATGGATGTTTACATGATTGCCTTGTCATATATTTTGTCCTAAAAATAAATAGGTTTTACCGGTAACCTGGTGAATAGGTTACACCGGGTTATTTAGTTAATCGTCACAATTCAGAATGATGAAAAACAAACACTTTAATTGTATTAGAGCAAAACACTTCATACCCGAAATGTTTGTCTCTAAATTTTGGTTTGCTTCCCTTACAACCACCTCTTTTCTCTTTATTAAAGATCTTTCTCTTTATTAAAGATCTATAATTTTAGATTGTACAACTTTCCATTTCTAAATATGCAAATTTTGTTAAAGATGATTTAGAGAATTTTAGTGTAACACTATTTACTGTACTAAATTTTTTGTGTAAAACCAAAATATAAATTATATTTTCGAAACAATCTTATTAAGATCTTTAAAATGAGTATAGTTTCAAACATGTTTTTCAGTTAAAAAGTTATAGTTGATTTTTGATTAATATCGATAGTTAAGAAACATTTGATTAAATATTTGTCATTTAAACTCACAAATGTTTTTCAGTTTGCACAAAATGTAGTAAAGTTCAAGACATCTGAGATAGACAATCTTAAATTAATTAATCCCTAATGACTTGATTAGGCATAAAAAGTAGTAGAATGTTGAAATTGACTCATGGATGAAATTCCACCACAATAATTTGCCAAAAAGAATATGATTCTTTGCCAACAACACAAGACTATCTATCTATCTATCTTGTGTAAGCTTTAGCTTCACTGCTTACTAAAAAAAAACATTTGAAAAAAAAAAAAAAAAAATTGAGTTATGCACTTTTTTTATATAAATTTTATATGTTTCCCATGTGGGTATATGCATATCTTACTAACAAGTTGCTATTGATTCCTTCTTTCAAGAAAAATTAAATTTAGAGCAGAACATAAATTCGTAACGAATCAGATGATTATTTTTGTAAAATGTAAATGATTATCTGATGATTAATTCTTAAATTTATTTGATATCAAAATAGAGAGATTTATTGTTTTTGTACCTCTTGATTCTTTGCCCAAAACTTAAGTTTTGTGTTTTTTCCTTTTTTCTATAAGGACATACACACACATATGGCTCATGTGTTTTATTGACTGAAATTCCAAGACGGTTTTTTCCTAAAATGAGACAAATTGTGTTTTTCTTGGTTTTTACCATATTGGTGATGTTGGTCAAGGGTAAAACTGGAAATACAACTGTTTTATCATCACCAGTGATACCTAAAGTTGTGAATGTTGGAGGTTTGTTTACTGTGAATTCGGTTATTGGACGGTCTGTGAAGCCTGCTGTTGCAGCTGCTATAGATGATATTAATTCTAGTCCGAATGTTCTCCAAGGAACGCGGTTAAATCTTATTTTGCATGATACTAACTGCAGTGGATTTCTTGGCACCGTTGAAGGTACGTTTAGTTTATAATCTGAAACTCATTGCTTATAAATTTTATAAGCATATTTAATATTTGCTGAACTGATATATATGAGCATTTCAACTTAGAAACAATAAAAGAATTGATGTTTAGCTTAGAAACATTGAACTTACATGTATACCCAATCAGCTTCTGCCGTGCGGCTACTAACTTAAAGTAGTCAAATATGTTACCCCCGTAACTTTATTATATATAAGTTAGTGACCGCATGGTAGAAGCTGATAGGTACCAGACTCTCTACACGTGTATATTTTCTTTATTATATATGTGCTACTAAACTTACGAATTATAGGATAATTCTATAAGAATCCTAATAACGATCATAGAAGTAAGTAAATTGTTGATCAGCATTATATTTTATCTTTGATTTATCGTTTCCTTGATGATGTAGCTTTGCAGTTGATGGAAAATGATGTGGTAGCTGTAATAGGGCCACAATCATCGGGTATAGCACATGTAATATCCCATGTTGTGAACGAACTTCACGTACCACTCCTTTCATTCGGTGCAACTGATCCAACACTTTCATCACTTCAGTACCCGTATTTTATCCGCACCACACAAAATGACTACCATCAAATGTCAGGCATAACCGATTTACTTGTACATTTTGAATGGAAAGAAGTCATTGCCATATTTGTAGATGATGATTATGGTAGAAATGGCATTTCAGCTTTAGGAGACGCCCTTTCAAAGAAACGAGCGAAAATTTCTTACAAAGCACCTATTACTCCAGGTGCATCAGGGACCGAAGTTGCTGATATACTAACTAGAGTCAATTTAATGGAGTCTAGAGTTTATATCGTTCACGTGAATCCTGACTCGGGTTTAGATATTTTCACCCAAGCAAAGAAGCTTGGGATGATGACTAGTGGTTATGTCTGGATTACTACTGATTGGCTTCCCGCAATTTTGGACTCATCGGAATTACCAGATGTCGACATGATGGAGCTCATACAAGGGGTTGTGTCGTTACGCCAACATACGTCGAATTCTGGTGTCAAAAAATCTTTTACAAATAAATGGAAAATGATCAAAGATAAAGAGACATCTAGTTTTAACTCATATGCTCTGTATGCTTATGATTCTGTATGGTTACTTGCACATGCTCTTGACAATTTTTTAAAATCCGGAGAAAGTATTACTTTTTCGTATGATTCTATACTTCAAAACACTAATGGAAGTGAGCTTCAGTTACCAACTCTTCGGATATTTAACGAAGGAAATAAGCTTTTAGAAACAATTCTCAACACAACATTTGTAGGTCTGATCGGTGAAGTGAAGTTTGACGATGACAGAAATTTAATTCATCCGGCTTATGATGTGGTTAACATAGGTGGGACTGGTTTACGAACAATTGGTTATTGGTCAAACCATTCGGGTCTTTCTGTTGCTTCACCTGAATCATTGTATGCAAAGCCTTCAAAGAGTTCAGCTGGTGATCAACGTCTTTATAGTGTAATTTGGCCAGGTGAAACGAGTAAAACTCCACGTGGATGGGTGTTTCCGAATAATGGGAAACCGTTGAGAGTTGGTGTACCGTATAGGTATAGTTATAAAGAAGTTGTCACGAAAGATAAGTCTACACAAGGTGTAAGAGGATATTGTATTGATGTTTTTGAAGCTGCTGTGAATTTACTTCCATACGCAGTCCCTGTAAAATACATTTTATATGGGGACGGTCGCAGAAACCCGAGTTACACCAATCTCGTCAATGCTGTTGCTGATAACGTAAGTACCTGTCATAAGACGTTTCTTAAGTCAAACAGTTACATATGATAAAATTTACATGAAGTCTTTATTTTCGAAAAGTGGTCTATGATAATAACATTATTTAGAATTCTCTCGATTTTCAGACGTATGATGCAGCAGTTGGAGATGTTACTATCATTACAAACAGAACGAGAATAGTTGACTTTACTCAGCCGTTCATAGGATCTGGGTTAGTAGTTGTTGTTGCCGTCAAAGGGGCGAGGCCAAAACCATGGGCGTTTCTTAAGCCGTTCACAATTGAAATGTGGTTGGTCACTGGTGGATTCTTTCTTTTTGTTGGATGTGTTGTTTGGATTCTTGAGCATCGGTTGAACCATGAGTTTCGTGGACCACCGAGTCAACAAATTATCACAATCTTCTGGTTTAGCTTCTCAACGATGTTTTTTTCTCACAGTAAGTACTTAAGATAGACATTATAAGAGCTTTGAGAGTGTGTGTTTCAGATTTGAAACTTTAAAGTGGGATTTTTTTTGTAATTTATGCAGGAGAGAACACGGTGAGCACGTTGGGACGATTCGTGCTGCTCTTGTGGCTGTTTGTGGTATTAATTATAAATTCAAGTTATACAGCCAGTTTGACTTCTATCCTCACGGTACAACAGTTGACTTCGCGTATTGAAGGGATAGATAGTTTGATCTCAAGTAACGATCCAATTGGAGTTCAAGATGGAACTTTTGCTTATAACTATTTGATTAAAGAGCTGAATGTCGCGGAGTCTAGGATTAAACCATTGAGAGGTGAGAAGGAGTACGAAAATGCACTTCGTTTAGGTCCAAACGGTGGTGGTGTGGCGGCCATTGTTGATGAGCTTCCTTATGTCGAATTATTCATGCGTTACACCAAGTGTGAGTTCAGGATCGTTGGCCAAGAATTTACTAAAAGCGGTTGGGGTTTTGTAAGTTACTTTTTCCCTATTTTAGCATTATGAGTCGTCATTTACGAGTATAGCTGGAAAAGGGGCGGGTTGTATTCCGGGTCAAAATGAGGTTATGTTGAAATCTGTAACTTTTGGTGCTGTTAAAACGGGTCGGATTGAATTCGAAAGTCGAACTACATCGTTGACAGAGATGTAATTTAACTTTTTAGTCAAACTTGAAATGTTCCAACTATGATTTATCGAATTTCTTACTATATTTGGTACCTGTTTACGATGTCAATGTTGCTGTGATATCAACAGGCATTCCAGAGAGACTCTCCTCTAGCGGTAGACCTATCAACAGCCATCCTCCAACTCTCAGAAAATGGAGACCTACAACGAATTCACGACAAATGGCTGTCAGCCGCTTCATGCTCATCAACTCAAACTAACGACGTACAAGAGAACAGTCTATCTCTCAGAAATTTCTGGGGCCTATTTCTCATTTTTGGTGTTGCTTGCTTCATTTCTCTCAGCATTTTCTTCTGTAGAATGTTGTGTCAGTACCGTCGATTTAATCCGGATGCAGAAGAGGCTCATGAGATCGTGGAACCAGACTCAGCAACACGAACTGGGAGACGACCCCTAAGAACCATTAGTTTCAAAGATTTGGTTGATTTTTATGATAAGAAAGAGGCGGAGATTAAAGAAATGATTAAGCGGAATAGAGGTCATGTTACTAGGGACTCGGATGAACATATTGGGTCACCTTCCTAAAACGAAAAGTTCTATACTTACAATGTAATAGTGTAATAGTTAGAAGAATTACTTAGCACCATCACAAGATATAGTTTGTCAAAAAAGAAATTACTTATATAATGGTTAGTTTATTGTCAGATTCCGTGTATGATTGGTGAAAAAATCAAACTACTCGAAAAGAATGACGAAACAAGTGGTTTTTATCAGCTTATAATGAACTAACATGACCAAATTTTAAAGAAGGTATCATTTCAAAGCATACATAGCAGCACATAAGGCACATGTAACGGCCATTATGCTACGAACACATTAGTGTAGACGTAATCCATTAAACGTTGATAAGAAATATCAATATGATGTCTTGCCTCTTGTAGATCCTTTTAAACGTATATTCGCCTTCCAGCAAATCCTTGTTTTAAAGCTGCACTGACGTGATGTTGAGCCCCTGCTTAGCGGGTGCTACCCAAACCAGACTGTCAACATACGGAACAATTTTGACTAAACCATGTGATGGTATACTTATCATAAGAGGTCTAACTTTACATGTAACTTGATCATAAAAAGCTATAGAGTATTCATGGTGAGGATCATAAATGAATTTATGAAAAGATTCAAAAATGAAGTCATTATTTGATGTGAATCCAATTGGACGTCGAATACCATGATGCTCGGAAAATACATGTCTTTTCACCCAAGATTCAGCCACCCCATACTCATTCATCACCCAAACCTCACACTTATAATAAACGCACGACATTGCACAAAGCTTTCCTGTCGTAAAACCCAAAACGTTAATGAGGTTTGCACTTTTATTTTTTATAGAATCAGGAAGAGGTAACTCATTGAAATTCTCCACACTCAAATCAAATGCTATTACTGATTGAAGACTTAACGTCTCGTCAACAAAGCAAAGCCAATGAAGACGGCCATCCTGTCCATCGACACAGACTTCATTTTGATAACAAATCCTTGTAACATGTGACGGAAACCTTTGAGTAATTAATTTCCAAAATCCATGTCTCGTACTATACACCTCTAATTGATGCCATTCTTTAGCCAATCAAGATACTTCAGTTCGACTAAATGTAAGCTTCACAACTTTGTAATCATCAGTTTTGGGGTCATACCCAAACCGCCAACGGATATCATAATCACAAGAGGGGATAGTATATGGTGGGAGAGTTAATAAGGCTCCCAGAGAAGGATTCCAAATGTACAAAATAGGAATTGTACTACCATATGTTTTAAAACATATTAAGCCGTTAACAGAACCAATAACATCAGAAATGCCTCGTCCGTTAACAGGAAGTTTGACGAAATTAGTGAGTTTGATATGGGGAGATGAAGTGGAGTGTGCTGTGAATTCATGATCATTTTGAGTAAGAAATGAAAATGAAGGAGAATGTCATACTTATTGTGTTGCATCGAACGATGAAGGTGCGATTTTACAAAGTATGGGTTAGATAAAGCAGCATTCCATGGTTTAGAGAGGCATCTCATTCGAGCAAGCTGTTTCGCAGGTAATCGGGTAAATATGCTTGATAAAACATTGTCACAAAGGAGCTTCTCCATAATGTGTGTCTCTCTCTGGTGTGGTTTGGTGTTCTGTGAATTGATCATACTTCTATAATCTTCATTTCTTTTTTAATTTTTTTTTTCTGTTTCTTGTTCGTTTAACAGAATTCATCTATTTATAAGTTTTAAGTTACATGGATATCTTTTTAAAATTTCAAAATAATTGTATTTATCCAAATATATATTTTAATAATAATTATAAAACTTTGGTACTTAAAACTCATATCTAATGACTACTGATAAACAAAGTTATATGACAATTTAAACATTAACTTATTGTTGGAAATTTGATAAAAATAAATGCATTTCTCCCAAACTTTGGTCCTTTATATTCATATGAAAGTATGATATAATATGGATAAGTAGCATTTAACAAGGGCTACAAGTCGTAACGGTATATTATGTATCCAAAGTTAACTAGAGATATGATGTATGAGAATCGAGCTTCGATATTAGGTATTTGATGTTGGAAATAACGAACAAAAATGGATTTGGTTAGACCGACTCAAGGGCCCTGAATTTGACCCATACTTAGGTTCAATTTACAGTCTTAGAAAACAACCACATTTGGTGTGAAAATGGTCATAATGACCTTTTCCCGGATTATCGCTCTAAAAGCAGTGTGAGTTTAGTATGAAAAACAAGGACCGCTGCTAGTTTAAATCAGTCTCTCTTTTAAATAAGGGAAAAAGCCAAGCGGTCCAAGACCCGTTAAGATGAGGTCATGAATTCAGACAAGTTTTTACTTGATCTTTTAAAAAACAAAGAAATATGTAGCTTTTCGATTTTTTACTAATACAAAAAGAAAAAAGAAAAAAAAAGTAGTAAACAATTGTGTTTTCCAATCTACCATAGTTGTCTTGGTCTCTTGATAGATGAATGATTACATGTGTATTGATCTTTATTCAACTTATCGCAACTCTCCGCTTGATTGGAATATAATCTCTTTGACAAACTGCTTGTTGTTGATTTTTGATGATCTATAGAAGATGTTAGATTTACCAAGATACCCAAATCTTCTGCCCATGAAGTACCAAAATCTCCATCGTTGTCGGTATCATGTGCCATAAATGGCAATTTACTTGCATCATTGTCATAACCCTGTCACCGCATCACACATTCCCTTTAGAATCTTATCTTAGATTGTCTAAACATTAAGCTTTTCTAAAGTTTTGTTTAGCTCATTCAAAACTGATTATTTTGTTTCCAAATCGCGTAATTTGATTTCAAGAGAGAATATAAGTGTAAAGAATTCAAACCTCATAGAATCCGTACGAATGGGAAGCAGAAGGATCTAGAAAATCTTCAACATGCCAACCCGGTAATGTCTCTGTTAAGTACTCTGATATGCTACTGGACTGAATTGAAACTTCTTCCTGGCTCACACTATCATGGTGATCGTTCACTGATGTCGATTTGTTTGATATTGAAACTTTTTTATCTCTTTTTTTGCTTTTGGTTTGGGTAGATCGGTTTGAATTTGAAGAACATAGAGCTTGATCTGATGAACATTCGTAACAAGAAGACGATTCTGATAGCTTAACTCCAGCTAGCAGAAATCGGTTGTGATATTGTGTGTGTTCGTTTGCTCCATGAATTGAAATGTCACATTGTATGCAGAGAATCGCTCTGTCTTCTTTGCAGAACAGAAAAGCTTTTTTTTCCTGCCAACGAAGCCACTTTAATATGTATAATTATGAAACCAGAACAAATGCGAATTTGCCTAGCTTGAACGGTTTATGGTTTATGTTACCTGACAGATATCGCAGTTCGGGGGTTGATCAGATGAATGATGAAGGGAGAAACGTTGGTGTTTGTTGGCAAGCTTGTTGGCATAGTGGACATGACGGTCACATGCGTGACAAAGGGAAGCTTCATCCGCGATACAATAAACGGATGCTTCTTTTTTGGCACACATATCACATTGGATCTTCATTTAGTTATCCGTCTCTGTGTGTTTGTGTGAAGTTAAAGAGCAAGTTGATGTGTGTTATGGGTGATGAGAATAAGAGGCTTTTTTATCCTTGATTGCTTCTCTTGTCATCAGAATGTGAAACTAGTATTTTAATGACATATTTATAGAATAAGTCCTTTACCAATTAATAAAGAGTTAAATTATCCTTTTAGTTTTGATAAAAAAAAAAAAAAAATTGGTTCATTAAGTTACCCTTTTATCGTTGACAAGAGAATGTTAGACAGACAATGAAAAAGGAAATGAAAATTTTCAAAATCATAGTCGGCCTTAAGTATGTGTGGGTATGTGATAAGTCGTAAGTGGCCTAATTTTTCTAAATACGTGTATATATGTATCTAACAACATAAGTAAAATTATAAAAAAAAATATATCCAAAATAAAGTTTGTAACATAGTAGTAACATGATGATTTTCTACATTGAATATAATTTCATCAATAACTTGGAAGAAAATCATATAATTTTTGGGGAAAATGTGAGGTCCAAATTAAATACAAATAAAATAAGACAAGTGATGTAGCATAATGAATATTTTATATGTACTTTTTGGTATCTAAAAGGGTAAATGGATCGATTCTCACTCATAAATCTTTTTGAGCATTTGTTTAATGTAAATTGACAATTAAATAAAGAAAAAGGTGTGGATGATTGGACCATTTTAGCATAATTGACGAAATGCCATGTTATAAGAATGAGCAAGCAATAAAGTAGGAGATATGGGTACCCAATAAACACAAAATGACAAATAATCACTTTTTATGTGGTAGTATTTAAAATAATTAATAATATAATATTTAAATAATTTTTTTAGAATTCGATCTTTCTTTCTTTAGATTTATTCTCTCAAAATTATATTTTAATATTTTATTAAAATTTTATAACCTATTAATTTATTTAGTATTGTGTTCATGGATCACTAATTAATTAGAGCCCCATTGGCACTATTTAACCTCGACTTCTTCTTTCAACGAGCCCCATAGGCAATTTTGATTTTCTTATGTTACTTAACTAAATTATCGTCCCGCGATAGAACGAATATATATAAAAATTGAATTATAAACATTATGTTTATGTAGATTTTAAGTTATTATAAAAATACAATGTTATACGTATAATAACATATATATACTTTTACGTTTATACAAATGTTGTTTATAATTATAATAACATATATATACACCTTTACGTTTATACAAATGTTTTTATATTTTTTATTAGGAGAATTTAAAATAACAATAAGATAAATCATACTTCAAATTGAGTGATTTTATAAGTAATTAGAATTTTGTTTTTATTTTAGTTGAGATGAGAATTAAAGAGATAATGTTATTATGTATTGTAAGAGGGTGTAAAATGAAAGTAGTATTTGATGACATCATCAATTTGATCTAACGGTTGAAATCAAAAAGGTTATTCCATCCAAGAGCTCTTACTTCGCCATGCATTATTTAAAATCTCTCTTTTATTATATATGAATGATAATTATATATGTATATTTGTACATAATTTGTTGAAACAAAGAACATGCATGGTCTATTTTTATCAAAGTTTTCAGCTTTTTGTTGTTTTCGTGCATCTTTTTTAGATTAAAATATCGGGCTTTTGAGTTAATTTTTCTACGAGAAATGTGATAAGAATGCCGTGACACATGCAGTGGCGAATTTAGGCATGGGCCAGGCAGGTCCGCGGAACTACCTTAATTCTAAAAAACATTTAGAAACGATGTCGAAATTTTTCAATCGTTAATATACATTTTAGATTACAATCGTTAAAATTAGTCAAATAAATATTTTACTTTACCATAGTAGGGAATGCCTATATGAAACACGAAAAAATAGAAAACGATGGTTTGTTTATTTCTTATTTCGATTTGTCCAATCTTTTTATCTATCATACATTTGTATTATTGGTCAATCTGATCTGACCCGTTTGTCTCAAACCAACCCACTTTACTAAAAAAAATTGAAAGAACTACCTTCAAGTTCATCCTGGCTTCGCCCCTGGACACATGAGAGTTAATTAAATTGGTATCCAAAGGTTTTCAGATCTGCATTTAAATTTTGTACGTCGCACTTAATGGCGACTAGATTATGAGCTCTTTTTATAGGGTTAAAACAATTATGTTTGAGAAAAGAGGTAAGATATTGCGAGTAAACTGACTATGCTCAGCTTTTATCACCTAATTATTTAATTATACAATTCCGATTATTCTATGTGTAACTAAATGCTCTAACTCTAATCAACTGACTATTTAATCATCTCAATCTTTTTTCCAGTTGTGCTGAGAGCCTGCTGTTGGCAACACTAGGCTTTGTACATCAATTTAGAAATATTTTATCTCATTGTAATGGTGGTTAATTTGCCCTTGCTTTTATACTGAAGATTATATGCAAAGGTGCCAAGTTTATCACGTTATATTAAAAGTGGCAAATTGGGCGGATAAGAAACTTGGGTAACATTGTCGTGTCGGATAAGTTTTTTGTATGGGTCAGGTAAAGTCAACCCGATAACTTTTGCCTATTAGTATGTCAAATATCATAGGTAATTAGTTTCAAATTTCCACCTCACACGATGTACAAAAATACATTGGATTGCTTGGTTATATTCATCTTTAACATTATATTATGAGTTTATGATATGTAAGGTTCAGTGGCAAATCTAGAATGGTAATAAAGGTAAGTCCTAAAACAAATTAGACGACAAAAAGTAACGGATCGAGCCGTTCGAAGACGTTAAACGGGTTGGGTCAAAAAATTACTACGAATATACATAAAAAGAAAAGTAGTACTAAACTTAAGTAGTTAAATCACATTGTTTCATAGACCCAATGATAAGTTTATCTAAGTCGTATACGTTACAAGAATTTTAACCGTAAGTAAAAATAAAATATGGAAATAAGTAAAATCGTGTGTACTTCACATGATATTGTCATTGTTATATGTTAACTATAAAATAAAATGTATTATTCATATAACATAACATATAAACTTGATAAATTTTTTAGTTTATAATATTTATATATTTATGGGTTTTAGACACATATTTTTCATAAAATAAAATATGAATGTTATTACTGCAACTAAAGAATATTAAAAGATAATTTTTAAAAACGTAAAGGATTGTTTGTAAATTATACAACCAAATAGTTAAAACAAATATTAAAATATATGTGTTGGGTGAGATTTGAACCCTTGGCAAAAAAAACTTAAGATTCAGCATCACAAAAAAGAGTAACCACTACACCAGGACCACCTTTAGTTATAGTTTTGTAAAAATATTATTTTAGCCAGAACCTTGTAATTTTTTTATGTATGTCTTACAAAAAAAGTCTATATCGTTTCTAAACGATTTTGAAAATTAAGGTAGGTTCGAGGACCTGTCTGGCTCAATACTAAATTCGCCCCTGGTAAGGTTTGTGGATTGAGTTAGTTTGCGATCTCTCATGTTATAATGGTGTCCTGCTACTTATGTTAAAATATAAATAATATTATTTTACTGTCGCACATCGTGCGGGTATCACACCTAGTTACTTTTATAAAATATAAGGTAATAAATTAAAAAAAATAAAAACTTGAAAAACAAATATAAAAACTTGAAAAACAAATATAAAAACTTGAAAAAAAATATAAAAAATTATGTTTATGAAAACAAAAGTATTCAAAATAACAAAGGCTAAATAAAAAATAAATTAATAAATACTACTAAATTAAAAACATAAAACTAAAATATAAAAGCAAAAGAAAAAAAAAATGTAGAACCATAGAAGGGTAAAACAAACAAGATAAGGGTTGTTATCATCCTAACCCTTCTAAATTTTCAAAAAATTAATTGTTAAAGTTTGAAACTGAGACATTTCATAATGTTTACGATAGTGTCGGAACAAAGGACTATTGGGTTTTAGCATTCGTCTTTAAAAATGTTTAGTAAAATACTTTTTTTTTTGTTTTTTTAAAAGACATTCAAAATAGAAAAATAAAAGATTTAAACCGATGACAATAGAACTAAAGAAGTTCACAAACTAGAGTCACACTAATTATAACAAGTTCACAAACAAACGATTAAGATTTGACCCAATAACTATGCGCTCTATATCCTTTATCTAAAGATACAGAAAGAATTACATCTACGTCCTTATAAAATTTTACTATTACGTTTATCAGATGTTTTAAGATATTAACAAAAATTACATGTGAAGGTCTTAATAATTTGACATCATACGATGAACCGACATGTAAAAGGTCAGAATATGAACATATTGCCTTTGTGTTTTTCACATGTCAACATCGTCTTAGCTTGTTGTTGTTAACTTCAATTATTTCATACAATAATTCAATATTAAACTCTTGTATATGTTTATTAAGTTATCCTTTTTTGCTTAAAAAAGATTTTGTTGGAGTAGTGGTAGGCATAAAGTGGGTGGATAATGACAAATAACACCTTTTTGGTGATTCACATGGATACTCTGACGATCTTTGAAAAAGAAAATAATATTGATAAGTATTATGGCGGATCGGTCAAAATCGGTTTTGACCGGGTTTGGTTTTCTTCGGTTTTGGTTTCGGTTTTGGTTTTTTCGACACGACTATCTAGGGGTGTAAATGAGCCGAGCTATTCGAGCTCGTCTCGTAAAAAGCTCGATTCGAGCTGAACTTAAACGAGCTCGAGTCGAGTTTGAACATAACATAAAACTCGTTTATTAAACTAGCCCGAGCTTCGTACACCGAGGCCGCGAGCTTAAACGAGCTTTTGTTTATATAAATATTATAATATATACACTTATATAATATATAAATATTTTACTTAAATGAGTAATAAAATAATAAAATGATACATATTTTACTTAAACGAGTCGAACCTGAGCCAAGTTCGAGTTTGGGGTATGTATATTGAGCCGAGTTCGAGTTTCACATATAAAGCTCGAAACGAGCCGAGCCTAAGCTCGAGCTCTGTAAAACGAGCCGAGGTCAAGCCCGGTCGAGTTGGGGCTCGGCTCGTTTACACCCCTACGAACGTCCATGGTCTCTAAACTTTTAGAGCCCTGAAATTTTACGATGTCGGAATATAACATGAACCTCTAATAGATTAAACAACGATTTTAATTGAATATGACAATCAAGATTGTTTATTAAAAAGATAACCGGTAGACGACCTATAAAAATTATTAGTTTTAAAGATTTGATTGATTTTTATGATAAGAAAGAGGCGGAGAATAAAGAAGTGTGTAAACAAATAAGGTCATGTTACTAGGGACTCGGTCACTCGGATGAACATAGTGGGTCACCTTCCTAAAACGAAAAGTTATGTCCTTACAATGTAATATGCGTAATAGTTAGAGGAATTACTTAGTACCATCACATGATATAGTGTTTTCAAAAATAGTTACAAATATAAGTTCACAGAGAGAACTATTTTACTTAATGTAATAAGGGTTAATTGTTTGTAAATACATCGAACTTTACACCCAAAACTATTGTATGCATCCACTTTCTAAAGCCTATATTGTATTTATTTATCTACCGTATTAGTCTATTGTGTACATAGTTTTACCTGTCCTCAAAGTTACCGGTTACTTTGATAGTTTGAATTGTTGACTTGCATACGTGGCTTTCCATGTCACCAGTTAAATTCAAACCATTTAAGAAATTTCCCTTAAAATAATGATTTACTTGAAACCATTTAAGAAATCCCTTAAATTGGCGACTGCTAGCACCACCACCATCATCTTGGTCAACGCCACCACCCTAAACCGACGAAAACCATCACGAACGACTCGCACAAACACCATCTGCACTAGCGACGCCGCAACCACCCGTGGCTTCAATTCGAGTTCGTCTTGTGAATGTTTTGATTTTCGTTCTTAATCTAAGGTTTAATTTTTTTTTTGTAAATCTGTAATTGCTGAAATGTTGTAGTGTTTAAATTTGAAATTATTAGATGTTGATTTGTGATTAGAACTGAAGAATTGATGTTGATTACTGCAATTAAACGATTGATTTTTGAATCGAATATGGGATTTGGTATTTTAGTTTAACTGAATCTATGAATGCTGAAATGATGTAGCGGTTAAATTTCTTCATATTTGGATCGAATTTTCAATGGTTGATCTGAAATGTCTAATGGTTGATTTCGTCGGAATATTCGTTAATAGTTGTTTCGACACTAGATCGGGTCACATGTAGGAGTTTACTTCAATTGTTGGTTCAGATTTAGGTATCTGATTTGGTTAGGGTTTATGGTGGAGAAGACGGCCAAAAAAGGATATGATACTTGGAATATAAGACTTTTTTATTTTAATATGAATTAAAAGAAATTAATAACAATATTAATAATAATGATAATGATAATAATAATCAATTTTTTCAAAAAGTAGAATTATGTTTTCCACGTGGGTAAAAACCGATGCCAAGTAATCAGCCAATAGGTTTCAGGTCATTTAATACATACAATAGACGCATATCGTAATTTAGTGAATGCAAAAGAGACTTTTAATTTTGGATGTATACAATAGTATTTGATGTAAAGTTCGATGAATTTTAAACCAATTAACCCATGTAATAATAACAAAAGTAAGAAATATCAATATGATGCCTCGCCTCTTGTAGATCCATTGTGCGTATATTCCCCTTCCCGCAAGTCCTTGTTTTAAAGTTGCGCTGACGTGACGTAGAGCCCATGCTTAGTGGGTGCTACCCAAACGAGACTGTCAATGCACGGACAGTTTTGACAAAGCCATCTAATGGTATACTTATCTTAAAGGGTTTAATCTTACTTGTAACTTCATCGTACAAAGCTAGAGATTTTACTCGAACAGATTTATAAATGAATTCATTTAAAGATTCAATAATGAAATCATTATTTAATGTGAATCCAACTGGACGTCGAATACAAACTTGCACTGAATATACATGTTTTTTCACCCAAGATTCACCAACCCTATACTCATTCATCACCACTTATTATATATAACGTAAGACATCACAAAAAAAGCTTTCCTGTCGTAAAACCCACCCAAAACATTAATATGTGTTGCACTTTTATTTCGTATAGAATCAGGAAGAGATATCTCATTAAAAGTCTCCACACAAAAATCAAATGCTATTATGAATTGAAGCATTAATGGCTCGTCAATAAAACAAAGCCAATGAAGACGTCCATTGTGTCCATCGACACAAACTTCATTTTGGTTACATATCATTGTAGCATGAGAGGGAAACCTTTGAGTCATTAATTTCCAAAATCCATGTCAGGTGTCAATTTCGGGTTTGACCCAAAACCAAACCGGGTTTGAACCTGAACCGGTTTGGGTCAAATATATCCAAACCGGTTCGGTTTTGGACCGGTTTTTGGAGGTTGAATGTTATACCCGGTGGAACCGGTTTGGGGTCGGGTCCAAACCTGTTCGGGTTGAAAAACCGGTTAAAACCGGTTTGGGTATTTTAATAAAAAAAAAAAAACGTAATTAGCAAACACACGTTAAAATTCGACTTTTTTAAAAAATTCTTGGCACACATCATACATAAACGTTGTATTCTACTAAAAAAGTTTGAAATACATTTTCAAAGTTTAATATTTTGATAATTATTAAACAAAATGTGCGAAAAAAGTACTATTTTTTATTAGAAATGTAATTAATAACATTGCGGAAAAAAAAAACGTAACTTGCAAAAACACGTTAAAATTCGACTTTTTAAAAAAACAATTGACACACATCATACATAAACATTGTATTCTACTAAAAAAAGCTTGAAACACATTTTCAAAGCTTAATATTTCGATAATTATTAAACAAAATGTGCGAAAAAAAAATACTATTTTTATTAGAAATGTAACTAATAACATTGAAAATTTGAAATTGATTTCTTCATTCTTAATCTTCGTCTACTTGAATAAAGTCATCTTGAACTTGAACTTGTTCATCTTCGGAGCTAGATGCTCGGGTAGCTTCATCGATAGCGATTTCTTCTTCGAAAAGTGATATTGCAACTCCTTCTTACACCTCAATATCGAGTACTTCGTCTTCATATTCTAGTTCGCCTTCAAGATTTTGGTGGTCTTGTGTACGTTCGGCTGCATCTAAGTAATCCTTCAAGCAAATGCACATCTCCAATGTCGCCGGTGTGAGTCTTGTTCTTCGTAAAGATAATACCTTGCCACTAAGAGAAAAAGTGGATTCCGAAGCTACCGAAGAAGCTTGGACGGTTAGTAGATCTTTGGCCATGACGGCTAGAACGAGAAATTGAGATTCCCGTGCTCTCCACTAAGCCAAAACCTCAAAGTTGGAGAATTCTTCAACTCCAATAGTGGCTAAAAAATCGGTTTCCGTATACCTCCCATATTCAGTATTTGTTTGGTCACCCTCATCCCCTAGAACCGGTTCGGGTCAAAACCGGTTTGGACTGGTTTTGGTTTCGGGTTTTTCCGACACGACTACTATACACCTCAATTTGATGCCATTCTTTAGCCAATCTAGATACTTCAGTTATGCTGCATGTAAGCTTAACAACTTTGTAATCATTAATTTTGGGGTCATACCCAAACCGAAAACGGATATCATAATGGCAAGAGGGAATAGTAAATGGTGGGAGAGTTGATGAGGCATCCAAAGAGGGATTACAAATGTACAAAATAGGAGTTGTATCATATGTTTTAAAACATATTAAGCCTTTAACGGAACCAATAACATCAGAAATGTTAACAGGAAGTTTAAAGGGATTTTCGAGTTTGATATGGGGATGTAAAGTGGTGTGTATTGTGAATTCATGATCACGTTGAGTATCTAATGATATTTAAAAATGAAGGAGAAACTCATAGTTGTTGTGTTGCATTGAATGACGAAGGTGCGATTTTACCAAGTATGGGTTAGATAAAAAAGCATTCCATGGTTTAGAGAGACACCTCATTTGAGCAAGTTGTTTCGCGGGTAATCGAATGAATATGTTCCATAAAACTTCTACTCAAGGAGCTTCTTCATGATCATAGTTCTTATAATCTTCATTTCTCTTTCGATGTTTTTTCTTGTTCGTTTAACATAATTCATCTATTTATAAGTTTTAAAAAGTACATCGATATCCTTTTAAAATTTTCAAAATAGCTGTATTTATCCAAATATATATTTTAATAATAATTATAAGTCTTTGGTATTTAAAACTCCTATCTAATGACTACTAATGAAAAAGTTATACAACCATCTATTGATGGAATTTGATAAAACTAAGTGCAATGTTACCAAACTTTGGTCCCTAACCTGAATTTTATACGTAGCCTTTAACAAAGGTGTTAAAGGCTACAATTCGTAACGGTATGTTACGTGTTACGTGTCCAAAGTTAACTTGAAATGAATGAGATATGGTGCTTCAAATTGGAGAATTTGATTGTGTGGTTCAATTATTGAATGTTAACTATACAAATTTAAAGTCTTAGAAAAACAACTACATTTTGTGAGAAGTCAGAATGACCTTTTCGCGGATGATCTTTTAATTGCAGCATGAATTTAAGTATGAAAAACAAGGACCACTGCTGGTTCAAAACAGGCTTTCTTTTAATTAAGGAAAAAAGCCAAGTGGTCCGAGACCGGTTAAGTTGTGGCCATGAATTCAGACCCATTTTTACGATCTCTTAAAAAACAGAGAAATATGTAGCTTTTGGAGTTTTTTATTTATTTCTTGGATATACTAATACAAAATGAAAAAAGAGAAAGTAAATAATTGTGTTTTCCAATCTACCATAGTTGTCTTGGTCTCTTGATAGATGAATGATTAAATGTGTATTGATCTTTATTCAACTTATCGCAACTCTCCGCTTGATTAGAATATAATCTCTTTGACAAACTACTTTTTGTTGATTTTTGATGATCTATGGAAGATGATGAATTTACCAAAACACCCAAATCTTGTGCCCATAAAGTACCAAAATCTCCATCGTTGTCGGTATCATGTGCCATAAATGGCAATGTACTTGCATCATTGTCAAAACCCTGTCACCACATCACACATTCCCTTTAGAATCTTATCTTAAAATTGTCTAAATATTATACTTATCAAAAGTTTTGTTTAGCTTGTTTTAGCGTAATTTAATTTCAAGACAGAATATAAGTGTGTTAAGAATACAAACCTCATAGAATCCGTACGAATGGGAAGTAGAATGATCTAGAAAATCTTCAACATGCCATCCTGGTAATGTCTCTGTTAAGTACTCTGATATGCTACTGGACTCTATTGAAACTTCTTCTTGAGTCACACTATCACGATGATCGTTCACTGATGTCGATTTGTTTGATATATTAACTTTTTTATGTCTTTTTTTGCTTTCAGTTTGGCTTGATCCTTTTGAATTTGAAGAACATAGAGCTTGATCCGATGAACTATCATAGCAAGAAGACGATTCTGATAGCTTAACACCAGCCAGCAGAAATCGATTGTGATATTGTGTGTGTTCGTTTGCTCCATGAATTGAAATGTCACATTTTTTGCAGAGAATCGCTCTGTCTTCTTTGCAGAACAGAAAGGCTTTTTTCTCCTGCTTAAATTAACAAAACCAAATTAGGCTAAATCATTAACTACAGACTAATATATGTGTGCAATCACTCGAATCGTTGAAATTCAAAAGTGAAAATGTCAAAGATCAGCAAAACATATTTAATTATGAAAAGAGAACAAATGCGAAAAATGTATTATTATTTTGACATTTGCCTATTTTGAAATTCCAAGTTATTATAGTTTGAATGGTTTATCTTACCTGGCAGATATCACAGTTAGGGGGTTGATCAGATGAATGATGAAGGGAGAAACGTTGGTGTTTATTGGCAAGCTTGTTGGCATGATGGACACTGCGGTCACAAGCGTGACAAAGGGAAGCTTCATCCGCGATACAATAAACGGATGCTTCTTTTTTCTCACACATGTCGCATTGGATCTTCATTTAGTTCTCTAGCTGTGTGTGTATGAAGTTAGAGGAAGATAATGGTTGTTATTGGTGATGAGAAATGAGAAAGAGAGAGGGCCTTTTTATTCTTGATTGTTTCTCTTTGTCATCAGAATGTGAAACTACACATATTTACAGAATAAGTCCTTTAATACTTAATAAAGAAGTAGGATACCCTTTTAGTGTTGATAAACAATAATTCGTCCCATTTTGTTTCTCGGATATAACCCTTTTATCCTTGGCGAGGGAACGCCAAACCGACTCATCTCTTCAAACTACGTTTTTACCTTTACTTGTCGTAAACAATATAATCCAAACTATTTGATTACTTGCTTAAAAGCTTGTTTCATTAACACCATTTAATATATTTTGTATCTTGATTATTTGAATTTTTTTTTTTAAATATTTATAATATGTGTATCAGGAATAAGGGGTATCATCTGTTTATCTACAAAACTTGTAGGAATGGCCTTTCTGTCAAGTGTCAAGACTTTATCAGCCATTAAACCGTCCAATGTTGCTTTCATTGCCACTTTTCCTTTGATTTTCGCCTTCTTTTCGAAGTCAAAGTCAACTTATTTGTATCACCATTAGTCATATCTTATATAATTATCCAAAGTTTTCTCAACTATATGATGATTTTTTTCTTGCATTTTACTCAAAATAAGAATCAAACGACTTTGACATAGCGTAAGCTTACAGCTTTCAAAACATATACGAAATAAATAAAGATGAGTTTGAAACTTATGGATACTAATGGTATGATTTTCTACTTGTATAAACTTTTTTCCTTCTAATTTCATCAATTACTTGTAGAAAATCATATAAATTTATGGAAAACTTGAGGTCCAAAGTAAATACAAATAAAATAAATGTAAGTGATGTGGCATATTGATTACTTTATATGTACTTTTGGCACCTAAAAGGTGAAATGGATCCATTACCAATCATAAATCTTTTTGAGCAATTTGCACATTTGTTTATTGTAAATTGACAATTAATTATGTAAAGAAAGAGGTGTGGGTGTTTGGACATAATTGACCAAATGCCCATGTTAGAGGAATGGGCAAGCAATAAAGTATAGGAGATATGGGTTCTCAATAACACACATAATGACAAAAAATCACTTTTTGAATTTCTTAGGGTATTATCTAGAAAAAATAATTTAACACTTATGATTAATAAATTTTGTTAAAAGGTTGTATTGACAATTATCCGGAATCCATTTGCCTCGTGGGAACCTATTTTAATGAACAATTAAATGCTTCAAGTTAAAATTGAAACCAAATCGGATTTACGTGTGATATATAACACAAAATGTAGATATGATCATACGAATTGATCAATCATAAACATATATTGAAAATTTTGGATTTAGATAATGAAAAACCACTAAAAAAAATTTAGAGACCAAATATTACAACCTTTTATTTTAAAAATTCATTTTAATTTAATTTTTGTTTAAAAATTAATTATCTTAAAAGCTATTAATGTATTAAACGAATAAATTACACCATTGCAAATATAGAGCACCCACTCGATATATTTTTAACGAAATTTTTTTTCGTGTTTTTTTATAGGTTTTGAAATTTAATATTGTAAAATCACATTTTTATCACATTTGATATTTATAGTATAACATGTAATTTTTGTGTTTTTTTTTTTTATAATTGTAGTTGAACATTCATCATATAACGTATCTATGTTTTGAAATTCACATTAAGTATAAAAATCTCTTGCGATATTACCTTGCGAATTTCAACATATGCCCATAAAAAAAAATAAAAATAAAAGTCATCAAAATTCGAACATTTTTCCGGGTCCATATAGGTTATACATCATATAACATTTATGTGTTTTAAAATTCATATTTAGAGTTAAAATCATGTGTGTTATTGTCTTACGTGTTTTTTTAAATTTAGATACATAATAATATCACATATGATTTACAGTACAATCACATGTGATTTTAGTACTATCTCATTTATGTGAAAGAACGAAGAAAACAAAAGGTCGTCAAAATTTGATTAGTTTTTTTCTTCTAAATTTAGGTAATTTATACGTTTTATAGTAATTCTCTCTTATAAAATTTTACGTATCGGTGCTAATATCACATTTGATTTTATTGTTACAATATCAATACCTACCAAAAAAGAAAAAGAAAAAGTCGTCAAAATAATATAACACCACTCATCTAATTAAAGATAAAAAAAAATGTGTCTTTTTATAGAATTTATATGTTTTAACTACTAGATTAAAATAATATAAATGGTCAAAATAATATAACACCACTAAGCTTAACTATATTAATCTTAATATATAATATAAGAGAGACTTAAAATGTCATTTGGCAAAGTAGTAACCATTAGATGGAAATTCAACTTTAATTTGAACCATTAGATCATTTTGATGATGTCATCACTAATAATTTTATTTTAACTCATTTACTTTAAATAATTTAACCCTTATTTTAAATAGTAATAATTAAATAAAACTAATTAACATTTTTACTTTAAATAATCTAACACTTGTATTTTAAATTAATTCTAAAAAAATACAAAACATATTTTTTTTTCTTCAAACACATACACATTTTTAGTATAAAAAGAAACTAAATTATTTTATTATTTTACAAGTGTTTTTCATATAAACGGAAACATATCAGATAAAAAAATCTTACGTTTTTTTTTTTCGTCCTATTTACCCAATATTTTAGTTTTTTATATATTATAAAAAGAAAATAAAATTATTTTATTGTTTTACGAGTGTTTTGTATATAAATGGAAACATATCATATAAAAAAATCATCTGTTTTTTTTTTCCGTCCTATCTAAGCAATATTTTTAGTTTTTTTTTATATATTATAATTATGTTATTTTTTAAAAAGGTTTTTTCCGAATTACATAGTAAATGTTTTCTTTAACTTCACATTTGCTAACATAATCATTTTTACATGACTAATAACTTTCTATTAATCTTTCTATATTAGTTATATGTTATTTTTTAACATTATATATTTTTTTAATATAATTCCCCGTGTATTAGACGGGTCAATAAGCTAGTTAGATTAAAATAAGATAAATGGTTAAAAATGTGTCCTTTTATAGAAATTATGTGTCTTAGTTAATAATTTCTATATAAAACTTATGTTATTTATAATTATATTATGTAAAGACTTTTAATTCCATTAAGGTGATGGGTTTTGAAATAATTGTGTGTATGATTTGGTTGACTATAAATTTTTGGAAATAACTCATAAGCGTGTTATTATCAATTCTTTAAGAATAACACTTTTAGAAAGGAAAAAAAACTACACACATTAAATAGAGATTATTAGGGTATATTTGTTTGAAGGGTTTTGTTAATGGTAATGGGTTTAAAGTTATGTTTAATTTAGCAGTGGCAGTCCTAACCCGATACTTAAAAAAAGGGTCAGTTTGGGTGGAAATTTAATGGATATGGGTTGATCTGGGTGACACTCAATTCATATAACGGGTCAAACGGGTGATTTTACAGCTTCCTATTTCATAAGGGCGGGTCGAACGGGTCATGAGAAAACATTTTATGCTTGTGGAGGTTGGATTGGATGGGGAGCCCTGAAATGATATTACAGCAATGGTTGTGTAGGTTGGTAGGGAAGAATATCCATGAAAGAGAAACTAAATCTTTGAAAATATAAATAATTAATATAGCATTCAATGTTTAATAATAAATAAATAATAGGTGTATTAAATTAAAAAACAAGAGAAGTTGGTAATTGAAAAGATTTTCTCTTTTCAATGATCTTTTGAACTGCGTATTTATTTTTGGGGTATGCTAAATACACCAACCATTTTTGCTAAATAAACCAACGGGCCCACATTATTTACTAATCATTTCCTAATCATTTCCTAATTATTATGTTTTCTTCTTTTAAATAGTAAATGAGACAATGATTATGTTTTTTTTCTTTTTTCTTTTTTCTTTTTGTTTTAATAAGTAAACATATAATGTTATTATATTATTTATTTATAAATATAATATTAAATGAAAACAATATATTAATACATAAAAAAATGACAAAAAGTAATATAAAATAGTACTAAAACATAAAGAGAAATGATAAAATTAATATAAAATAGTAAATGAGATTAATTATTACATTTAATCATCTAAATTCATAAAAGTTCTTTCACGATGGATGCACTGATTAAATAGTTCTATACGAGACCGATACATTGTTTCCCATCTAGCTGCAGACGAGTTTCTATGAAAATTCCAGTAGGTCGTAATAAACGGCATTGGATACTCTCCTTGTAATTGCACCATCATGTAATGAGTATGACTAGATACAATTGCAATTGTTATAACGTGATGGTGCTGGAACTCTTCTGGGCTCTTCCAAAAGGGAAACTAGTTGTTGAGCCTCTGTTGTCTAAACAATGGACAATTACGCCAAACTTGTTGGCAGCAAGAACACCCACTTCGGGCATAGACATCCAGTATCTCCTCGGTGCAGGAGACCCTTTGAAACACAAAGACTCGTACAATGTATTAATATCAATGGCAAATATTTTCATGTAGGTAGCAAATATTTTCATGTAGGTATCAAATATGTCTCGCTGGTTCCCTAAACGAATATGATTCAACAAAATTTGACGTGTTTGAACAACTATGTCTACGAGAATCTTGATGAGTGGGGTCGACATGCCTTTTTGGTTGAGTTTTCTTCAATTTGGGTCGTCCACGAGTATTTTTTTTAATTATAGGTTCACGAAGGCCGGTTGTACCTAACCCGATTATATTCTTTAACTTTCTTAGCAAACTTTTCTTCCCAACATCTGACTGCTTGTCAAATTCTTGTTTATAATGTTCCATTACACGATCACAACTAATACCATCATTCTGCTCGGATGTTGACGGTGAAATATCAACCTTCCTCCAAAATATATCAATCGAATTCAAGGGAATATATTGACCTGAGGTAAAATATAAATTAGTATATTTTCTAAAATGAAAATGTCAAACGTATGTTATATATGAATATACATACCCGAAGTTATATAATTTGATAGTTCACAAGCACATGGTAACCCACAACTGTTGCGAAGTCGGCAACCACAGTTTGAGGAGTCTAATTGAAAATCATTCAACCTCTTATGTTGAAAGGGAGAATTTATATTTCCAAGAAATAATATTCAATAAAAATTGACTTGACCATACAAATTGTTGAAAGAGAGAATTTCAAGACAAATATTGTTGAATTTTATAACACAATAAATTATGTGGGTCCCTCATGTTGGTTTATTTAGTAGTCCCCTTATTTTTTGATATATGTTAGAGAGAAAATAAAAGGGGTTTGGTGGCTATATTTATTTTGTGGTTAAAAACTGTCAACACATTTTGTGTGATATGTTAGATTATATTAAATTAATATCAATATTAAATAATTAATATAAATTAATTTACAATCGAATACAATATTATTTCTAGTTTTGTAGTTTTATTTTTATACAAGAAGCAATACTTACCAATTTAATTATATAGTTTCTTTTATAATATTTATAAATATTATAAGAAATAAAACTGTAACTTATTATTCAATGATTTATTTTATGTTTGTTATATATAACAAAATAGTAATATATAATAAAAACTTTAATTTATAGATGTAAAAAAAGATTAGAAAAAAAAAAGTAGAAAAGTTTGTGGTTGACCCGACCCAACCCTATCCAACCCTTTTGACCCATGACCCGTTTGACCCGTTTTCTAAGATGACCCGTTTGACCCGTGACCCGTTTTGACCCTAACCCATTTTGACTCATTATCAACCCGACCCGTCTATTTTGCCACCCCTAGTTTAATTGTTTGTTTGATTTTCTATAGAATAGATATGGGTTTTAAAGTCAAAAACCAAAACCCTTTAAATGTGGTGGGTTTTACCATTTTTATTTTTTTGAACCGGCAAATAATATTAAAACAATTCGACTAATAAGGAGCTAAAAAACGAACATAAAATTACAAAAGTCAAATATGAGATTACAAACAGGAGAAAGAAGAAGCAACCCAAATTCAACTAATGGAGTTGAATTGTGGGTTTTACCATTTTAAAGTGGGTCATCATCACACTCTTTCTGTCTCTCTCTCTCCTATAATTTATTTTTTAATAATATAATTTAGTGATATATAATATATAAAACTAATATTTTCTAAATAATTATATGTCCTAGTTTCTTCATTTACTTTTAAATCTATATCCATTCTAAAACTCAAATAGCAACCAAACACACTCTTAGAAATTTTACGAGATTAAAAATAGAGTTAATTACATAATTGGTCCCTGTGTTTGTTCCAAAACAACGGGTCCAGTCCCTGGGTCACAATTCGTTCGGGTCCAGTCCCTGGAGCCTATCTTTGGTTGCACGTTTGGTCCCTCTTCCTAACGTTCGTTTATTTTGGTCGTTAAGTGAGTCACGTGCTTCTCACGTGAGGGGTATTATAGACATTCTTTTTTTACAGGGACCAGTTATGTTCCTTAGAAATTTTATATTTTAATTTGTTAATTTTTCACACCAAACCACCACCACCCATTTCATCTCTCTCTCCTTTCACACCAAACCACCGCCACCCACCCTTATCTCTTATCTCTTATCTCTTCTTTTTCCCCAATAATCACCATTAACAACTGTGTGTTTTTACTGTGTGTAATCAAACAGATTCACCAATTTCCACTATCATACATACCCCATAAAAGTTGAATTAGATCTGAGATAATAAGGATGACCACCAGAGGCGGCGGCGGCGGAGTACATGGAATTCTATGCCACAACTATTTACTCTCTTTGATCCATGTCTATGATCAAAGATCTCACCATTATATGTGTCTGAATTCGTTATCCGTAAATAAAATACACACCTTCGTAGCAAGAACAGAAGAAGTGGCTTGAATTCTTGGAGATCTAAACTTACGATAATTGAACTTACAAGGTAATTTAGAAATTAAAAAAGTGTGATTATTATTAAGAGGGTGAACTAAATGATTTACAGATGAAGTTTGTGCCATTTTTGGTTGGATTTATTTTATTTATTGGGAGTTTGTTTTTTTAGTTTTGTTGTTGAATTGGTGACGTATGTATATGAAGAGAGTTATATATATTGGTAATTTCATTATGGAGATGATGAGTGATGAAACTGGAGAGAGCGTGAAGTTTAAGCGATGAATGTGTCTCTTGTAGCATCGCTAGTACGCATCCAGCTGAGGTCAGCATAATCGCAGACATTGTTGATTCTTCGTGCCACCACGAAACCACCGTCCACCTCAGCCCGGAGGGGCTGTTTTATTGGTTTCTTTGGTTTTAAATATAAGAAAGTCAACTCAAACAGCCGGCGTAGCAAATGGATATCTAAACTAAAGTTCAGTTTCAAGAAAACCAAAGATAAAACAGTTCCCGTTGACCAAACCACTGTCACCAAGAAATCCAAATCGGAAAAACTTTATCCGGCGAAGTGGGAAATCCAGGTGGTTGAAGATGATGCAAAGTTGAATACAAAATGGGCCGATTCCGTTAAGCTTCAACACGGGTCATTTCGTAGTCGCCGGAAAGAAACAAAAACCACCGTTATTATAGATAAATGGTGGTTAGGGAGGGTGGGGGGCGGTGGTTTGGTGTGAAAGAAGGAGAGAGATGAAATGGGTGGTGGTGGTTTGGTGTGAAAAAGTAACAAATTAAAATATAAAATTTCTAAGGTACATAACTGGTCCCTGTAAAAAAAGAGAATGTCTATAATACCCCTCACGTGAGAAGCACGTGACTCACTTAACGACCAAAATAAACGAACGTTAGGAAGAGGGACCAAACGTGCAACCAAAGATAGGCTCCAGGGACTGGACCCGAACGAATTGTGACCCAGGGACTGGACCCGTTGTTTTGGAACAAACACAGGGACCAATTATGTAATTAACTCTTAAAAATAATAGGACATGTGAACGTCCAACTGACTTGACATCATACAATGAACCGACAATTACAAAGTTGGAATATGAACAGATTTGCCTTTCTGTTCTCACATGTCAACTACGTCTTAGCTTCTTGTTATTAAGTTCAATTATTTCATACAATAATACAATATGAAACTCTAATAAAATGTTTATTAAGTTATCCTTTTTGCTTAAAAAAGATTTTGTTGGAGTAGTGGTAGGCATTTAATCTCAAAAGTGAGTGGATTACACCGACAATTACACCGTTAGTCCTCATGTTTGTACCCAAATCACTAGTTTGAGGCTTTTTTTGAAATAATTACACCAAACGTCCCCAATGTTGCAATTCTGTTACGCCGGTGATCCATTTTCAACAATTTTCAATTGAAAAGACTAAAATACCCTTTATAACAACTTTTATTTTCTTTTTACATTTTCTTTTACATTTATTATAATAAAAAAATAGAAAAAAAAATTCTTTCTGCTCTTTCTCTTCTACAGTATCTCTCTCTCCTCTTTCTTTTCTCCATTTCTCTTTCTCTTCTACATTTCTAATTGCACCAGTCGGGGGCAACTAATAAGGACATTACGGCTGATATGTTCAATAAGGAAGAGAATAAGGTTGTTGAGGAATTTAAATTGAGGGTTGTTTACATTCCTGCTAATCCTCTGTCGCCTGTTCCAGAAGAGTCGGAAGAAGGATCTTCTCCGAGGGGTGAAGATGGAAGTCAGAATTCTACGTGGCCTGATTCTACAACAAGATCCGTGGAGCCCAAGGAGAAACTTTCGTTAAAGTCTCGTTCTATGATATCGAAGTTGACTGATGAGAAAGTAGCCGCTCTTAAACAAACTCAGAAACTCCAACAGGAACCGGAATTACTGAGAAAGGAAGCTGTTAAAAGACGTTCAGGTGATTCGTGTGGCTGCGATATGGGTTTCGATGTGGAGGTTTTCATTTGTGATTTGGTTTTAATTTACAAGTTGATTGTGGCTGCGATTAGGGTTTCGATTTTAGTTTGGGTTGAATCTATTTATGATATAAGTGGTTGTGGTTGTGGTTGAGTTGGCGGTGGAAGGAGGGGAAGGTCGTCGGAGGTGGTGGAGGGAGGGGGAAGGTGTGGAGTTGATGGGATGGAAATATGGTGGTGGTGGGGGTGGAAAAGAGGCAAGAGAGAGAAAGGAGTGGGTGGGGGAGGGTTGGGAATTAGGTTTTAATTTGAAATTAAAATTAAAAAACATAAATAAATTAAAATTAATTAAAATATAAAAGAAATTATAAGAAAAGGGCATTTTAGTCTTTTCAATTGAAAATTGTTGAAAATGGATCACCGGCGTAACAGAATTGCAACATTGGGGACGTTTGGTGTAATTATTTCAAAAAAAGCCTCAAACTAGTGATTTAGATACAAACATATGGACTAACGGTGTAATTTACTCATAATACAATATGAAACTCTAATAAAATGTTGAGTTAATTACATAATTGGTCCATGTGTTTGTTTCAATTTAACGGGTTCAGTCCCTGGGTCGAAAATCGTTCGGGTTCAGTCCCTGGGTCATATGTTTGGTTACACGTTTGGTCCATTTGTCACTTAAAATGACGAAAATACCCTTAATAAATAAATATTAAATAAAAAACTAATTATCAATCCCAAATCACAACAACAACAACAACAAAAACCTGCAAATCAATCCCCAATTTCATAAAACCAAAACCAAAAATCAATTGATTTTTACACATCACAACCCAAACCAAAAATCAATCCCCAATTGATTTGCAGGTTTTCCGCCAAGGGTTTGCATTTCAATCATTATCCCACCACTCCAATTTTCAAAGCTTTTCATATCCATCAATGGCGGACGAGGTCCCAATCGCCGATCAAGCTCCGACATCCGTCGACGCTACAATCGACTCATCAGGTCTCGGCGGCAGCGCTTCATCCTGCAACAACAATAACGTCGTCGAAACATCCGATAACGGAGACCAAGAAAAAAAACTCCAGTATGCAGAAGAGTTGATGGACAAAGGCTCCAAAGCTAACAAAGAAGACGATTTTACTGAATCCACTGATTGCTTTAGCCGTGCCCTAGAAATCAAGTTAGGGTTTATTTTCCCCAATTTTTGGTTTGCGTTTAACTAATTATTAATTCAATAGATTATTTGTTGAAAACAGGGGTGATTATTCACCAAAAATCAATTGAATTTGATAAAATTGGGGATTGATTTTTGGTTTGGGTTGTGTTGTGTAAAAATCAATTGATTTTTGGTGGTTTGGATTTTTGGGGATTGATTTTTGGTTTTGGTTTAATGAAATTGGGGATTGATTTGCAAGTTTTTGTTGTTGTTGTTGTTGTGATTTGGGATTGATAATTAGTTTTTTATTTAATATTTATTTATTAAGGGTATTTTAGTCATTTTAAGTGACAAAGGGACCAAACGTGTAACCAAACATATGACCCAGGGACTGAACCCGAACGATTTTCGACCCAGGGACTGAACCCGTTAAATTGAAACAAACACAGGGACCAATTATGTAATTAACTCTAAAATGTTTATTAAGTTATCCTTTTTGCTTAAAAAAGATTTTGTTGGAGTAGTGGTAGGCATTAAATCTCAAAAGTGAGTGGATAATGACAAAAAATGCCTTTTGGTAATTCACATGGATATTGTAAATTATTGTAACAGAAAATCAAATCAAATCAATAGACAATAAAAAAAGTTACAAAATCCCTAAAACTTTCTTCACTATATTAACGTTTTCGTCAAGTAAAGGGGCATTGTATATGTCGTCTTCAAGTAGTTGACACGATTTATGATTCCGATCATAAAGAAAAGATGAACGAAAAGAATATTACGAGAAATTTTCGAATTTTTATTTATGTATCTTGAGTTTTACAAGAATCCTAACAATTTGTCTTTATATATTCAAAAGTTAGCTACTTTACTAGAGAGAAATGAACTATCAAAACTAACCTACAACTTGACTAACGGAATGTTTCGTTTGTTCATTCAAGTGCATGTCGTAGGTAATGAAAAGTTAACGCTAGAACTAGCAAATTTTCAAGTGCTAAAGGAGAATCTAAATTGTTGAAAGATCTGAGTTTATGTAAAGTATGTTTCGAGTATCAGCAATGCATCTGCCTTGCCGGCATCTTGGTTGTAAGTAGCCTCGAATATGAAAGTACGTCAAAGTTTATAGATTTTTTACCATTTTGTCGGAAATTTATTATATAGAAATCAAATTACAAAGAATTAAACGAAATATATTATTCCGACAGACTATATAAAATAAATATGAGCCAAAACTAACAAAATAGCTGGGTCTAATAATTATGTTAACGCCAGCTTCCTTAAGCCCTCAATGTTTATAATGGAAGTTTGTGAACAATGTTCAAAACTAAAGTGCATAGCGGAACGAAGCTTGATTATTGAAGATGAAAGCCGAATACAAAAATATAATCCAATGCAAACCCAAATTCAGTGAAATCAGTGCTAGTGAAGACTAAAACACTCGGACCAATACTTGCAACAAAACCAATGGAAACCAAGTAGAAGAATCCAACTGACTCGTACTTTCAATGCCAAATGCATGCTAATATCAATGCCAATGCAAATGAGAGAATAAAATGTTTGTAAATTCTCCTCCAAAATAAATGCCAATGCCAATTTAAGTAGAACAATACAAATTCGTCATTCTTTATAGCAAAATAGACGAACTAACAGGTCAAGTTTCAAACAGACGGACCAAAATACACCATCTTGTGTGCTAAAAATGATACCACTAGTTGCAATAGGTCATCACGAACAAATCATTCCCTCAACGAGATGCATATATGAACCTTATTATGCTTATGAGGCAGAGAACAAGTCTAGAACGAAGAAAACCTTAATGTCTAGATAAAAAGAAACGAATAAACTAAACACAAACACATCTTAATCAATAAGAGAATGAACTGTAATCAGAAACATAATACCATAATAAAACAAACAAACAATCACCGCGGATCAAGGTGTTTCCTCCAATCTACACCTTTTTCTGGATAATAGAACAAACAAAAAGATCAAAAATAAAACAAGCACCGACGCTAAGAAAATAAACTAACCATTGCATAGAAACAAAAAAATGTGCGATTAACAAAAATAGACGGTGGAAATCAATCACGGATTCACGATACGTTCAAGTAATTGGAGGGAATTTTTTTTCTTTTTTGGTTGCGGATGGTGCAAGACCGCCAAAACACCTTCTTTTCCTTGTCTCTTTTTTTTCGAGCGGCTACAAATGAAAGCACAGTGCTTGGATGAATGAACTCATAACTAATCAAATCTAAAATCCTAATCAAAAGAAACCAAATCAAAAAAGAATCAAAAAGTCATAGCTAACGTAAAACAAACTAAATCGAACGAATCAAGGTCAAAACACAGGAAAGGATGTAGGTATAAGCTTAATCGAACAAGCATGTGACTCTGATATCATGTTGAAATCAAAGTACAAGGAATTTAACAAAAGATATTATTCATGCAATCTATATTTATGTCATCGGATAACATAAATCATATTTACAAAAAAAAAAAAAGTAAATAATTGGCATTTCCAATCTACCATAGTTGTCTTGGTCTTTTGACAGATGAAGGTTTATATATGCACTGATCTTTATTCAACTTGTCGTAACTCTCCGCTTGATTGGGATATAATCTCTTTGACAAACTGCTTGTTGTTGATCTTTGATTATCTTTGGACGATGATGAATTTACCAAAATATCCAAATCGTGTGCCCATAAAGTACCAAAATCTTCATTGGTATCATAATCATGTGCCATAAATGGCAATGTACATGTATCAATCTCATAACCCTGTCACCACACATCACACATTCCCTTTAGAATCTTTCTTTTAGATTGTCTGAATCGTGTAATTTAATTGTCCTAGTGGTATGTGTGATGACTCATCAACCTGAAAGTTGTGGGTTCTAGTAGACATTTTATGTAAATATGTGTGAAAATAGTGTGTGAATGTAACAATTGTCTTTCTAAAAAATTAAAAAATAAAAAGAATACAAACCTCATAGAATCCGTAAGAATGGGAAGTAGAAGGATCTAGAAAGTCTTCAACATGCCATCCCGGTATTGACTCAATTAAGTAGTCTGATATGCTACTGGACTCCACTGAAACACCTTTTTCTTGGCTCACACTATCGCTATGATCATTCACTCGTGTCGATTTGTTTGATGTTATATGGGTTTGATCTCTTTTTTTGCTTTTGGTTTGGCTTGATCCATTTGAATTTGAAGAACACAGAGCTTGATCTGATGAACTATCATAACATGATGATGATTTTGATAGCTTAACACCAGCCAGCAGAAACCGATTGTGGTATTGTGTGTGTTCGTTTGCTCCATGAATTGAAATGTCACATTGTTTGCAGAGAATCGCTCTGTCTTCTTTGCAAAACAGAAAGGCTTTTTTCTCCTGCTTACATTAATAAAACTGAATCAGTTAAAATCTATAATCGAAAATGTCATAGATCAGCATTATATATTTATATCTAATCACCAAATGAGGCCACTTTAATATAGTTTGAATGGTTTATGTTACCTGGCAGATATCACAGTCCGGAGGTTGATCAGATGAATGATGAAGGGAGAAACTCGATGACTCACTAAGTTAGTCATATATACATGTTTATTCTTGACGCGAGAAAGTGTCATACAAACTGACTGACCTCTGCTAACTATGTTTTATAACCTTGATTACTTGCTTGAAATTTTTATATCATTAACACCATTTAAAAGATGTAACCTGATTATTTGCCAAAAAAAATAAGAAAAAAAAATTATTATTTCAAATAAGGGGTATTTTATGTTTATCTACAAAACATGAAGGAATGGGCTTTTTGTCAAGACTTTATCCGGTGTTGCTTTCACTGTCATTTTTCCTTTGATGTCGGCTTCTTCTATAACTCAAAGAACTCATTTGTATCACCGTTTGTAGTGTGACATTATATGAGAGATTTATTTATATGGAAATTATAGATTCGAGACAAAAATAAGGATATATATGTATTTTATGTAATATTTGTGTTTCTAAAGGAAAAAAAAAAAAATATTTATAATAATTATAGAAGTTTTTTTCCTACTAATTTCATCAATTACAAGAAAAAATTATATAAATTTAATGAAAAACTTGAGGTTCAAATTAAATTAAATAGAAATAAAATAAAGGCAAGTGATGTGTCGAATTGAATACTTTATATGTACTTTTTGGCACCTAAAAGGTAAAAAGGATCCATTTCCAATCATACTTTTTTTTGAACAATTGGTATATTTATTTATTGTAAATTGACAATTAAATAAAGGAAGAGGCATGACAGCATGAGTGACCATTTTCGTATAATTGACCAAATGCCCATGTTAAAAGAATGTGCAAGCAATAAAGAGATGAGTTCCAATAAACATAAAATGACAAATAATCACTTTTTGAGTTGTAGGATTACTTAAAAATAATAATTTAACAATAAATCTTGAAACAGGTTGGTCCCGAGTTTTGGGATGCCGTGACGAAGATAATAAAAGTATATCATTTCAAATTTTTCGTTATCAAATAACACACTTTTAATAGGGGTTATAAAACCTCTGTAAACCACATTCCTCCGTGGCTGCTAGTTTTTTTTCTTGTCATGCTTCCGATGCTCCAAGTGTCTCACGTACTCTTCAGCCAACTCATCAATTTTGTCCTCATCATGCCTCAATTTCAAAGATGTCCTGGGCGATTACCCGGTTCACCTATGCCCAAGACCGACACTGCCATGAAAAAAACTGTTTTATAACAAAAACCGAATTAGCAGGAATCCATTGGACATGTATGGACCTTTTTCAAAAACCATATACATGTAATGAACAAGACTACTTTAGTTAAGGAGTCCTTTCGAACCCACTCGATGTTTATATTTAGAGAATTAAAACCAAAAATTTTCGAATTCTAATAAGGTTGTTATATCTTTTTTGAGATTAAAAATAAAAACAATACGTGTGAACGTCGAAACGACATGACATCATATGATGAACTAACATTTACACGGTCAAATATGTATATAATTGCTTTTCTGTTTTAAGCATGTCAACTTTGTCTTGTTTATTAAGTTATCTCTTTTTCTCCTAAAAGAATATTTTATTGGAGCAGTGGTAGGCATAAAGTTGGTAACAACTTTTTGGTGATTCACATGGATGTTGTGACGATCTTTAGACCATAAAATCTGATTAATAATAGTTAGGAAAATCATAACCATATCCCTAAATCCTGTAAATAAAAGAATCAGCCACATTTTATTTATTTATACCTTTATTAATTACTCCTCATATATAAACGATTCACTCATCCTATTAATAAGAATACAAATATTTAATGTAACACCAAAATATGTTGTTAACAACTCAATTAATTATTGCCAATCGTGATTTTCCCGTACTAGAAACCAATAATCAATACTTTATTTTGTGATATAAACCATCAAACATTCCCTACATAATTTTTTTTGTCAAATAACTTAAATTACAATCGATGAGTATTTAAACTCATAAAACATGTGCTACCTCAATATGAAAGAGTGTCTACTTAGTACTTACTACCACAAGACTATTAAGTAAAGATAATCATTTCTTAGATGTATTGTCCTTGGGGAGGGGGTGTGTGCTCGGTTATCAGCATTTCATAATTAGGAAATGATATTTCCTCATAAATGACGTGGATGTAATTCTCTTTATTTTTAACCGTATAATTGTTATATCTAAAAAGAAGAAAAAACATGGAGTATATAAAGAAAAAAAGTATTCAATAACACATGTTTTTTTTTTTATATTATTACAAAGATAAATAGAAATATAAAAGTTTTTCTTTCGTCTCAAAATATCCTACAATAAGTGTCCACGACAGATGACATACAATTTTAGCAATTCATAATCATTAAAAGGCTAATAAACATTTAATGAATATGAATAATACCATGTTTTAGGGATGTCAATACTCGATATGATCTGAAACCCGATACAAAAATAAACAGGTTAATATAATAATTATTTTGTCATAAATTTAAATAAAAAAGTGAACCCTTGTTTTCAGAGATAAACGATTATGCTCAAATGATTGATGGTTTTCAAGGTGAAACTAATTAGATACAGTGAAAAAAATGTTTTTTACTGATTTTTTAAGAAGGCTAAAAATCCAAAAGTTAAGGCCCGTTTTAAAGTCTTTTTATATTTTCTTTTCAAACTGATACTTTAGATATGGGCTTCAAAGTGAAGGCTTTGTTCTTGTTATATTTTTATAACTTTTCTTCTTCACAATTGATGATTGCAAAAACATTATTATCAAATAGTGAATTTTTCTTTTAATTTATTTTTTAAGAAACCATCTTTTACTTTTGCATAATAAAAGGCTTTGCTAACCATAAATTATTCTCATATATTATTCTCATATTACTTCTTAAAAAATAAACTCCCTTGTTGGGCTTCATAAGCACTTCTATATGGCTTATTGAGTTATTGTTGTATTTAACTTCTTTCTCTGTAAAAAGTATCACAACAAGCTACAAGCTAATAAGCTAAGTCACACAATAATAAAAATTGTATGAGTTTACAAACCATAAATTATATACTACTTTAAAACACAAGTTTAAGCTTAAAAAGCTTATAAAACACTCCCTAAACCTTCGATAATTGGACAATATTAAGTGAAAAACTAAGCTGATAAACTAATAAGTCGAAAAAACTAAGTTTACAAGCTTTTCGAATTTATATAACCTCATAAACTAACTAAACTAATACAAACCCCTAAGATTAAGATTGATATAATAGTCTAAGAGTTAATAACACGGACCGATCATATAGTTATATTAAACTTAAAGCTTATATAATTTAGAGATTGAAACTATACCACAAATCCTTTAATTCGAAATGCGTTACATATGTAGTTCTTTATTTCAATGGCAACTAAAATAAGTGTTTAAAAGTGGGTGTTTGTTTTTGGATTCGTCGTATGGGTAGGTTTCATCGAAATGATAAATGTATCCATTAACTTTTATTTTGGAAAAAGACTACACCGTTTGTTTTTAACTTTGATCAAAAAAAATTACTCTTCCTTCTTAACTTTTTAAATTTTCACCGGTAGTCAAAAGTAAAGCAGTACATATGGCGTAGTTTTAGAAAAGTTAGATAATTGGTATTAATGTTTTGTCAGAGGCGGAGACAAGAGGGGCTGAAGGGTACTTGACCCCCATATCGGCACTATTTTATATGAATTTCTTATACAAAAATTTAAATTTTATATGTCGGCCTCCCATAAATATTTCCTAAATATTATATACCGCCCTCTCCAATGAGCCGAAATATTATATATCATACTAAAATTTTATAAAGTAAGCCACCGGCTCCGCCAATCTTAAATTCTGGCTTCGCCTCTATATTTTGCAATTCGTGAATGTTTTTCTTTTCTATGTTAGCATTAATGTTTTGTAATTGTTACGGTTATTTTTTATGTTCTTTCGATAAAAATAAAGGAGCATCAATATAGCGATTCTAACATTCATTTGAACAAGCGTCAGAGTAAAGCACTACATTTATAACGAATTTTAAAATAAATACTAATTTTCATATAATTTTAAGCTCTAAATGACAAAAACTGTAATTTTGGTAAAATAGCAAAGGCAAAACTCAACATTCTCTTAGTAAAAAGATACGTATGAACATCTTAGTGCATATGTAAATTGTGACATCCTTTGAGGTATTAATCGTTTATTCGCTTTGGTTTTGACCCATTGTTATTTTTATTTTGTTTTTATTACGCTTTACGTATTTTGTCGGGTTTTATTTTGTTTGTTGTTTCGTCCTCCGTGACGGAAGCGTTTTAGTTTACCTAAGTGTCGTTTAGTTAGTATTCTCGTATAATAAGTTAGGGTGTATATGCCTTTAATTGTTGGTTACAAATTAACGTTAAAAATTATTACAAAGTTAGTCCGTAAACGGAAACTAACGGTAAAACTATTACAAATTCAGTCATTTAACCGCAAGTTAACGGAAAGAGTTAACCAGAGGAGGACTGCGTCGCAGTCCCCACAGAGTGCGACGTCGTTGGGCTTCCGGCATATCATGCCAAAAACGTCATTTTCGACTTTTTGGAGATCCACAACTTTTCTAACACGTGATTTGTCACTGGAATTTGCTATTGTTGAGTAGGTTTGATCTGAATTTAGATCTAATATCCCTCTCAAACTATCTTTCATCCCAAATTTAAACTTTACATCTCCATTCACCAATTCTCTTTCATTCCAACACTCACTTTCTCTCAAAATTCTCTCCATTCTCTCAATTTTTTGAGAAAACATGAGGGCTTTTAGTCACACTTTGGAGTGAGTGTTCAAGGCAGAAGGTTCATCAATCATCTTCTACCATCATTCCTTTGATTCCACCATCTTTTTTGTAAGTTTTCTTCAAGAAGTCTCCATTTATTTTCTCTTTTCTTCCTTTTATGTTAGATATTTCTAACACACATTTTGTTTATGCGGAATACAAGGTTTATTCTACCGTAGATTTTCGACTACCCCAAAGATTCTACATCTTGATTTTTGGTAAGTAAAATTCTCCATTATTTCTCTAATTTTCCTTCTTTTTTCTTCAAGCTCTTACTAATGGTGTTTTATTATATTTTGGAGTTGGTTTTCTCATCATCACCACCATTGGAGCTTATTTTTCGGGTCCATTTCGTGACTTCTTCCGGTGTTCATGTTGATATTTGCGGAGGTCTTCGGTACTCTCAAAATTTCCCTTAATTTACTTTTTACGTTTTCTTAATAAGCTTTAAAATTTGTTAAATAATATGTAAAATGGATTAAGATGGTTGAAAACCTAATTATTTAACATAATATACATAATATCTTCATATTATAAAATTATTGGTAATAATAACATAAAATGGTGAAAATATGAGAACAAGTTTATAAAACGGTAATTTTATTTAAAAGATGTAGTAATAGTAAAATTATATCGTTAATGAACATTTTGGACATTTAGGTATATATATATATATATATATAAAGAGGTTTATTGGAGAGAGCCCGAACCCGAGACCTCTCACAGATAGTCAGCATGCTATAACCACTTGGGCAAGCCCTAGTGGTCTATATATATATACGTATGTATATATATAATCATTTTGACACTAATTAGTATTTTAACTAATTATTATGTAAGATATCTATATACATTATAAAGTTGAAATTTAAACATTGTAAGGTTACTAAATCACTCTTTTAATTAATTAATTATTAAATAATTCTAAATATAATTATATAAAACACTTACCATATATAATTTTTTTTTTTTTTAAATTGAATATTTTGTTTTATAAATTTAAAACAATCAATTTTAGTGTGCAAAATTTTCAATAAATGAAGTTAATTTTTAGAATTTCTAAGTAATTGAATGTTTAAAATCCGAAATTTTTGATTGTTTGTAAAAAAATTTGTAATAAAATATATACCACCGAACAAAATTCTTTATCACAAATTTAAACAGTTTATTATCATCGCCCGGGTATATTACTAGTATATTTTAGTAATTGTATAAACTTAAATATGTATATTTATGAAGTATACTTTCTCGACATAATATATATTATCACTAAACTTATTACAACATTACGATATTTAAATCACTTAAAAGTAAAAGTCTAAAATCTGTTTTTGCTCCAACTGCGCCGCAGTAGCTCCTTAATGTGCCGCAGTCAAGCTTCAATACGTTTTCCCAGCTTCTGCAATAACATAATTGTGCTGCTGTTAATGATTGTTGCGCCGCAGTGAGCACCAAAACCTAACTTTATACATTTTGAATACATATAAGTATATTACTATACGTAAAATAGTAACTATTGACAAATAGACGTCTTTGGACTCAAAAGGCGTAATCGCAATCATAAACAAAATATTTATTACTATGATATTCACTAAACGTATATACTTTTGATAAATATATTTTTCTCAAATATGAGATCGTAATCTCAAATTATAATAAATATTATATCTTTCCTTAAACTATTATAAAAAAAATTTCAAACTATTTTCACTCTAAATATTTAAACTCTACAAATGTTGAATGTTGACTTTTAGTTGACTTTGACTCATTTTCGTAATCGTCGACTTTGACTAAAATCAACTATCCCATAACGTTGATTTTAGCAAACTTCGACTAAACTTTGGTATCTGTATTCAATCTTCAATCGATATTTCTGGTAGTCATTATCGGCTCAAAATATCATTCCCTTCTATGGTCAATTTTGACTCAAAATTATTGATATCTTCTAGTAGTTATTATTGACTCGAGAGGTCGTTATCTTTTACTCGTCACTTTTGACTCGAAACATTATCCGTTTGAACACTTTTAATATACTATATAATATAACGTTAATTATTAAGGCTAAATCGTACTAGACTTATAGAAATACTTGGACTGATGTTATGTCGTTATTTTAGGGCACTTAGGCGTTGGAGTGATCTCCTCTGATTTTTCGTCCCGACATTGCTCTTGATCGACTTGTGAGTTACCGAGCCCTTTTTACCGTTTTACTTTGGGCTAGAAAGCGTATGATAAAACTTGTTATTATTTAATCTTGTTTACCTAGTGGATCAGAATTGCCTTAGATTGTATGATCATTACGCCTAGTTAGGCCCCCCTGTTTATCCTTGTTAACTCTTTGAGCCCCAGTTGCGTATATATAGATCTATATGGGTTTGACCAAACCCTCATTTCTCGATATGATGTCCCTATGAGTGCATGTTATGGCGTTTGTGATTATTTGTTGCCTTTGGTTGATCGTCTTAGGATTGAGGTTATTTGGGTGGTTAGGATCATGTATATGTTATCTAGGAAATATACGTCGCACTATGGTCGTTAAACAAGATTTGTTTGGAAATTTATTACTAATCATTATATTTAAAATGGGTCACTTTCAAACTTAAATGTGAATAATTCACCAACATATTGTTGATGTCGTTTTAACATTTTTCATGAGTTTAAGGATTTGCTTATGTGGTCGTGCCATGCTTGTTATGCGGATCGTTTATTTTGTTATTTGGAACTTATTTGATTTGATATAGTTCCTTTATGATCCGTGTATTTTTGAGATTTATTATGTATTTGAGACGTTGCTATGTATTGTAAACGTTTGGCATAATTTATTTATTTCGTTATATTTTGTTATGGTTGTTTGTTGTAGCCTTTACTCATGATGCCATTAAACTATACACTTTGTGTCTCTGTTTGAACGAGGTATGACACAAACAATATTTAAAAGTGTTTTGATTAAATAAAAATGATTAAATTACCTAGTATTTGTTTTTATTTATTTATTTATTTATTTATTAATTTATATAACCTTTAAAAAGCTCATAAACTAATTCTAAATTTTTATCAAGTTGAAATAACTTGATAAACCAAAAAAATTAAACTTATAAACATTTAAAAATTTATATAAAGTCATATAATCCGTAAGTAAATAAGCTGAAACCTGTAGATTAAAAAAAGATAAGCTATTATCCATATTATTCAAAAATGGCTACTGCTCTTCTTTCTTCTACATCACCACACCTTCTACGCGCCAATTCTTCTCCGGCAACCTCTTCAGTAACTCATCTCTGCTCACATTTTATAATTTTTATTTATTTATTTATTAAATTTTGTTTAATTTTATTTATTTATTTTCTATATACAGTTTCTATCAAATTCACCGCATGTTTGGATTGGGACCAATAATTCATTTCCTCTTACTAGTTTAATTTACACAAATAGAAGGTATACATTTCTGTTAATTTCCCCCCCTTTTAGTATTTTTAGGGTTTTGTTGTTTAATTATGGGCTATTTAAGTGCAATGGCTTGCTACTATGAGTTTAAATGTTGTTATGGTACCCGAGAGGGGCTATGGATAAGGAGTGCGGACACGCAAAAAAATGTTGTATGTATGAGCGGTTATCCATAATTTCATGGGTGGTTATTTAATGAAGGGGCAATGTACAATAAAATTATGCGTGTCTGAACTTTTTATACATAGCCCCGGGGGAATATATATATAGCCGGGGCTATGTCTAGCAAAATCCTAAAATTAATATATTAGTTATCTCTAATGATTTCTGTACAAAGATGCTGCCGATTTTTCCATGTTCAGCCAACTATTGATTGAAGGAAATCCTGGATTTTTTTAATTTCACACTCACACAAAAAAATGTATAAAAGTTTGAAATAGGGACACTAAGCAATGATTTTTGGCCCGTAACTCTACCCGGATTAAAAGTTGTAGTCATTTGAAGTTGGCATAACTACTTGTTGACTATCTGCATTCCGATTGTTCCATATGTTTTACCGCCTAATTGGGCTAGGGAGCATTTATTTTTCTTTCTGTTATATGCTATACAAAGTTAAAATACTGATTCCCATAATCCATACAAGCATTTTCAGTAACGTAGGGTTTGGCAATCAATATATTAAAAATATTGTTTTGAAGTTATTCTTTATATCAAAGTACGCCTGTTCTTTTCCCTGATTTGTGGATCGGTTGAATCTTAAATCACTTATTTTGGATATAATAAACAGGAGAAATTTGGTATGTGCAGTCAATCAAGAAGCCGAGGAAGCTTTTAAAAAGATGGTGGAAGTTGATAGACTTATAGATGTGTTAAAAGATGCAAGTGATCAGGAAGTAGGCACCCACGTATATTTTACATTTCTATTAAGAATTTCTCATCGCTTCTAAACATATCTTTTAAATAAAACAGCTTCAGAAGCTTGTTGTTGAAAACATTCTTGCTTTCAATGAGGGTTTCTGGATCCGAGTTGCAGCTAGAACAGACACCTGCAAATCAGACGATGATAAAGTACATATATCTCAAGTTTTAATTTTTTATCCCGTTTGATTCTTAGCTTCTAATATGTCAAAATATTGACTTTTTTTGTACTTGCAGCAAGACTTAGAAGATTTGGCTTCATCCGTGATGACCATAGTTGATCGTGTTGTGCACAAGACCAATGTACTATTCTTTTATCCTTTTTTCTAGCATATTTTCACATACATTTGTGGGTTCTTTACTTGTAGCATTGCATTAGCGATGTAATTCAATACTATTATCTTTTCATTCCTGCATTTATATCTTACGGTTTTAGTTTTTTTCTTGTTACATCTTTTTACACATATCGCAGTTTTCTTCTTCCTACAGGAAAAAATAGAGTCAGCTACCGACGTTCTCAAGGGAATTTTAAGACCCGTAATCAGTGAAGTTGAAGAGATTTGTTGGCCTCCTCGGGATCCCAATGCACTCAATCTTATGAAAAATGTATGTTTTGCGAGTTGAAATATGCCCTGTTGGGTTGGGTTGACCCGGAACACCTTTGTCCAAAAAATCTAACTTTTTTTTAGACAATTCTTGTGTCAAACTTGTTTAGAAATAGTATAATATTTCAAGAGTAATCTGATTTTTGAAATAAAATGATTTAGCAGGGTTCTATGCCTTCAAAAACACTTTAGACGACCTTCACTGTGTTTAGTATGTTCCAGGTTCGACAGATTTCACCATTTTCCTTCTTAACTAAATTTTATAGTTTATCCTTATGTCGTGTTGGAGATAAAACGAATAAAAGTCACAACCACCATGGACCCCTTTCACAAGTAATGCGTCGAAAACGCCATCTCTACTTTTTAGGATCGAAGAGTAATTATGAACAGTACGAGAAAAAAATATTTTGTAATTTTTATTATACTTTGCTTATATTAGGTTGATTTTGATTATATTTTGCAGGAAGTAAACCAAAGGGAGCAGGAAGGCCAATTGGATGAAGGATTTCTAGCAGAAGTCAGTGCACAATTACGGCAGGTGAATTCCGTTAAGTTGTAGCCAGTCTAATTGCCTTGCCCTTTTTATATAACTTTCTCATAAGTAACTAATTAGTAAGGTTTCTATAATTATTTGGCAAACAATTTTCAGGCAAAAGAAGATGGAGACAAGCCAGGTCTTGAGGCAATGCTGCAAAAAGTTCTGCAACTCTATGCATCGAGAGTCCTCTCGAAACGCAGTTACGCCATGAAAGGTGCTAAATTAGTACATTTTTTGCTACTATTAAGTATTAATCCACTCCCATAAAATAGATTGTATATTGACATTTAACTAATTCAAACGTTGAAATTATTTGGTGCAGGAGATGAAGTTTTAAAAGCCGAGCAGTGTCTCGAGGACATTATCAAAGGTGCTAATTTCATTTTTCGTAACTTGCTTATAGTTTTTTTGAAAAATATCATTCTTTATCGATTTCTTGTTTAATTGCAGCTCCAGAATCAGAATGGAATACGGTGTTGATAAACCATTTGAGTGGTGGTAAAGGGGATATCTCACCAGATGAACTATATGCTGTTATAAAGAAACGAATAGAAAGGACACTCATTCGAACGGTTTGTATACTTTCACCTCCTAAATCTTCCATTTCCATTTCAATATCAGCAGCATTCAGTTATTGAAGGTTTAAATGTTTTTCTAAATATGCACAGGAGGGAGGTTCTTATCAGCAGCGTATTCTTATCGAGTTTTTAAAAGGCGTTCAGTCAAGAGCAGAGGAGATGGCCCAGGTGCTTCAGGGCAACCCATGATAAATTGATAATAATAACTCGAAGTCGGGTTCTAAGGTACTTTTTTCTTTAAAACACTCGTCCTGACCCAAGAGAAATATGATCCGAAATGAACCAACATGCAATTAAATCGATATGAAGCAGTCTAGCCAAGAGTCAAGACTGATAATATTTATACATAGTTTGTAATCTTATTCTGTCACCATGTGAAACTTTCCTATGATAATTTAAGCCATGGGTTTGAATTAAGTTTTTTTTTTTTTTTTTTTTTTTTTACGGCAATGTTAGTTAGTGATTCGGGGCCACATTGACATCCAATTGGGCAGTATGCAACCCACGAATCTTACACCAAAGTTAGTTATCTCCTAATATTCACTAAGGAGGAAACCAACCTGAGACCTCCCTAGGGCGAATCATCTCCTACCAATGAGGCAAACCCCCATTGGCGGGTTTGAATACAAATACAAATACATTAATAAAAGCACGAAAAATATTTCACCTTTTTGTGATTGATGTTCTCTTTCATGTTTTAATGTGTTTAATCGTAGAAAACCGATGGTATTTTCAAAGAACTGTTCAAATAGTCCATTTTCGAAGGAAAAAAAATTGATAAGAAATACAAGTCCTTGCAGTGGCAAATCTACCATGGGTAATTGGGTTTAGCCGTTTAGGGGTGCCATGGCTACCCGTCAACAACTCGTGAAAACGACGTGTCTTGTAATGAATTTTTTTTTTCCGTTGTATATAAATTTACGGATTATGTATTTGTTTATTGTTTCCAGATAGCCTAATTTTCTACTTTATAACTACAATTTGGAAAATGTATCTATGTTTTTCTAACATTATTATATATCTTTAATCCGTATTTTCCAAATAACAGATTTCGAAAGAATATATAAATAGGAAGAAAAAGACATACATGTAAGTAGGATCCTCCGTTAATATATTTGTAGGGCCTAAATCAATCAATATATACAATCTGGCATTTCCCAATTTTATTATAACATCCATACTAAATTCAAAATCATACATAAATGTAAGCCATAATGTAAATCAAATCAATGTACATTTCTTCCTTTATTTGGTCCTACACAACTTCATTATTGTGTTATTATTCAAACCATGACCAAAACCGTTCAAGCGAGAGTCACAAAATCATATCGATCCATGCCACGATACTCAAATGCAAGTCGAGGGTAGCGATATATGTTATCGAAGTTGCGTTTACGACTTATTTATAAGTTGATTTATGGTACGTTAGATGTTAATGGGAAAGAAAGAAAGAAAGAAAGGGTAGCTTGGTAATGGTTGATTGATAAGAGTAGTTGGAGTGACATTTAACTTCACATGGAATGTTCATAGTTATAAAGAAACCTCATCTACTTCTTTGGATCCACATGTACCCACACACCTTATTAATTTTCAAACCCTTTTATTTATTTCACATTTGGACCACAATTACATTCTACTCTACCATATTTGAAAATTAAATAACATTTGATTATGTTAAATTTGAAGTTTGCATTTTGGAATTTATTCTCTCAAACTTTCTTCAAAATAAGAAGTCATTTTATTTTTAAGAAAATAATTAAAAATTATAAAAACGTATTTAGATAAAGAAAAATGTTTCGATGCTTTTAAAAAAAATAATTGAAAACAATAAACATAATTTCAAAATCAGTCATAAAAGTGAAAAATGAATTTTTTGTTTGATTTTGAAAATATCAATATGAACAAGATAATACTCATATCGTTCGAAAATAATTGTTTTCAGAGAAAAAACATAAAGTTAATTATAATTGTCTTTTATTTTTTATAGAATAACATTTTTATCCTTAACGAATTAATTAATGTTTTCTATAAATTTTGTAATAATAATTTCAAGCAAAAGTATTTTCTATGATACAACTTAAAAAGAAAAATTATCAACAAAATATGCTCCATAATACATTCTTTATTTCAAATACTTAACACCCCACAATTTAAAAACATAAATAATAATTTTTTTTGTCAATCGATGATATAATTCATAAGCGATACTGTGGGTTTATTTTCTTACTCATTAAACTTCATCAAAGGATTTAAGTCTCCCATAAAAGCATTATTTGAATTCAACGGTTAATTACTCCAGCTATTTAATGGAATTAATAAAATTGAAGTGTGAATTTTAAGCATGTGTTATATCGCATTAATTACCTGGATTTTGTGTACACCAAGACATGAGTCAACTATGGACGATAACTACAATTAAAGTAATTAAATAAATTGACATTTAATAGAAAAAAAAATCCATTAAATCATCTAACACGTTTCTTTTAGTGTTTTCAAACTGTTATTTTTGTTAAACATATCATCTATATGTTTGAAGACTTGCCAAGCCAAGATCGGATGAAAGTGCATTATAAACGATCACATATGACCTATAAATTTTAAAGAAGAGGGTTTTAGTAAATATATGCATATGTATGTGTAATGTAATAAGATAAAATAAAACACATTGTTATTGTTATTTTGTATCGTTTAATTTACTAACAAACATCGCAGTATATACTAATTTTTTCTCTATATATATATAGATTATTGTCTCACGATAGCGCGGATAAAGATTAAAATTGAATCGTAAACTTTATGTTAATTAAATTTTAAGTTATTATAAGAAGACAATTTTACACGTATAATAACATATATACATTTACGTTTATACACATGTTAGTTATTATAACATATACACATTGGCGTTCATACACATGTTTTGATATTTTGTATTCGAAGATTTTAGAATAACAATAAGATAAATTATAATCTAAATTGAAAGATTTTATAAATAAATTATAATTGTGTTTTTTATTTTATTTGAGTGGAGATGAGATGAAAGAAAAAATATAATTATCTATTGTAAGAGGATATAAATTGAAAAATAATCATTGATAACATTATCAATCTAATCTCACGGTTGAAACTAAAAGAATTAAGTTATCCGATGGACCTTATTTCTCCGTATATCATTTAAGGCTTATCTTTTATTATATATTAAAGTAATATATTTAACGGCCCATTTTTTATCGTCGTACAAGGCTCCTAAAATCTCCGGCCCGACCCTACGCTAAGGTTATGTATATGTTTGACGTGAAGCATAGGAAATATAGAATTTGTGCTATTTTATGTATAGATTTAACTTCTTTTCTACAAAATAAATGAAAATTAAAAATTTTAAAATAAAAAAAACTAATATAATATGTATTTAAAAGAAAAGTCGACTAGTAAATAAAATTCCAGTTTAAGGTGGTATCTCTATCTCGGATTTTAGCTATTTGTGCTAAACCAAATATTCAAGAGACAGTCTAGGCATACAAAATATTTACAAAAATATATTTACAAAATGAGGTGTCATAAGATTAGTGGAAGGAAAAAATTATGAGAGAAAATTAGTGGGGTGATGTAATTGGTTAAAATGGTATGTCATGTGATTTTGTAAATTTGTTTTTATAAACTATGTATTTGTCTAGCATTTCTCAATATTCAAATTCAAATTCAAATTCAAATACAGTAACATTTTAGAAGACATATAAAGAAAAAGAATTTTAAACAAATACTCATTAGTAACTTTGAGTTTTAAACAAATAATTCCAAATTCCAAAGTTTAAACATTTCATCAGATATTACAAACATAAGGTTTGGTGAAATGACCATTGCTCACTAATTTCTACTAAGGAGATTACTATATGAACCCACTTGATCCTTTCTATTAGGCCATCTTTAATGTATGTATCAAAACATTAAAATGATAAAAAATTTAGCGTAAATCATCTTCAACCAAAACATCCAAATGATATAAAAATTTGATGCAACGCTATTTTTCATCAATTTTACACCAGATTTGGTGTAATAATATTCACCGCACCAAATTTCTATATACTATTTGTTTATCAAATATATATACTTAAAAAGTTATATTCAATTTATAAAAAGTATATTTTTGAAACAATCTTACAAAAAGCTTTGAAATGAATATGATTTTGAATATTTATATTAATAAAAAAAAATTTATACTCATACTTGTTACTAAAACTTTATTAACTACTCAAGAATAAGTAAATCTAGAATTTGTATATAAACTTTTAAAGAATGCAAGTACAATTATATTGTTTTAGTCAATAAATTTGAATTGTTTTAGTAAGAAAAAGATGATTATATGAAATTTAGTGTAGATTTTTGATGTATACACCGGAGAAAAACTTTTATTTGATGAGAAAAGATTACTTATCTATATCAAAATGATGTATATGTTTGGTGTATACATTGGAGATGCCCTTAAAATTGTGTAGAGACGATGAACACTTGACATATTAACCCGCAAAGGAGTGAGTTTGAACTACTAGCCTTTTCTACAAATAGTCCCTTGAACCATACTAAGGTGTTTGAGCCAGAGTAATGAACAAATATAAAGTTTTAGAAGGATATGTTCTTACGGTAAAGGGTTATTCATGAAAAGTTATTTAGAGTTTTTCCTCAAGAGTTTTGTAGACTAACTACATTGGACATTGGGTATAATCATATTCATTACATCATAAAGCGATGTCACGTTCCCGCTCACACTAATTATGGTCTAATCACACCGTCATACACCTAATTTTTTTTCTTTATTTAAAGAAAGCAATACTACCGCGAAGAGAAATGACCACTATCATTGTTATAGAAGTCTTAGATGTCGCATAACTGGAAGTGGAATAAAACAATACACATCTTGTTTATAGGCAATTCAAAATCAAAGTAGAGATAATAGAGGGTAAGTATGATTTTGAGTGTTCTTATGAAGTCGGTTTTCATCCCATATAACTGGAAAAATGAGTTAGGAGTCCGTTATTAACGGGTGAAAAATGAAAAGTACCTCCATTCATATAAACGGAAAAATTGGTTAGCATTTTAAGAACATAGTCTACTAAGTGTTGTCATAACTAGGGGACGCTAGCCCGCTAGATTGACCTTTGTTTGTGTTCCAGACAGTGTCGAGTTAGCTTAAATGAGGGTTTTCTACTCTCCAGTACATGAACTTGTCATTCAATCTAACTAGAAAGTAGAAAACCTTTACATTTTAGGTAATCATAAATAAACAAAATAATTGTTGATAACACTAAAATCATCAAATACAAGAGAACGATGGTCTCAAATGTCATCTAGTGTGGCTTACGTCGTGAACACCGACGAATGTGGTGTTTATAGCATGTGGAAGGAGTGGCAGAGTCACGGGAGGGGCCAAGGGGTGCTTGGCCCTTGCCAACGAACCAAATTTATATGTAATGTCTTTCATAAATTAGAAATAATTACAAAATAATACACTACGTGCCCCTATGACTCCTCTAGGAAGAATTTAGAGCTTCGTCACTTACAACAACCTTTCTTAATATATAATCTCGGTTCGACCCCTCTATGGAAGGATGCCCTTGTAAATTAAAAACATTTGTACACTTTTAATTTTACGAGCAAAAGTAATTATGCTCAAACTGAAAAAGAAGGCAAAAACTTGAATGTAAACTTGAATGAGTGGATTAATCAGTCACGAAAAAGTAGCGCTGACAATTTGGGTCATGTTTGGGTTACTGGGTCGTGTTTCTGTTGACCAAAATAATTTCGTGTCTGTTTCGTGTTGACCCATTTTTGACCCGACTTAATTTCAAATCGGGTTCGTCTTGTGTCACTTTAATTCGTGTTACGGGTCGACCCTTTAAACCGCAAAAAAATTTACATACACAATTTTTTTTGCCCACGAAATTTTAAGACCATAAATTTTCGAAAAAAATATAAAATCCGAATTTTATCACGATAACAAAGTGTTAGGTCTGATCAATCTACACTCAATGTCTAGAATTAATAACAGGTTGCGGAATCACAAGTTATTGATAAAACTAACTAAATTAGAACAAAGAATTTAACAATTGAAGTTATTATTTTCAAAGTCTTAAATGACGAAAAAGTTTGTTACAGAGGTATTGATACTTCAACTCACACTTTATGAACTCCCCTCACCACTATTTATAGGCTAAACTATCTAACTATTACATTATAACAACCCTTTTATTTATTTAAAACACTTCGGCCGAACTAATAATTAAAACATCATTTAACTTTAGTTCAAGTGAACTTGAACTTAACTCTGGTGAAAAGTTAGTTCACCCGACCTAAAGTCTTCATGATATTACTAACTAAGATTTAGTTCGGGTGATGAATAATGTTCACCCGAACTAAATATTTAACACTATACACTTTGACAAAGATCTTTAGAACCTTCAGTCATCAATCATTTATGCTCCAACACAAAATAAGGGAATGCTTGGTTGAAGATATTAGTAGGTAATGAATGGAAATGAAAATGATTGATGAAGGTTGGTTTGTTATAAAACAATCAAGCATTGTCCATTATTGAGTAATACCCATTACCCTTTAAATTGAGGTCAATGAAAACTAGTTAATGAAATCATCTCATTATATTCCATTATATTCCCATTATCTTTCCCATTCCTATTCCTTTTCTTGAACGCATGCCCTAAATATATTAGGAGTGTATGTTTAAACTTTATACTTTCACAAACATTTTATCAATTTGCTATTAAATATTTATCATACTGAAAATTTTCAATTTTAGCTTTTGATAGGAACTAAAAGAAACTTTAGAGACAACTTTATGATTTGGTTGTTTATAGAACAATTGATTTTTTCTTTTTCTTTTTAAATATCTTTAGTAAATACTATTTATATTATTAATTGTTTAATATTATTATTTATAAACATGTCAAATGGGTCAATGTCGTGTCAAACATGTTGACCTTAACCTGACCCAAAATGTTTCGAGTCAATTTCGTATCGACCCACTTATGACTCAATTCGAGTTCATATCATATTCGTGTTAACAGATTTTGTATTCGATTCAGGTCGTGATTCAAATCAGATCAATAATTGTCGGTCCTAAGAAAAAGTAAGAATGTTTTGTAAAAAGTAAAAGTGTATTTGAAAAGATCGATAACGAAGCACACGCACTGCAAGAAAAAGATAGTGCGATGAACAAGAAAGTTGTCTTCAAAAAATGCACCTACAATAAGACAAGAACTTAACACACCCCCACGCCTCTCCCTTTCGTTTTATCTTTTACTACTATAAATATTGACTTTACAATATTTCAACTTAAACTAAAAGACAAATAATAATATTTAATTTTATAGGTTTTAAAAACATAAACCTAAGGTACCAATTGTCTTCAAAATAAAATTTAATGTTCAATTTGGTATGTAAATATTGATTTTGCAATATTTGACATATATATAAATATTAAAGACTTGTAGCGAAAAGAAACCTTCAAATCTTATAATTTGACTATAATGAAATGAAGAGAGAGTAAATTTAAATAGGGTGGTATGCATAAGAGGAATGCCATGCCAATGGACTAGTCATGGTCGACGTTATATCCCTCGATCACACCCGGTCGCATGACGATCGGTGTTATGGTAACGGTATGACAAAAGGGTAAAAAGAAATTTTTATGAAAATGCAAGCTTAGTAAATAAAAAAGTTATTTCTTTTATTAAAACTAACGTATTATTATTAATTTTCCTTTCTAGAACCTTTAACTCAAATTTATAAATACAAGCTCAAAATAATCAAAAAACACATGTTATTCAAACTTCTTTTTCTCTATTCATAATACATACACTCAAAAAAACAACCAAACACACCACAACATGTCGTAACCAAACGACTATTATTATTTTGCAAACTTTTCTTCGTCATGTTCGCCATCCGATCTAACACCAATTCACCTTCATCTCAAATGAGTAGTTTCACAAATTTTCAAACACAACACAGTGGATTCATATTACTACTTGGTTCAAACACCAACTCGTAACCTGCTTCCCATGTACAAGCCATGATCGAATTCCAAAAGCTTCAAATTTATGACAACAACAAGAAGCCCAAAACCTCCAAGCACAAGCCTTCAAACCACTACAACAACAACATTTTTTTCCAATAACAACCACAAGCATTCCAAACACCGCAACAATAACAAAGATAAACACACCAACAAGAGCTTAACTATAGGAAACGATACCGTGTATATTTAAACAAAATCATAAATAATATAAAATACAATTACAGTATAACGTAAGTAAGATCAGAAAATGAAAACAGAAATATATAAGAAATATATAACGAATATGTAAATGGTCAAGGCTCGTGATAAACACGATTCCCTTAGAACAAATTCCGCGTACTATCACACGTTTTGTTTCCCAAGGTACAATGGCGGAACAGTTTGTATACTAAACTGTCGGAGTTAGTCACTTGCCTGAAATTGATAGGAAATGTTGCTAGTAAACAGAGAAAGAAAGCAGAGATTTAAGGTGTGTTTATGACTGAAGCAAAGCTTCGGTTTTATAGGCTCTAGGAGGGGCGTTTTTGGTTTAATGGCATTAACGAGCCATTAAAACTAAATCGTACCAGCTATTGACTTACCAAAACTAAAACTGAAAAGTTGTTAGGCATTAACCGAGAAAACGCATTGGCATTTCAAAAACCTGGACCCGCGAGCTCGAGTTTTCGGGGCGACATTCAGTCCGCAGGTCGCGCGGGTTTGCATAAGTTTTTGCCACGTACCCTTTCGGTGGTCTGTTTTTCACGAATCGTCATTTTTACTGTTTTTTGGCATTAACCATCTTTTAGATATGTCTTTTTATCACCGGTGGTCCTTTTTCACCTAAAAAGACTAAAATACCCTCTCTTTTTATATTTTCTTATTTTGTTTTTATCTTTTAAATTAATTTATCTCACTCATATACTCTCTCTATCCCCTCAATTTTTCCAGATCTTCATCATGATCCTCATACACCATTCTCTCTCTCATCCCATCTTCTAATTTAAAAAAAAGAATCTCATAATCCATTATTCTTTTGTTCATAATCAAGAAAAAAAAAACCATAACACAAAGAAGACATTACACACCATCATCAATTCATCCCTAATTCATAATAGATTCATCATCAAACCTGCCACCACTATCAACGGCAACATTGAACCCTTTTCTCCATTAGATTGCCCGACACCAGTATCCCACGACTCGTTCTCACATCCGAATTCCAATTCGGACCTCCATGAATCCGAAAAATTTGCGGTCCAGTCAAATAGCGAACCGATCCAATCAATTGATAACGATGTTGCTTATGCAAATGTAGATCATATCAATTTTTTGGGTTTGAAATAGAAAATTGTTTTGTTTATTTAGTTTTGTGATCCATAAACTTAGAAATCGTTTTGTTTTATTTTCAAGATTTTTCGAGTTTTATTTATATGTTTCAAATGGAGATTGTTTTGTTTATGAATATGAATTAAGTTTTGTTTATGACTTTGATTTTAAGGAGGAAGATAGATGTATTGAATTTGAATTTTAGGTATATTTTTTTGGTTGGTGATGATGGTTTAGTTGGTTGTCGAGTAGTAATTCTAAGGAATAGTGATAAAGTGATGATGGTTCAGTTGGTTAATTTTGTTTATGAATATTCGATGTTTTTTGTTTGGATATGTTAATTGTTTTATTTAGTTTGTTTTGTTTTTATCAATTTTTTTTTTATATTATACATGTCACAAGAATTGAAAAGGAATAAAAATTTGATAAAAGGGTATTTTAGTCTTTTTAAGTGAGAAAATGACCGCCAGTGATAAAAAGACATATCTAAAGGATGGTTAATGTTAAAAAAAGAGAGTAAAAAAGGCGATTCGTGAAAAATAGATCAAGCACAAGGACGATTTGTGACAATATCTCAAATATAAATTAAAAAAGAAAACAACCAAGTGAATACACTAAGAAAGGGAGCAAAAAAATAAACCCCCTTGTAGCTACAGAAGTTTACCTGCGATGACCCTGGGTTATCCGCAAAGTGGGTGATTGTCCTCGGATTAGGCGGCTCGCAAAGCGAGTCAAATACCTAGATTAACCAAAAAAAATAAAAATGCTCCGAAGATATCTTGGTCACAAGTGCAAGAAAAAGTTTTTGGCAGATGTTGGATTCACCTCACCGAGTGCCCTAGAACCGAAAATAGTCAAAAAGTTTGGTAACGTGTTCTTGCGTTGTTCAACAAAAACTTGGCAATACCATTCATAATAAGTTAACTAAGAGGGAAATGGACGACGATGAGCAAAAACATCTAATGTTTCATAGAAAGTAATAATCAAATTGATCGAGAGGTGATGATGACATGCCGGATTACACAATGGCCTTGAAATTTTATGAAGGTCCGAAATTGGACGACCATTTCGAAATCATAGTACATGGGGATTTTTGGCAAAAGCACTAGTAAACCTCGACGATGATTAGGCCTGAGCAGAAACGGGCCGGCTCGTTAATAACCCGGAAACCCGACCCGGACCGGACCGACCCGCATAATAAATTCCGGTCCGGTTCTCGGGTTTGGTTTTCTGGATATTTCGGGTATCGGGTCGGTCCGTTCCGAACCCGATTCAAATCGGGTATACCCGACTAGCTCGGATATTTTTATTATTTTTTAAATTTTTTGGGTTATATACCACAAAAAATGATAAACTGTCACAGGCTGGATTCGATCCTGGGTTGGCCTATTATAGGAAAGATGAATTACCACCCCAACACTTAGTGTTTTGATTATAATTTTGAATCAAAATCTATTTAATGTCAGATTGTCGATAAAATATTCCAAATAAAAAACCTAATTTCTAAATCAAACTTTAGAAAACAGACATTAGCAGAGAGTAGGGGTGTTCAAAGACACGGACCGGACCGAACCGGTAAAAACCGGACCGGACCGAGACAAAAAAAATCAAGAAACGGTGGACCGAGGACCGGACCGCTTTTTCCGTGTCATTTCCGGTCCGGTTCCTAGTCGGTTCTTCGATTTTTCGGTTCATTTCGGTTCATTTAGATCTCGTTTTGAAACTTAATGATATGTCTTCCTATCATGTTAAGTTGTAATAATTTTTTATCGGCGATCTCACGTAAACGTATAGATTAACAGCTATGATTAGATTTATTATTATTTTAACAGCAATAATTGATTAAACAAATAAAAATCAAATTTTAATTATTAAGATTATCAAACTATCTATTTTATTAAAATAAAGCAGTTACTAATATAAATTTTTTAATCAAATATTTTCAATTAAAAGATAAATGATTTTCTAATTACCTTTGATGAGTTCGTAAAGAATGAAACTAGTATGTTTATTAAATAACTCTTTTTTTTACGTCAGATTCTATATACACATATATAAAAAGTTAACTTTTCGGTTCGAACCGGTGAACCGCCGGTTTAACCATGGACCGGACCAGATTTATTTTTTGAGTATTTTTGAGAACCGAGAACCGGACCATCATAGCCGGTCCAGTTCGGTTCCGGTCCAAATGCGGGCCGTTTTTCCGGTTCTCGGTTTTTTTGGTCACCCCTAGCAGAGAGTATGCAGCCACCATCATTACCTCCTAGTTTAAATTGCATTTTTGTGTTGAGAAGCGTGCCTTTTATTGTTATCATCAAATTGTGCCAACCGTAATCACCAAAACCATAATAATCATCTTAAAAAAAAACCCAGTATTACTCTCACTTTCTTCACATTTATCTTACTATTCACAGTAATATCTCTATCTTCTTCTTCGCCGTTCTCTCAGACCCCTTTCTATTCCTCCGACGTAAGTCCATAATTATCTCCTGTTTAATAGTAATTTTAGAGATCTAATTTTGAAATATTGATGAAGCCGAAGACGATGAACTATTTATTGGACCTCCACCTCCTGCTGCTCTAGTTAACGAGGCCAATGAGGCAGAGCGGTTTGAACAGGTTTCTGCACAGTACCTGACCCGGTCCGCCGATGGTTATACCCGACCCGAACCGGTTTATACCCGGACCGGTCCGGTACCAACCGGTCCTATTTTCGGTCTGAGATTTTGGGCTTAAACGGTCTCGGGCCGGTCCCGGTCCGACCCACTTTGCACTGGGCTAACGATGATGACAACAAATATTTTGAGATTTTTTTGTCTGATTAAATTTCAAGACCCCATTAAGGTCACGAGCATCTAAAAGGGTACATTCATGTTCGTACTTCGTTCTGTTATTCGAAACGTGAGGAATTTAAACCCGACGTTATCTAAGAAATTTGAGATATACAGATTATGAGGCCAAAAGAGATCGAACACAAACATCATTTTGAAAATTGAATTTTTTACATATACACCTGCATGATATAGAATTAAAAGACCATGAAGAAGCTGAGAGGGAGCAAAGCTGAAATTCGTACCGCGTTCTCTTGACAACATGATACTTAAGTTCTTATATATATTTTAAAAGCTTTGTAGTGGTTTTTAAATGATAAATATTGTAATGTATTTTTTATTTGAAATTTATGTAATAGTTTAAAATATGTGTTATTGTCGAAAAATATTTACAATGTTATATGCAATGTTATATTTAACACAGAACATAACTTCATATGTTTTAGTAAATGAAAGTGCCTTAAAAAGGAAATATAATTTTTTTATTAATAGATTAACCAGGTTTCTTAAAATTTGAAATAATATTTAAATAATTATTGATATAATATAAACTAGCTTATTGACCCGCGTAATACGCGAATAACTATATTGAAAATAATATAATGTTAAAAAAAAACATAATCTTTAGAAATATTAATAGAACTATTTATCGTCTAGACAAAATGATTATTTTAGCAAATATTACGATGTTTCGTTTATACGTAAATGACTTTATCTCCAAATTTATGTATTTTGTTTCTTAGATGTTTCGTTTATACTTAAACGACTTTATCTTCAAATTTATGTCATTTGTCTCTAAAATGTTTCGTTTATACATAAACGACTTTATTTCATTTGTTTCTAAGAAATAAACGTGGAGTTGAAGATGAGATTATTATTTATTCCTCAAAATAATATATACTATTGACGGTTCCTTTAATGCAATTCGTGAATGTTGTCAAGATAGACCCGAAGTTAAGAAAAACAAACTAAAGAGAAATAAATATACATTTAGCAGTCAATATATATGTTCATTAACTTTTTATGTTTCTTCGCAAAACATTCAAAAATAATTATATTTTCTTTATACTAATAATTTGTATTTATATGAAGGAAAAATAAGTCTAATATTTTAAAGAGAGATATGTTTCGTATAACTTTAGATATTAATTCGAAGTAGAAGTGTTATATGATTTAAGGGTTAATTGTTTGGAAATGCATCGAACTTTACATCAATAACTATTGTGTGCATCCAAATTTTAATGTGTCTATTGTATACGTTAAAGTTATGTAAACCATTATTGTATATATAAGTTTACTTGTAACCGGATAGAAGCTTAGGTGGAACAGGTAAACCTTGAAAATTTTGATTTATTTGCCACGTTCTCATCCACCTATTTAAATAAACAAATAATTTTATTTATAATATATATATAGTTAATTACTTATATTAAATCTGGAAAATCAGTATATCATAAACAAAACCACCATTGACATAACCAAATATATAAAATCAATAACTACAAATTTATAAGCAAATGTGAAAAACAAATCGCAAATCGCTTTTGACGGTGAAGGCGGCTGGTTTCGATGACGATGGCGGCAAGTTCGACGGAGATGGTGGCAGGTTGCAATGAAAATGTATTGAGAACAGTCCACGCAAATCTTGTTGCCTGGCTGGGTTTGGAGGTCACGGAGACGACGTGATGCCGCCATCGGACTTCAAAAATGAAGAAAAAGTTATAGAAATAAGAGATCTTGGTGGCTGTCGGAGTTGGTGGTGGCTGTCGGAATTGGTGGTTTTTTGTAGGATTTTTCCGGAGTTAGTGGTGGTTGTCGCCGGCGAGATTCAACATATCCGCCATTTTTTCCGACGACCTGCAACTTCTTCACAATCTTGTTAGAATTTTGAAATTCAATAAAAAAAAGGCATGAAAAAGATTTTTGAATTTAAGAAAACCCACCAAATCAAAGCATCCAATCGTGATCTTTTTGCATCAAATAATCAGCATGAGCTCCAAAAAAGTCAAGAATCTTATCATTCCTTCCAGATTGAACAGCGTAAACGATGTAATAAAGAAGAATTGAGATCTCTAATTTGGATAATGTATGAATGATGATGGATTCGGAAGAAAAGCATTGTTTGAAAAAAGTCAAAAGAGAAATAAGATTGTGTGGCTGGAATTTAGGAATGCCTAGTAATAAAGAGAAAGTATTATCTTATTGGTAAAAAATAATTTCTAAAATGTTTATAAAATAATATGGTATAAGTGGTGAACTTTGATGACATGGCATTTGACTATAGTAATATGGTCATTGACTTTGTTGACATGTAAATAAAAATAAAATCAAAGTTAAAAGGTTACCGGTTACTTAAATAGAAGGTAAACTAATACATACAATAGATTTTTTTCAGAGTTCGTTAAATACAATAGATGATTTAGAAGCTGGATGTATACAATAGTTTTTGATGTAAAGTTCAATGTATTTCAAAACAATTAATTTGTTATTTGCATTGTATTAAATAAATGGTTAAATTAGTTAAAGTAAAAGGTTTAAAATGAAATTCGTAATGATGACATCATCAATATGATCTAATGGTCCAAATTAAAGTTTAATATTCATCTAATGGCTATTACTTTGTCATTTGGCATTTTAGGCCTCTCTTTTATTATATATTAAGATAGTGATACATGTTCTTAAAAAAAATTATTTAAAGAGGTGTTTATATTAGATTTTGTTTGGAACTATTAGCTTATGTAATTAAAATTTATACTCTAAAAAGTTTATATTTTCATGCTTATGAGATATGTTTAATAAAAGAATTAATCACCAAATAATCACCTATCATTTACACTTTACAAAAATAATCATCTAATTCGAGACGAATTTCTCGCGACACTTTATCGTCGCGAGAAGTACATTAAACAAAATCAGACCAATAAATACCATACACGTCGTCGCGAAAATAAATATTGACGCGAGGAATGAATAGTGTCGCGACAACGTGTCGAATTTTTATTGGGCCGATTAAAATATGTTTAATTTCGCGACGAAAAAAATATCATAAGAAATCTGTCACGAACTATGTGATTATTTTTATAAAATGTAAGTAATAGGTGATTATTTTGGTAATTTGTTCTTAATAAAACTTAAAACAATTTTGTTAGAAAGAAAAATAAAAAATGTGTAAAAAAATTAGTCAAACAATAAATGAATAAATTAAGCAAAGAGAAATGAAAATGTGACTTCCAAGAATAAAAATGAATGGTTAATTATGTACACATTTACATGTCTCTTTCTATAATTCAAAAATCACTCTCTTGTCATCTTCCCACTTCAGATTCTTCTTCTCCCACACATACACACATAAACACATATTCACTTTAATTCAAACTTATATTTCTCTCTCACTTTCTTCAAGGCTTCTTGTTGGCAGTGTTGTTGTTTCACTCCCATCTACTCCCTAGGTAATAGACATCTCTTTCTTATAGCAAATCATCACCTCATTCATTACCAACATCTTTCATCTTTATGGTTTGATCATTTTCTTTTAAACTTTTTTTTTTTTTTTTTTTTTTTTTTTTTAATTTAAATTATGGGTTTTGTTTATAATCTAGTTTAGATTTGTGGGTCTTGCTTTGTTTTAAAAATTAACCTAAAAAGCTCACTTTTTTATAATCTTTTTGCTTTTTATATGTTACTTTGTACAAGTATAGATACAAAAAACACCAAAATTCTATTATAATCAGTTGGTTATTATAAAGATTTAAACTTTTTTGAAACTAACTATATTTTGACTAATATTTCAGCTTTAAATATCACAAGATCAAGATCAAGATCTATATAACAAATTAAAGTTTTCTTGAAATGCCAAGATCAAGGTATGAAGCTACATTTTGTTGAAATTATAGTTATAGAATAAATATTGTACGCTATTTGACAAAAAAAAATTATTTTTTTGAACAGGGGTTCAGAAATGGCTCAACGGGTATCAACAAGAGGTCCAGCAGCACTCCGAACATCGAGCTCCGAATCAGACCCGCTTCACCATCGTCCCATGACTGACCGGAGCCCGAAACTAGGTGAACGTCGGTCACCTAGAAGTGTACAGTCTGAGCCACTGAGTCAGAAGAAACTTGGGACTCGAATAGCCGGGTTGGAAACTCAGCTTGAACAAGCTCAAGGTGAGCTCAAGATACTTAAAGATCAGTTGGCTTCGGCTGAGGCTGCCAAAAAAGAAGCACAAAAGGAATTAGAAAAAAGAATTGTAAAACCGGTTGTTTCTGAGCCGGTTCTGGTTCAGGATACGCGGTCTTCACCTAGCGAAAACCGGGTTGAAAATGAGATCAGTGAAGAACATGAAAGTTTAGATGAGATTCAGAAAGAAACTGATGTGTTTGAAGTGCCTATCGAAATGGTTAACGTTAGTCAACCTTGTGATCAGATTGAAGTCAAGGCGAAACAAGTCAATGTTTTACCCGAATCACCAGAAAAGCCTTTTGTTGATGCGGTGAATGCTGCAAAGGACGAAGAGATAAGTTCATTGAAGGCAAAGGTTGAGGAGAAGGAAAAGGAGTTGGAAGCTTGCGGTCAAGAAAACGAAGGTTTAAAACGGGAATTGAGTGAAGCTAATGTTGAAATAGCTAATGCTAAGGCGAAAGAAGAGAAAATGAATCAAAAGTTGAATAAAATCGAAGAAGAGTTTAAAAATAGTAAAAGCGACGGTAATCAGTTAAAGGAAAAGTTGAAAGAAGTTGAGGTAGCAAAAGAGGGACTAGAAGTCGAAATGAAAAAGTTGCGAGTACAAACAGAGCAATGGCGGAAGGCAGCAGATGCTGCCGCAGCCATTTTATCAGGTGGAGTGGAGATGAGTGATGGAAGGAGGGTGTCGGAAAGATGTGGATCAATGGATAAGCACTATGGTGGTGTGTTTGATGGATACGGTGGGTTTGTGCGTTCACCGGGAATGGGTGACGAATGTGATGATGGGTTTGGGAATGGGAACGGGAATGGGAAAAGAAAGGGGAGTGGGATTAAGATGTTTGGTGATTTGTGGAAAAAGAAGGGACAGAAATAGGGTGGTTTGTTTTGTTTATGTTTATGTTTCGGAGTGGCGGGTTTGTTCTAAAAAGCTATGTTTTTTTATATGCAGTTTGAGTGTTATATGTTGTTGTAGATTAATGATCATCTTGTTAGAATGATCTTTTTAATTATGCTATGTAACATCTATGTTTAAAATTTTCTTGATATCAGAGATAGATTTGGTATTAAGATGTTTTTGTAGATGATTGTATAATATCAAGGACTGCATAACCTTATCGTTTAGTTAGTTGTGTTTCTATCGAGACGCGTTTCCTCGCAAAAATAAAAGGCGAACATGACACGGAACCTGTTTGGCCTGATTGAACAGCAGGAAGAAGCCAGTGATCTTACAGATGATTACGTCAAGCAACAGCTTACGTAGGATATTTATCCTGGTTTTACCTTAAGATCGAAAACACCCCTTTACACATGACATACACACATTAAAGTCTAAACAACTTAGCTAAACTGCCCAAGTAACGAAAACAAACACAAAAAGAAAAAAGAGATTCCGTTGCCGGGACTTGAACCCGGGTCTCTCGGGTGAGAGCCGAGTATCCTAACCAACTAGACTACAACGGATTTTGACTAATTTTACCTATTTTCCTCATTTTAAATATGCGTATTCCAAGGTTCAAAGTTCAAACCCTACAATCCCTCATGTTTTACATGTCCCTAACTATACTCAATCGTGGAGACCTTTTCTTTCTGCCTTGTGTTACACGTCTCTCACTATAACCACTACATAGTAACAACGGTTTTTAAAGTATATATTAAAGGGCGGTTTGTAAAGTATATATCAAACTAGACTTTTTATCCGTGCGAAACACGGTGGTTAAAATATAACCTAAAAGTTATTTCGATTAAACGAAAAATGGTTGGACTGAAATACGGATATTTTATGATGTCAAAAAGTTAATAGTTTGTATGTAAAAGAAAGGCATCTAAAAGAAGAAAAATCATTGCATTTGTATAAGAATAAGTCAAGAAGAAAAAAAAAACCAGAACTTATATTATGGTAGAAAACATCGATTGTGTCTATAAGTTATAATGTTAACAGTCTAAAAGGATTAATGTGCATAACCAAACTGTTTCTACACTATTTGTTGTGAAATTAGTAACTTTGACATCTTTGTCCAAAATTAACACCTATAATCCCTATGTACTATGAAGTTTAACCCAACGCGAAAGACATCTTCAATGATGCCAAAGAGTTGGCTTCTTACCAAGGGTAACAACGGAGGAAGTGCACATAACATATAATCATCAAGTAAATTTTTTTAGCTTGAACAATAATTTACGTGACTAATAGTAACTCTCTATTGACTTCTCCTCCGTGGAAGTTCCGAGTTGAATAAGTTTTTAGTTGAACTTAGTAAAAGAAAGAGTGACTAGTTCTTTTCGTCACAATTTTTATTTTTAAATTAGTTGATTGTTCATATGATTATGATTGTCTAGTGAAAGAAAACGATTGGAATGAAGTAAGTTGCAAATAGCATATTCTTGATCTGTGCCATCTCGGGAAGAAACTCATAAGGGTGTCATTTGCAGTCAAACATGACTAATTAGAGAGTTTTCCGTATATCGATCAATGGTGTTCCTTTTGATCAGAGTAACTCCATAACCCGATAGGTGACACTGGATTAGTCATGAGATAGTTTTTAAGATGTACTAATAGTAACATGTAGTAATGAGATGGGTGAAATAAGTTTAAAAATTTGATATTTGTGCGTACGAAATTAAAAGGAAAAACCCTCATTCAGAACATCAATTAGGGTTTATAACTCCATTAATGAAAGTCTCCTTTATGTCGTTGCTCTCATCTCAATGTCAGTTATAATCCCGTTTATGTTGCTGCTCACATTCTCGAAATCAATTACGATGTAAGCATCAATTTGGGTTTACAAATTCATTATTCGTTTCCTTCATTAAGTGAGATTGATTGTTATGCTTTTATACAAGTGTTTTTCTAGATGATCACTCAAAAATGGTTAATGTGACTTCTTATATTTAGCGTATGGACATAGTAGCCCTATGTACCGAAGTTCCTGGCAAAAAGCCGAACGAATTTGAAACTATCATATGTGAAATTTGCTACTAACAGCGTTCGTAGTTGGTGTATTATAGGTTTTAGTATTGTACTCCGTATTTGTCTATAATCACACATTTTAAAGCAAAACACAGGATAATGTCACTTGTTTGGTAGACTAAGAAAAGATGTGGTTGTACTTGTATCTGCTCGAACCATAGTTTTATTATGATCATATCCATTATGTTCTTGTAATATCTTATATTCAAATTACGCAGCACAACCTATTTGTTAAATTGTGATCAATTATGTTATTTTGTATCACCCTCACTAGGAACTTCAGTTTCCACTTTGTCTAACTTATCCTCGACATATGATTGCATAGCGTCCATGACTTTAATAGATCGACATAAACTAATAGATCGGATGGTGGCATCTCATCGATGAGAGTACCCTCACTAATGTCCCTATCTTCACTTTTCACCTTCTCCGACTCATCATATGGTTTTTCAGCATACATGACTTCAACTTCTGAAACCTGCATACTTTCGAAGTTAACAGACACTGATGGATCTTCGGCTAAGTCATCACTATCCTTTACAAGTGTTCCATCGGTGTCTGCGCTCTTGTCTCTGTTTGGACTGTTATCAAGAAGGGAGATAGTAGGATTTGAGCTAGTCGGTTTTAGCCTAAACCCAAACCAAAACCGAAATTTCGGTTCCTGAAAAAGAGAAACCGTTCGGTTCGGTTTTTATATGGGTTAGGTTTGTTTTTTTCACATCCGGCAATAGGCTAAAAATAAGTTGGCATGTTGGGAATTTTGGGTGGACATAAAACTCATTTTCACAGCAAAACAATTCAAATTTTATATTACGTTATAGTAAGAGAATTTAGATTTACGGTTTCTACTGCCCAACTTGATATTTTTTCCTTTTATATTTTTTCCGGTACTTGATTACGAGAATTGAGATTTACGTTAAGCACCAGTAAGAGAGAGTTCCAAACTTCTATTTGATTCTTTTGACCATACTTAATTTTAAATAGTGATAGAGTTCCAAACTCTTATTTGTTTCAAAAAATGGCCACAATGATTAAAATTCGTCATCTTTTCGCCATCGGACATTTTCACCAACCGATAATGACACCAAACGTTTCGATTTCGGGTTGTTTCGAGAACCTCTACAATCGTTCTTTCGCTTGTGGAACCGAAACCGATGGAAGCGGTAGAGCTTTGAGTTGCCATTTGATTGTTGATGATTTTTTGAGAATTTTTCTAACGTTTTTCGAATTTATTTTTTGCGTTTTTAGAGTTTTGAGAGTGTTTTGAGAGAGTTAGAATTGTTTGTTTAACCCCAAACTCAACCTACATACTTATAGTACATTTGGAATGAAAAAATGATAAAAAAAAAACCAAAAATCGACCCCAACGACTGTATAACGGGTCTTTAACGGTCAGCAACGGCTATGTTAAAAAACCAGTTTCCCAACCCGGTTTGAAAAAACCCGGGTTAAAATCGGTCAGTAACTTGAATATGTGAACCGGTTCCAAACCGGCGGTTTGGGTCAAAACCGGTTTGGACCGGTTTCGGTTTTCGGTTTTTTTTTACACGACTATTTTAGGGTTTTTTATTTATTTATTTATTTACAATTAAATACTTTTAGGAATATACTAAACCATCAGGCCCGGCCCTGATGGCATGGTGCAAAAAAATAAAAGAGGCCCTATAAAATTTATAATAAATACTTTTCATTATAATAAACACGAGTTACATTATTATTTTCTAAACATCGATCTTCTCTCATTTTTTGAAGCAAATTCATCTATTATACGTACCTGAAATTGAAAGTATGTGGTGTGATTTTTTCTAAGACATAGGTAGGTTAATTTATAGCTATCTAATCAATTAATCATTTTCTTGAACAAAAGTAAAAACTAAACTCTTCTTTCTCTTGTGACTCAAATTTGGGACAAAGATAATTTGTAAGCTTGTACAAAAAAAAACACACTTCTTTTTTTAAATCGGAGGCCCCTAAAAATCGGAGGCCTCTAATAATAATCAAATACGTACCTGAAATTAAAAGTATGTGGTGTGATTTTTTCAAAGGCATAGGTAGGTTAATTTATAGCTATCTAATCAATTAATCATTTTCTTCTTCCAACGATATGGGACAAAAGTAAAAACTAAACTCTTCTTTTTCTTGTGACTCAAATGTGGGACAAAGATAATTTGTAAGCTTGTACCCAAAAAAAAAACCCGAAGAAAACAATTTTTTTCTGAAATCAGAGGCCCCTAAAAATCGGAGGCCTCGTGCGACCGCACGAACAGCACACCCCCAGGGCCGCCACTGTAAACCATAGCCCGTGGGCTATGATTAAGAAACAAATTTTACGCTTAAAATTGTTATATCCTAACTTCTGAAAAGTAACCGATCAGAAAACCGTCAAAACAAACTATCACTAACTTGTAGGGGTGCTTATTAACTTGTAAATTAACCGCAAAATCTCCTTTATCCATAGCACGTGGGGCTACATTTAGCATTTTCCACTTTTAGCCCCCTATGCTATAGTTAAAGAAGATTTTGCGGTTAATTTACAAGTTAATAAGCACCCTTACAATTTAGTGGTAGTTTTTTTGGCGGTTTTATGAACGGTTACTTTTCAGCATTTAAGGTACAAAAAGTTGCGAGTACAAACGGAGCACTGGCGAAAGGCAGCATATGCTGCCACACCCATCTTATCAGGTGGGGTGGAAATGAGTGATGGAAGGAGGGTGTCGGAAAGGTGTGGTTCAATGGATAAGCACTATGGTGGTGTGTTTGATGGATACGGTGGGTTTGTGCGTTCACCGGGAATGGGTGATGAATGTGATGATGGGTTTGGGAATGGGAACGGGAATGGGAAAAGAAAGGGGAGTGGGATTAAGATGTTTGGTGATTTGTGGAAAAAGAAGGGACAGAAATAGGGGTGGTTTGTTTTGTTTACGTTTATGTTTTGGAGTGGCGGGTTTGTTCTAAAAACAACTATGTTTTTTATATGCAGTTTGAGTGTTATATGTTGTTGTAGATTAATGATCATCATGTCAGAATGATCTTTTTAATTATGTTATGTAACATCTATGTTTAAATTTTCCTTAATATCAGAGGTAGGTTTGGTATTAAGATGTTTCCGTATATGACTGTATTATATAAAGGCCTACATAACCATAACCTATAGTTAGTTGTTTTGCCATAGAAACAGTTTTGCCCGCAAAAATAAAAGGCGAAAGTGACATAGAACCTGTTTGGCCGGATTGAACAGCACGAAGAAGCGAGTTCCCTTACGGATTTATTGCAAGCAACATGAGTAGTACTAATTACGTTAAGCAACAACTTTCGTAGGGAAATGTATCCTGGTTTGACCTTAAAATCAAAAGCAACCCTTTACACATGACATACACACATTAAAGTCTAAACAACTTAGCTAAACTGCCAAGTACTGAAAACAAACACAAAAAGAAAAAAGAACTTCCGTTGCCGGGACTTGAACCCGGGTCTCTCGGGTGAGAGCCGAGTATCCTAACCAACTAGACTACAACGGATTTTGTTTAGTTGTTAAACGTTAATAAATATAGTTACAAAGTAATCATACCAATTTTCATCATTTTAAATATGCGTATTCCAAGGTTCAAAGTTCAAACCCTACAATCCCTCATGTTTTATATGTCCCTAACTATACTCAATCGTGGAGACCTTTTCTTTCTGCCTTGTGTTACACGTCTCTCACTATAACCGCTACATAGTAACAACGGTTTTTAAAGTTTATATTAAAGGGCGGTTTGTAAAGTATATATCAAACTAGACTTTTTATCCGTGTGAAGCACTGTGGCCAAAGTATAACCTAAAAGTTATTTCGATTAAACGAAAAATGGTTGGACTGAAATACGGATATTTTATGATGTCAAAAAGTTAATATTTTGTATGTAAAAGAAAGGCATCTAAAAGAAGAAAAATCATTGCATTTGTATAAGAATAAGTCAAGAAGAAAAAAAAAAACCAACAATGGAACTTATATTATGGTAGAAAATATCGATTGTGTCTATAAGTTATAATCTTAACGGTCTTAAATATTGTATGACTATTTCAATTTCTAAAAGGATTAATATGCATAACCAAACTGTTCCTACACTATTCATTTTGATTATGTGGTCAAGAATCCTATTTTCAGAAAATATGAACATCAAGTTATATTGATATTCTTTATAAATTTAAATTAGGAAATGATATTCAATTATATTGATTTTTAAGAGTTAATTACACGGATGGTCCTTTGCAAATAAGACAAAAAGGGTAAATTGGTCATTGTGATATAACTAACAGAATTGAGTTAACCTAACGGACTAAAGGACTATCAATGTGCAGAAATTCAAAATAAAGGACTATCCATGTAATTTTCAGAAAATAGAACGAAAAGTGACACATTGATAAGAGGAAAAGGACCACCCGTGTAATTAACACTACATAAAAAGAAAAAAACAAAATATATCAGGAGAATGTTTCTTGAGAATGCTTGGTTCATTTTGTATGTCGTGAAACTAGTTCACTTTCTTTCCAAAATTAATGAACTTAAAACTCTTAGGTTGAAGAAGATGATTTTGATGGTTTCATATGAGCATTAAACTCCTCCTGTTTCTGTAAGCCTATTTCTTTCACGAGATTCTCTTTGATACCTACCTTTTAAAACTCGGTAAGTAGTAAACGGGGTGTGATGGTGGTCGGGGTGGGGTGGGGGTGGTCGAGCATTAACAATAAACATAAACTGCCTCTTTTTTACTTTTTTGTTATATTTCTCAAGAACTTGCATGACTGTGCAAGGATCGATAACGAAGGAAAAACCTTCGTGTGAGGAGATTAGAATCTTCTAATAGAGGCAATAAACCAAGTTTCTCGACAAAACTTTGCAACTTTTACTTGCTACGAATAAACATGAAGTTAGAATAAAGTATGAATGTCTAGTGTTAAACTAGTGAATAAGAAAAACAAAATTATACCGTTGATTCTCACATACAAAAAATTATTGTAATTATGTAACTTTTACAAGGGTGTTTTTAAATCGCTTATTAAACTCAATGATATATTCCTATATTACATATTCAAATAAAACAATTTTTAATGTAAACAAAGTAAAAGTTTAAAAATTGTTTTTGATATGTATATTCTTATATAATGGTTATTGTTTACTTCCTTATCGACTTTAGAAAAGGAGGTTTTGATATGTATCGGAATTTATGTCGTTTACGTGTTATGTATCAAATTCATTATACTTTTATGCAGTAACAGTATAAATTTGATGCACACCAATAAAAATATCAATCTTTTAATATATATTAAAATTTCCTTTTTTAAAGTTCACAATAATATAAAAATGAATAATAATTCAAAATATTTTCAAATAATACCTAATTTTTCCAATTTTGTTTTACTTATTTTACTAAAATGATTGTTTTACTAGAACCAAAGTCTTTAAAACTAAATATATAGTGAATTCTTACACAAAACCACATTTTACTATAATTTTTCTTTTCACAATTAAGCACTATCTTTTATATATTAACCCCTAACTTTTAGATATTGCAATTTTTTTAATTTTTCACATGAATTTTCATACCGGATATCTCCGTTACGAAGGGTGGACAAATAAAAAAAAATGTTTAGCTTAATTAACAACTAAGACATGATATGTTGTGATATATGGAGAAGCCGCATATCATCCATGTCAATGCTAGAACAAGATATAACACCTACTAATGTGTTAATTATGAAATAAAAAACAATAATATTCTAAATCTTTGAATAAAAACAATCTAGGAGATTGTAAGCATTAAAAGTAAACCGGAAATCCTTTTGTCTCGAGTAAATGACAATGATATTAAATGGTTAGCGACTCACTTAACATGATCATAGGCGGATCTTCATTGGCCTTAGGTGTAGCCCCTCAACTCGGTTAGCAACACGTCAAATTTGATCATCACTATCATTTATATAGCAAAAATTAAAGCACAATTACAATGAATTATCTTATGGATATAAAATCGTAAAGGCTACATATTAACTTTTTTAAGAAGTTTAAGTGTTCTAACTAATATACATGATCAAAGATTAAACGGAATCAAAGACAACAAATATATATGCCCTAGATTAAACTTCCATACTAATGCACAAACAAAGGGCACAAATAAACGCTGAGAAGCATATCAATACACAAACGCAATGGCAAATATTAGCTAAGAAGCGTAAGTAATCCAAGATGTATAGTATAAGCAAAAAAGGTGTTCCAAGGGTTGCTATGCCCAATCTGACATGATAATAAACTAGTAGATACCAAGTATGTGAAGAAAATTGCCTCGTTTAGTTAAATTCATATGAAACAATACAAAAATCTGAACTAAGTTCGATCTTTTCATCACATCTATTCGTACTGACTTCCATCATTTTGTGACTTTGAAACCCTGCAACAACCATAAATAAAAGTCAAATGCAAACCAACGTCATTCAATAACTTAGGCATTCGGCACAATGGTTAACCAGGAAAGAAGAGATGACCATCTCAGTGAGATAAATCTTGTATTACGTAACAATATAACTAAAATAATGTATAATTTGTATATACAAAACAATTTGGAATGTTGCATACCTTAACCTTCTTCAATAGAGCCTTGGCCTTCTCATCATTTTTGAAATGATCACGAACAGGCTGAAAAAAGTAAACTCGAGTTATGACTAATAGTCTTGCGAGTCAAAGGAGAAATAAAAATAAACAAAAAGCCAAGATTTATGCCAACTAAGGAGATGTAAAATTGAATTTACATACCTGCAAGATCTTATTTATAGCTTTTGATAATGCAGGCTTCAAATCAGCAGGATGCAAATCTCCTTTTTCATAATCAGCAATCAGTTCTTCGTAATTGGGATAGACCCTGATTTTAATAGTATAAACCAAGTAAACAAGTATTCGCAGAAATTACATCAATCAAGAACCACTAATTATATGTAAACTGAAGTTTGTAGCAGTCAATAACTTACTTTGCACCTCCGTTTTCCTCTTTCCTTTCCACTTTGAACTCATTGAACCAAGGGAATACAATGTACTTAAGGTACTCGAGGCATGGATTCCCTGCAACAACAGTGGGCGGGCAGTATGCTTTCTTTATCTTTACATTAACCTCAGCCTGCGGCATTCATCATCATGCACAAACAGTTAATAATATATTATTGAAAAATTAAAAAGGTTAATTATATAAATAGGTTTGGCTAAAACATCAAAAGTAGAGTCCCCAACCCATCCACTTTGCCGCTTCTACCTCAAGAATAAAAAGGTGGTGATGGAGAAAATCATACCTCCTCATCCTCCATAAACACAGCAGAAGAAGAATCAGATTTTGACATCTTCTCTTGGCCCTGCAACAAGCCAGGAAGCATGTCTACACAGCAAAAACAACAAACAAAAATCTCGTTAATAAAGTAAAGGTACAATGAATTTAATGTACCTAGGTTCTTACGATGAGACAATATGATGGGCTTGTTTTTCCGTTTGGGTTTGATGTCGTCACAGTATTCTCTAGCCAGGACATTGACTTTCCGTTGATCCATTCCTAGTTGACAGATATCGGCCTATTTCAATGAACAAATATGTCTAATCACGATTTAAAGCCGCAAATATCTATATACGTTTTAAACAAGATATTAAAAAAATACCTTAAGGAAAAATATATCTGCACATTGCATGCAAGGGTAGAATATTTGGGCAGCAGTCAACTCATCCGTATCACTCCGGCCCATAATTTGACAGCACCTAAAAAACCATTGATAATGCGGTAATATGAGAGCAGCTTGATAACATTGAAATCTAACACGGTAAACAATTTCATAAAAAGTATATTTCAGATAATCGTTATACCTCATTATTCTAGGAAGCTTGTTTTTTCGAGCAATATCCATGACTAAAGGCCAGTACTCATGTGCTCTTTTATTAATTTCGTCTGACGACCAAAGAAATTCAACATTATCCAGATTCATCCCAGCGGCTTTCCAAATCTCAATCAAGTATTCTCCAACAACTTTAATTTTGTTCAAATCTCCGCCCATTTTGTTGTTTAACTGAGCAAACCAATCAGCTATCCAAATTTTGACTTTGCAACCAGCAGATGTGAGCTTATTAACATTAATCGTCTTCATAACGCCCTGTTCATATATAACCACAGAACACAATACAATTTTCAACAAGGTAAAGTAACATGTTTCTTATCTACATGTTATGAAACGACATCTAGTAAGAAATAGGGTAATTAAGTTAAGACCTAGTGAAATGATACCTGGGCAATATGCATACGACCAGAGGGTTCGAAGCCATCGTAACAAATGGGTTGGGGTTTGTTAGTAAGAAGATTCAAAAGCTCTTCTTCTTGAATACATTCTTCACCAATACTTCTAACAACCCTATATTTTTCTTCAACACTCATCCTAAACACATAATTAACAGCACTAATTACTACTTTACAATTTCAGCATAATTACAAATAAATTGGACTTACTGCGTAGATTGAGGTGGTGAAGTAGTCAAGGATAGTGATTCGACTTGCTTCTCCATTGATTCAATTGAATTGCAGGTTTCAAAATTAGGGTTCCAGTGTATCATGAAATGGATTTTTGGTCACTGACCTGCTCTAGTATTCAGCCCAATGATAAATGAAGTAGCCCACTAGTCCTTAATTTTTTATTATATATAGTTTTTTTAATGTTGATACCATACGACTAATCTCTAGAACAATACGAGAAAAGACTTGCTTTCGACTCACTCAACGACCTTATACAAAGAGTGTTAGCGTAAATATATTCGTAAAGTCTCACATTTTTTACCTATTAGTAGTTACAACTAGGCGTATAAAAATCGGGTTTGACTAAAACCTGAACCGGGTTTGGTCAAACAAATTCAAACCGGTTCGGGTAAAAACCGGGTCGGTTTTTAGTCGTTTTTGATGGATGAATAATATCCAAATTTTCAAACCGGGTCTGGTAAAAACATCCGATAATAAAGTTGTTGCGGTTTTAAAAACTTTGAGCAATTGTCTTAGTTTATGAATAATATCCCACTTTTCAAGCGGAAATGGTGTAACCCGATATTTACCCACTAACTCGGCATGATAATAGGTTAAAGTATCTTGTTGGCGTAAACAACATACAAGCATATTGTAAGTCGAATTCCATATTGTGGGAACATCCCAATTAGGGGCCAAAAAGATGGAATATGTTTCCTTACACACTTTCATATATCCCTTGTATCTACTTTTGTGATTTGAAAATATATCGCCTAACATTAGTCTATAAGAGCTTATTGCATTTTTTACTTCGGTGACCTCTAGTCCGGCTTGCACAACCAATTTTATAATGTGTGTAACGCATCGACTATGATAAAAGTCACCGTTTGTTGGTGGTTTGTATTTAAAATTTAAATTTTAGTTTACCCACCGCGTTTGTATTATTACTCGCATTATCAAATGCAATTGAAAACATTTTTTCTTCCAAATTATACCTTTGTAAAACATCTCGTAACATATGAAATAAGTTTTGACCCGTGTGAGGATAAGGAAATTAGTCAAAAGCAATAACCCTCTTCATCATTTGCCACGATTCGGGATCACACCTATGTGCGGTCACACAAAGGTATGAATCGGACAAATCACGAGGAGCCGACCAAACATCGGTTGTTAAGTTTACATTTGTATTTAACGTTTCAAAACCTTTTATTACCATTATTTTAGCTTTTTCCATATTTTCAAACAATCACTTCTAAGAGTATTATGACTTACGTGAGTATATCGCGGTTGGAGACACCTTTGAACCACCCTAGTGAATCGAGGGTTGTCGAAGTGATGGAATGGCAAGGCGGATTGAATAACATAACCCGCAAACTCTTGACGCATCTGCCCCACCGAATATACAAAAATATTCCCGTCTTCACCCATCGATGATTGACCCGCTACCGGAGCTTTATTGAGTACTTTTCAATGCTTCTCGATGTGATTCTTCAACCTCGAGTTGGAATCACTTTTCAAAAAATTGCCGCAATGATTACAATGTGCCATCTTATCGCCATCCGACAATTTCACCAAACGAAAATGACACCAAACGTTTCGGTTTCGGGTTGTTTCAAGAACCTCGACAATCGTTCTTTCGTTTATGAAAGCGGTAGAGTTTTGAGTTGCCATTTGATTGTTGATGATTTTTCGAGATATTTTCGAACGTATTTTTTGCGTTTTTAGAGTTTGGAGAGTGTTTTGAGTGTGATTAACCCAAAACTCAACCTACATACTTAAAGTAAATTTGGAATGGTACAAACAAAAAAACAAAAAAACACCCGAAAAACGCTCCCAAACGGCTAATTAAAAAGCAAAAAAGACAAAAAAAAAAAAAAAAAAAAGGCTAGTTAAAAAACCGATTTTTGGACGGTTCCAAAAAACCCGATTTCACCCCGGTTGGCAATGGTAATATTCAAACCGATTTATGCAAAAACCGAACCGGTTTCGGTCAAAACCGGTTTTGATCGGTTTCGATTTTTGTTTTTTTCGGCTTTTTCGGCACGACTAGTTACAACTAAGGGTTTGAATTGTTGTCTTATAGAATATCAAACTCCAAGGAGTATATTTTGTTTTTATTTATACAAGTGAGTGAATTTCAAGTTATTTAGATCGGGTTTTTTAAATTAAATTTCTTTTTTTTGTCAAATTCGAAATCGATTCGAATTTCAATTTAAATTACATGACCGACTTGAATTTAAATCAAAACGAATAGCAATATAAAATTTTAATTTGTAAAATCTAAAAAGTAAAATCGAATTAAATTTCCAAACCGAATTCGAAAACAAAAACGAATTTCTATATATTTATGAATATTTACAAAAAATATATTCAATAAATGATGTAAATTCGGTTCGAATTCAAAACGAATTTCTATATATATTTTTGCATATTCATAAAAAATATATATATATATATAAATAAATGATGTAATCAGGGTTTGGTCGGGTGAGTAAAATATTTATGAATTCGAAGACCGACTCGAAATTCGAAGTCGAAAATCTGTTCGGGGTGAAAACCGATTTGAAATTCAAATATCCGATTCGTTTAAAAATATTTGATTTTGATTCGAATCGAATTCCGATTTTTTCGAGTTTCGTATATTAAATCCCTCTAAGTATTGTATAACGACAAAACATCTAGAGATGACAAAAAAAAAATGCGCTCGATGGGAATCCGATATCCGAACATGGTTTGACTGGGAATACCCGAGTTAATCGGGAACGGAGAATTTCCAACTTATGAAACCGAAAATGGAGAGAAATAAATTTCCAAATGTAGATATTTTATTAATTAATTAATAAAGTAATAATGATAATATTAGAAAGTTAGGAATACGGAATAGCTAACAAAAAATGACTTATCATTCCTACTTAGATAGATATTAATTCTTATACACTATTCTAATGTGTTACTTTTCCTTGAATAAGTGTTTGAAGAATGTTAGTTTTCTTTTTTAATTACAAAAAATTAAGGAATGGGCATTAGACTTGTTATAGCCAATCACACACAATATTTATCACAAAACTACAACTTATTATCGCTTAAAACTCATTGTCACTTGAAACAAAATATATAACATGCATTATTGAATATATTTAAGCGGTCGTATCTTTTTCACTTCTATTAACTTTTTCTCAAATATGCAAAATCTCCGAATACTTGTGGGAATCCCCGCTACCCGATAGGGATTGGATGTAAACTTATTCTCCGTTAGAGGTGGGGACGGTGAGTATGATAGCCCCAAATACCTGCCCCTTGCTATCGGTAGAAAAACCCATAAATCCTTCATAACATTTTAAAAAACGCTCTACATAGTAACACTCCCGGTTTCATCATAATTTTAATAACTTAAAAAGTCTATGGATTTGTTTAAGTAAATGTATAGTCCGCTACTCGTCATATTAACACTAGTAGCTGATCCATTATCATAAATGGGGTATCGGGTATCCCCAACAATACAAAATTATGGGAGATGAGAGAACAAAAGTTTCTAAACGTATTCTTTTTTTTCTTTTCTTTGGCTAACTATAGAACACGTTGCTCGTCAAGTTGAAAGACCGTTCACTCAATGTAGGTAGTTTCGCCACTGCGTCACTGACCCATTAAGTTTTGATAAAGTTGAAATCATTATACTATCCCTATTAGAAAAATACTTCAAAATTTATTGTAAGGCCCATGTCTAAATCATTTCATTTCAATAATTCATATATAACCTATCCTATGACACACAACACAAGTCAGAACAACATGGGGGTACAATAAATATGTTCAACAGCCAACCTCCATATATCTTAAACATACAAAAAATGTAATAGTTATAAATCAAAGATATTACAACCATATATCTCTAATTTCACATTAACAAATGTATTAGAGACAGAATCGGAATTTTATATTAAGGGATCCGATATTTATTATTGAAACATCACATAAAATAGATATTGATTAGAGGACTCGTAATGTAAATTTTGGGTTAAACTTGGTTTGAGATAAAAAAAATATTATATGAGTTATGTTCATTAGGGGCGGACACCATTCAGTACCCCTTCTCTCCGCCACTATGTATCAGTGCATGTATATGATACCACCAATTAATTGGCTATATAACTAAGACCTCATTGTAGCTTTCATATCACCCATAAAACAATATCATGACTTTCATATCAAGATATGCCATCCCTATTCTATTGATCAATGTTCTATCTCTACAACTTCTATTATTGAATGCTCAAAACAAAGGAATCTCTGCTGTATTTGTATTTGGAGATTCGACGGTTGACCCCGGAAATAACGACTATATTCCCACCATTGCTAAAGGGAACTTCCCACCGTATGGGAAAGACTTCGTCGATCATAAAGCTACTGGACGGTTTAGCAATGGTCGTCTTGTTACTGATTTCATCGGTACATATTTAGTGGAAACTCAAAATTACTTCTATATATTGATATTTTGGTGATGTTTTTATTAATATGTTTGCATGTCAGCTTCATTTGTGGGTGTTAAGGAAAATTTGCCACCTTACTTGGATAAAAGCTTAACAACTGAAGATCTCATGACTGGAGTTAGCTTTGCTTCTTCGGGTTCTGGTTACGATCCCATAACTTCCCAACTAAGTGTAATCCTTTCTATCAATCTTTCCGCGAATTGATGATTAACACTTTTTATTGACTAATCATCAATGCTTCGAATAATAGTAATTAACTAAGTAGTAAATGAATGTGTAACATGTATCATAGTTTCTAAAAGATTTCATATATATATATTTATATAAAATGTCAGGGCGTACTCACAGTATCACAACAATTGGATCTATTCAGAGATTATAAACGAAAAATGGAGTCTGCGATTGGAAAGGAAAGAACAAATGATATAATTTCGAGGGCAGGGTACATTGTGAGCTTAGGAACAAACGATTTTGCTTTCAACTACTATGGACCAGTACTCACTCGAAGAATAGCCTATCCAACCATCTCCGGTTATCAAAATTTCTTGTGGCAGGCGGCTGAAAAATTCTTACAGGTTTTGCGAATTTCAAATCTCGTTTTTATTTTTTTTTATTTTGCAAACAATTCTTTTTTCGAACTTTCATATGTTGCTATTGTATGTATTATGAAGTCAAACTTCTTACTTCTTTTGTAGTTGCATACCATCTTTCAAGGTAACTTAATAATAACATAGTATGAAACTCACTATACATAAGAGATTATATATTACAACTTCAGGACTTGATGAATGAGGGAGCAAGGAAAATAGGGGTAGTTGGTGTCCCGCCAATTGGATGTCTGCCTGGTATGATTACATTGAACTCGAAGGACCCAATTTCAGACCGTCAATGTATTGAAAGACTTAATGTCGTTTCAAGAGATTACAACCAATTGCTAGCACATAAACTGAGAAGTCTTCAAAGAAGGGACACAAAAATTGTGTATGCGGATATATACACGCCTATCATCAACATGATTCAAGGAAACCTTCGAGTTGGTAAGTATATACGCGTTAATCTTTCTCTTGTTGATCAACCATTAACACGTGTCTTCTTTTTCTATTTGTTTTGACATAATAGATTTTGAAGAAGTTCATAAAGGTTGTTGTGGGACTGGACTAGTTGAAGCTGATTTTTTATGCAACGCAAACTCTACATTGTGCTCTGATGTCTCAAAATATGTTTTCTGGGATGCGTTTCATCCAACGGAGAGAGCTTACTACTTGATATTCAAGTCTTTTGAATCGCTCATCCGACAAACCTTAGACTGAATGTCATTTGATTAACGCCATATGTATTGTTTTTTGTATCCGTGTGTCTCCTTTGTGTTGAATGAAAGATGGAAATGTTAAACAACTCTATATGGTATTAATTATGTAGAAATATGTCAAACAAGACTCATTTATATGTTATTTTTGCCAAACGAAAAGGAGGTATTTGCAACGTTCGTCGAATAAAAATAAAAGATACACGTCAAGTTAACGTGTATATAATTATCTTTCTTCAGCAAATAGGTAATAAGAAAAAAAGAATTCCGTTGCCGGGACTTGAACCCGGGTCTCTCGGGTGAGAGCCGAGTATCCTAACCAACTAGACTACAACGGAATTATAATTTTTTCAATTTAAAAACATAAATTATTCTAAAAATTGGTTTTTTGTTTATTGTTTATTATTATGTTTCTCAGTGAAGGTTTATTTTCTGTATATAAAAAAACTAATGTAACTTCAGAATAATCTCATGGTTGAAAAATAAATTTCAACAAGCACAAAAATATGTATCTTGTTAAATAAGACTTTTAGCTTATTAAGTTACGTACAAGGTATTATACGGTTATACTTTGCTGAAGTTCATATAAAACATTCATTTCATATATAAATCCGAAAAATTTAGCCATCAAGGTACCTTTTAACATTGTTCGGTATTCAAAAGCAACTGAAAGAAGAACAAATTCAAACCGAATCAAGACCCATAATAGAAGATGTTCTTAACTTTGTGTCTGCTAGTTATTGCCTTGAGATATAAAACTATTTTGAATATATATGCTCGGTATTCAAAAGCAACTGAATTTCTAGAAGCTCAATTTCAAACTCTTACTCAAATCCAACCCAATAGGAAAAATATTATTATCTACAACTTTAAACTATCCCAAGAAGATTATTTTATTTAGTTCTGAGACCTGATTCTAACATTCCGAACTAAACATCTTGAGAAGGTTAGGGAAGAGTCGGGAGATGGTATCACTTCTACATTATTACTTCACGGAGCACAAATTTTATATCTTAACTTTCAAGATTTTGGCTTTTTTGTTTGCGTTATTAATTTGATGGAAACATATCTTACACAAGTTGCCCTGCAGCTTGACGTTGTTTGGGGTCGTCGAGGGACAATATTGAAGTATAGAAGTTGGAAGTTGATCATAAGATGAACATGGGGTCGTCGAGAGACAGGACCAGTGTGGGACATCGACAAGGAACCCAAGTTGTGATGAGTGAGTCCGAGTGAACCCTCACCACACTGAATGCCCCTCAATGATATTCATATCTTATTTATAAAGTTACCTTAAAACATTCTCTATAAAGTTGCTTAAGAGCCTATTTGCCTAATGGCCTAACTTTATTAGTTTTTTGAAGGTAAATATAAGATAAAAATGTTAAAAATTCATTTGATGTAACTATATTTTCTCTCAACATGTTAGAGACGGGTTATCAATAAACGAGTAGGCATTATTGCCTCTAACAACGTACTAGCTCTTGGTTTACATCTCCCTCTTCGGACATCTCATGTTAACAAAGATGAAAGATGATATGTATTGCAAACAAATCAACAGAAACTCGGTTTCTTTTCTATAAATAATAATTATCATTACAACGTAAATATTCTAATTAACCAACATTAAAAGTAAACTATTAGATTTTCGATGAAAGTTTTTCGAAGATACTCAACCTATTATCGGATAAGGTAGAGTTGAAAGCAGAATTTTTGTACTCAAACCAAGTAAACTCATTATACAAGCTGTCTTCCTCTCTTTCAAGGAGTGATGCCAATGGAGCTATCTTCTCATTCAAAGGTGGTCCTCCAAAATAAATCATTGACATCCTGCTTTTCTTACTATTTGCCACAACCCTATGTCTTATGCTCTTGAATCTTCCATTTGTCATAACCTACAAAAATATCATACAACTTGATTAACCAATGATTAAAACTAATCGTTTTGTTATCGAATGACCGTTATTAGATAATAAGCCCAAACCGGATTTGTGGGTTTGGGTCCGATTTATGGAGATTAGGTTAACATATTAGAGAATGATAAAACCCCTTCGTTATTATTATTATTCATATTTAATATATAGAGATTACAATGTTAACCTAATCTTCATAAATCCTAATGGATCCAAATCCATATATCCGGTTTGGGCTTATTATCTAATAACGGTATGATCATTTCTGACTGTTACAAACATTGACGATATAACTTTATTTTGGTTGGTAAGGAAATATTCTTTGAAGAAATTGAATACCTAGGGCACAATAGATGTTGACTAATATATGTGTTTAAGGGAGATGTTCCATAAATTCTTATACTATATTATAATGTTTAAATAATTATATGATGAATGAATAATAATAGTTTAATGATTATTGAATTATTTTGTCTAAAAATGTAGGTAGAAAATGACTTGTAGAAGTTGGGAAAAAGATTGATTAGGACTTGGAAAGCAAATATGCCTATATTCATGGGGAATCTACATTCACAAGTCATTTGACCTTTTCTATTTTATTCATATTGATACCTATTATGGTTTAACTACTAGACATTTTTTTTTCTTAATATATAAGTTGTTTGATAACCATTAATGTAATCTTATCCTTAATTATTATTATTTTTTAAAGCAAATGACTTCATATTTTATAAAAAAATACGTTGACAAATAACGGGTAAAGAAGGTTCAACTCGTTAGAGGTAGAAAAATGTCATATAAACGTATTGTGAGTAGTGATCCGTTTTGGTAATTCAATTAAAAAGGTAAATTTCGACGTAGTAATCGAGATTTTATGTCTATTTTATTAAACCCAATATAAACTTTCATCAAGACTTGACTTCGAATTGGTAATTATAATTATACATAATAAGGCCGTGTACCTTATTTTATGTTCAAAAACACGTTATAACTTTCGAAACATGTACCTTTTTTTTACAGGTTTCGAATGATATAACTAAAAAAAAACTTATATGTTTAGATATGTACCTGTAACGAGTCACCAACATTGATGAAGAAAGATTCAGAATCCGGAGGAACAGACACCCAACTGCCATCTTTTAACGAAATTTCGAGGCCAGAAGTATTGTTCGATCTTAAAACCGAAATAATTTGTGGGTCTGTATGTTCCCCAAAGCCAATAAAATTCCCACCATTTATTTCATGTTCTTGAAGATCAGGACATGGTGGATAGTAGTTTAACCTGAAAACAGAGTCACTCTGTTCATCCATTAACATCTTACTAAACACATTTTTCGCCTCCGAATTCAATTCTTCCGCCATTAATTCAAGTATAGCACATGCCATTTTCTTCACTGAGCTCACGTAATCATCCACAATCCCCCTAAAACATCAAAAACATTACAAAAATCAAATTTAGCAACAAAAAAACAGAGCACAAAACAGAGGAAAACAGAGGACTTATATATTTTAACAAAAAGATTCAAAGTTGATTCAAGATAACATACTGGAAATTTTCTGGGCATTCTTCAAAAATCGATACAAGTTTACGGTAATCACAATCGGGTTTCGCGTTAAGTAAAAGATACTCAACCCACCCAACATCGCCATTTCGACCAATGTTCTTATTCCCATAACCAAAAGGATCAGGAGGACCAGCTTTTTCCTTAACAGATTGTGGAGAAGAGAAGAATTTAACCGCTTCCCTTTCGAGCTTATCGATAAGTTTCATCGATATTCCATGATTCACAACTTTAAAGAATCCATAATCTTGACATGCTTTGACAATAAGGTGTTTTGAATCAGGGTTAGAAAGGTCAATGAGAGGAATTTCAAAAGATGTCAAAGGGTTAACTGGCTTGCATGTTTTTACAAAGAATTGTTCCATTGTAGGCTTTGAAACCGCCACCATTGTTGATCGTTTAATATTTGAACTTTTGTTTTCGTAAACGAAAAAAATGAAGAATTGAGGAAGAAGAAGGTGTAAAGAGTAAATAATTTTGAGCAGTTGGGTGGCTATTTGTAGGAGGAGAAAGGTGGGGAGAGGGTTTTAGTCAAATTGTTGACTTTTATGGAAATTAATTGTTTTTTATTATTTTTAATAAAGTATATATTAAATTAATATATTATGAGAGTATATTTATGTTTATCACAAATCTTAGGTCACTACTCAACCAATCAAATATCTTAAATTGTGTTCACCGGCATTCTTGTATATAACTATAAACAAATAATGATGGGATGCTTTTATGATGAAATCGGACCCGGTCAATCGATCGAATATACTATCGGTTAAGCCGATCAGACTGAATGAAGATAAGTTGTATGAAATAAGACCTAAGAAATTAATCAATTTTTGAAATTTAAGGAAGGGTTTTTTGTTTAAGTCTTGTTTGAGATGTTCTACCTGGAAAATGTATTCACGACCTAAGAGAATGTTTTGACCAAAATCAAGATAAACAAACAAATTTTAGGATTTAGTTACCGGTTCAACGGTGTGTTTTCGTAGCAAATTCATTTGGATTTGACTAGCTTGATTGTTGCGAGTTCACATGGGTTACAAACGACCAAACATACCATTGGTTTGCGGTATATTTGGCGAAATTAGCTATTTTGGTTTGCCTATGACAACATTGTGATGCAGTGCGTATCGAAGACAAACTCGTGAAGCGTTTGGAAGACAAGCCATTGCGCCACAGTAGAAGGGGAGTACGACGCAGTGGGAGCACAGAGGAGTGTGCGTCTTGAGAAGCCTTGAATGCGACGCAGTCAGGGATGGATGCGCCGTAGAGAGAAGTCAGAAGCTTGCTACTGGAATAAAGGCATGATTGCGACGCAGTCAATGACCACTGCGCCGCAGTACTAACAGTTTGGAGTGACTATTTTTGTTACTTTTTCATGGTTCGAGGGTTTTTCTGTTTATGTTTTTAGGTATCCTTAAGTATTGTGTAAACCTCATTGTGACAGCTAGTGAATTTTTGTTAAAGAAAAATCTATTAATCAAATCCTTTTGATACACTTATCAATTGTTTTGATTCTTATCACTACACGGTATTTCCCGAAATCAACGGATAGTGATTGTGTTGTTTATTCCGGTTATTCTGTGTCGAGTCAACGGAGTATTCCGTGCACTCTACATCAGTTGATATCAGAGCCAAACGATCCGATCATTCCTCCACGTCAAGGGATTAATGATTTACTTCGTTTGAACGTTGAACTACAACATCAGGTAGAAGTTGTGATCGCGCGTTGTTTGAACGCTAAACTGCAACATCAGGTAAAAATTTTGACCGCATGTTTGAATTAGTTTGTTAATCTACAACATCATCCTGATGATGTAATTGTTACGGATAATAACGTTACTTGGGACATGGACGAAGAATACATGTCTGAAGAAGAATCGTTGCCAGTTTATGATACTGATAACGAAGAAAAAAAAATATTTTTGAGGAACAATCACAGCTGATGTATGATACTGATAACGAGGAAAAAGAAAATATTTTTGAGGTAGAATCGGATCAAATTTATGATACAGATACCGATGAAGAAGATCAATATAAAGATGAAGTATTTTTGTGTGGTGATCGTGTAGAAAGCGTATGAGGTATTAATTTGTTAAATATTGTTTATCAAGATTTGTTTGGGTTGATTATGTTGGAAAAAGATGATGTGATCAATCAATATAATTTGATTAGTTTTTTAATTAGTAAAAGTGATCTAGTTGACAATATCAATCCCGCATATAAGGTACCAAAATTGGGTATGAAACAATCAAATTTCGAGTTCGGGTATTTTTGAAGAGTGGATTGCTAATGCACGGAGTACAAGTTTGGATGTTAAACGTTAACGGAAAAATGAAGCCGAAACAAGACTCGAGGACGAGTCTTTCTCAAGAGGGAGAGAATGATGGAGGGCATATCGAAGACAAACTCGTGAAGCGTTTGGAAGACAAGCCACTATGCCACAGTAGAAGGGGAGTGCGACGCAGTGGGAGCAGAGAGGAGTCTGCGTCTTGAAAAGCCTTGACTACGACGCCGTCAGGGATGGATGCACCGCAGTGGGAAGTCAGAAGCTTGCTACTGGAATAAAGGCATGACTGTCAATGACCAGTGCGCCGCAGTTTACTGGCCGTTTCGAATGACTATTTTTGTTACTTTTCATAGTTCTTGGGTTTTTATGTTTATGTTTTTAGGTTTCCTTAAGTATTGTGTAAACCTCATTGCGACGGCTAGTGAATTTTTGTTGAAAAAATTATTAATCAAATCCGTTTGATACACTTATCAATTGTTTTGATTCTTATCACTACACGGTATTCTCAAGAATCAACGGGTAGTGACTGTATTGTTTATTCAGGTTATTCTGTGTCGAATCAACGAAGTATTCCGGTATCATTTTTTAGTCTTCCGTGCACTCTACATCACATTGGTTAATAGATTTAATCTCATTGTTTGTCTAATTATTGTGATTATGAAGAAGAAATTTTATTTAAGGAGTTAAACGCAACCAAGTTTTTTTAACCCTTGATCGAGAGTAAACACCGAAGCAAGGTCTTCTTTGTTGATTTGGTGTCATCTAAGTTTTACTAAAGTAGTTATTATTGTCAATGGGATTAAATAAATATTTTGCTAACACTCAAAAGCATTGTTAACATTAACCTAACTTTCAAAAGATATCATATTTAAGACATCTTTTACTTTTTATCTCATTAATCCAATTACAAAGTATAGAAAATAGTTATGTTTGCAAAATTCAAAGGTTGTTGAATATTGTTGGTAACTTTTAGACAAGACATTTTCGAAAGCTAAATTCTAAATTTGTTAATAATAACTTAAAAGTATATTGCTATTAAAACTTTTATCAAAAAGTATATTTTTATCGGAATATCTATTAAGATAAAGTTCTTATGATAATATTATTTACAACAACTTTGTCTAGTTGAGTTAGGTCTATTTATTTATTATTATTTATTTATTTTTTATTTTTTTATGAGTAGTTACATGTAAGCATATTTAATAAAACCTTGAAATCTTGAGATCTACATATGGAATTATTCTGTTTACACTTACTAGCTTGACTTTAGTTTGTTAGTTTGGATCACAGTTGTATAACATTTGTTAATTGTTAATTCAGTTATAGATTAAAAGTAGAATATGATACAAGATTTAAAGTTGTTAGAGTGTAGCGTATTTTCATAAGTATATGCTTTGTATCGTGAACTTCTATGTTTATTCATTTTGGTCATTATTCTCTTAAAATCAACTACATAGATCATTGTATTTATTAAAACCAACTCTTTGAATTATATGTTAAAGTTTGTTCAATTGGGTAACTCTTAAATTATTTGTCTCGTTTAATGTTACAATGACCACAAGAAAGAGGAGCTTATAAAACACACATTAGTGTTGCATTTTATAATTATAGAGTTGAATTGATTATTGCTCATAATTCACGTTTTATATTCATTATTGTATTTCAAATTATATTTTATATTCAATTCAAAATTACTTGTGAAAGTTGTGATTATCAGTCATCGTATAATCTTAATCACAATTATTTGATCCAAAAATGTTCTCATATTTGAGATTTCGAGCTTGTTGTCTTGTTAAGTTTCAATTATCTCAAATATACATATAAAATAAATTAAAACTTTCCGTCGATTATATTTACAGTTGGTTTTAATAAATACAACATGTGTTTAAAGTTGTGTGTTACAATCTTTCTCTTATATTTACAGTTGTAAGGACTATGTCAGGTTTATACGGAACTCACTTTCGTTTCAAATATCTTAAACACATGTTAATTACATTACCTTTTTTGGGTGATAATATTTTCTCACAACTACACTTTGAGATTAACACACTTCTTAATATACATTATACAAGCTAAACTAGGTTTATCAAGGTGAATGATCGGTATATTTGAAAAAAAATGTTATTTTGGATATTGAACGCTTTTAATTCATTTATAAAACTCTACTTATAATTATAGTTTCAATGATAACCTTACATTAAAAAAATCGCAACCACAATATATGCACATTTAGTTTATAAGGTATGATAAAAACAATACTTAAAGATATGGTTTGTGTAATATACTTGTATATTATTAATTCTCGTCCCATGTATTTTGGGTATCGTTTCCAAATCCGAAGGCCACGATGACAAACTAACTAATGGAAGGATTAACGACGCTCCAAATCTAAACATAAATAAATAGAAATTAAAAGAAAAAGAAACATATAAGAATCAAGGAATTAGTTAATTAGACAAATGTCTTAGTTAATTGGACAAATGTTTTGAATAATTGAGAAAGTCACCCCGACAAATCCAACGGGATCAAACAAATGAAAAGAAATATTACTAAAATAAGAAACTTTTCTTTATTGATACTTGAACAATGTTAAATTTTCCATGTTTATTTAAAGACAATTTTAAATATAATTTATGAAAATGTTTAATATATATCCAGACTAGTCATCTAACTGATAACATTATATCAACATTTGTATTAATAACGTACTAAAGAATTACATGAAATGCAATTTTTTTTGTTTCAATGGTTGCATTTCATGTCATTCTTTAATATGTTAGGTTAGAGGGGTTTTGGCTTAAATTACTAGTTAGGACACTTGGAAGGGTTTTGGCTTAAATGGAAATGTTGGTAATATAGTTTGTAACTCATATATACCGTTTGGGTCAAGAGGAACGACTCTTGAGCCACACTTACAAATGAAAACTAGATAATTTAAGAGAGGGTGTACCCCGCGTTCATCTACTCGAAATTTAGTTTAACTACGAAGCCACAAACTTATTATCACACTAATATAATCGATAATATTAACATCACTAACAGACTTATTGATTGTTGTATTACATGACTAAGGTTAGGACCAACAAGTTGGTGGCTCCTCCTCTAACGGGGTATACCATATTTAAAATAAGATATTAAATGAAGAAATTGTGATATGGAGAGTTGTTTGCCACGTTGGCAATGAAAAAGTAGATATCTCAATCATAAAAGCAAAATACAAGTGGCAACTTCTGCACGGACGTTGGAAGACACGATTCCATGGTGCCCACCTCATATCAATCATAACCACGTCGCATCCATATATACATATGGGAAAGTTATTATAAAAAGTCTTAAATTTGTAAAAGGGTCATGTTATGCCAACGGGTTGTGTTATGGCAACCCCCTACCCCACATGCTTCCACCTCCCTTCACTTTATGTCCCATCTATGACACATTCCCATCTATGACACATAATGTGTCATAGATGTGACTTTTTTTTTGTTTTTTTGTCTTTTTTTGTCTTTTTATGTCTTTTTGTTGTCGTTTTTTTTATTTTTCTAGTATCGTAAAATAACAAACATTATATATAATTTAACAAAAAAATAAATTGTATATTAAAATGCAACATTCGTATTCTATTATTCAAATATTCGGTATAATAAAAAACAGTATAATGATGTAACGAACAAATAAATTATGTATTAATAAAAAAACAGTATTATTCACATCCATGACACACATGTTTTTATAAAAATATTTTAATTAATATTAATATTTAGGATATAAAAATGTTTAATAATAATATTTATAAAAATGTTTTTATAAAAATAGTATTTAGGATTTAAAAATGTATTTAAAAAAATATTAATATAAAAATGTATTTATAAAAATACTTATATTAATATTCATATAAAATGTGTTAATGGTTTAATTAAATGTGTTAATAGTTTAATTAAAATGTCTTAATCTTTGTTTATTTAATTTTTATAGATGTTCAATAGGCACAATGAATTAACTGATTGGGCTCAAAATATAGCTCGAAACCTAGGTTTTGTTATTTTTAAGCGAAGAACCAAGACAAAAGAACGGGTATACACATAAGATCGAGTATATTTGTGAAAAAGGTGGACACAAATTCGACAAAATTTGTTGCAACTTATATATCTTAATAGGGATTTTTACACCAATATGTACTGTTTTTTATTATACCGAATATGTGAATAATAGAATACGAATGTTGCATTTTAATACACAGTTTATTTTTTCGTTAAAATATGTATAATGTTTGTTATTTTACGATACTTGAAAAATTAAAAAAAAAAGACAACAAAAAGAATCAAAACCTACACGTCAGACTTTAACTAAATATAATATTCGCTTTCAGTTTGAGCACCGAAACCTAGGTTTTGTTATTTTTAAGTTTCTAACAATATTTAGTCAATTTAAACAAATTTAAATGATTATTTGAAATACATATTTAAAAAATAAATAAAAAAACATAATTTTAAAACTTAAAAAATGAAACTTGATATATTAACTTTTTTTTTTTCTCAAAATACTTTTTATGTACTTTATTGTAAAAGAAATGACATTTTTAGAAGAATTATATTCTTAATATACTAATAATGCTTAAATAATAAAATTAATTTTAAGGAATATAAAAAATTTAAATTAAATATAAATAAAAGATTACACAATTAATATCATTGGAGACATTTAAGTCCTATTACCCCTAGCTTACAACCATCGGTCACATTTTTTTTTTCTTTTTGCTTTACGTCATTATTTATGTCAACTTTAAGTCTAATCGTTTTTACGAATTATACCGAATATGTGAATAATACTGTTTTTTATTATACCAAATATATGAATAATACTTTTTTTTTATTAATACATAATTTATTTGTTCGTTAAATCATTAACTGTTTTTTATTATACCGAATATGTGAATAATAAGATACGAATGTTGCATTTTAATACAAAATTTATTTTTTTGTTAAATTATATATAATGTTTGTTATCTTACGATACTTAAAATTAAAAAGAACGATAAGAAAAAGACAAAAAAAAAAACAAAAAAATAAAGAAATGTCACATCTATGACACACGTGTCATAGATGTGACATAAAGTTGCTAGGGGGGTTTGCATAACCCTTTAGGGGGGGTTTGCATAACCTATGCCTATGCCAACCCTCCTTATCCCCAACCCCTCCTATCCTATTCTTTCACCTACAATATCACATCAACCACTTTACTTTTTAATAATCTATTTATTAATATTTTATTATTACTATTATAAATAACATTATTACTATTATTATTCTTCTTTCTTTCTTCTTATTATTATTATTATTACTATTATTATTATTATTTTATTTTTTTATGTTTACCTTTTACTATATTAGTATAAACTTACAACATATAACTTGGTATAATTATAAAAAATGTGTTTGACGTAATTTATTATTTTGCTTAAATTTTTCGTATTTTTTTTTACAAAAAGATAATAGAAACTTGTGTCTTATAACATATTATTATTTGATATTTGTAGGTTTACATACTTTAAATATAATAGACTCAAAGCCTACATGTCAGACTTTAACCAAATCTAATATTCACTTTCAGTTTGAGCACCCAATTCACGAAAACTCAACTTCTCTCCTAGCTAGTAACCCCACACCGCACTATCATACACAACTTATTATTTTATCTTTTTTATACCATTTTGCATCATAATACGTTTATCTGGTTAAATATTTAGTAAACAAATTTGAAATAAATATATATTTATAGTCTCACGGTATATTAAATGATTATAAATTTATAAGTTATAGATTCAAATTTTATAGAAACAAAAGTATAAGGTGTGAATATTTATGATCTCTAACATAATATTTTCATATCTAAGAAAAAAGGAAAAAACGAAAAACGAAAAATATTTTGGAAATAAGTTCTACTTTTCTTTTCTCTATCTACTAGATTATTGTCCCGCTATAGCGCGGACAAAGATAAAGTTTGACTCGTAAATTTTTGTTTATGTAGATTTTAAATTATTATGAGAAGACAATGTCATATGTATAATAATATATATACGTTTAGGTTTATACCTATGTTGCTTATAGTTAAACTAATATATACCTTTTTACGTTTATATACATGTTTTGATATTTTTATGAGGAGATTTTAGAATAAAAATATGGTAAATTATAGTCTAAATTGAGCGATTTATAAGTTAATTAAACTTATGTTTTTTTTGTTTCAGTGGATATTTAAATGAAAGAGAAAATATAATTATGTATTGTAAAAGGGTGTAAAATAGAAATAGTCTTTGATGACATCATTAATCTGATCTAACGGTTGAAATATACTAATTTTTTTTATAAAAACACATGTAAGCCAGGGGTTGAAATAAGTGAGCCAAGGGTTGAAATAACCATCCGACAAATTTTTTTTATAAAAACACATTACTTTTATGCAAATATTGCTCTCGTTTTTTTATAAAAAAAGGTGAAATTATTAGGTTTTATAAACAAATACTGCCGGGTTTTTAATATTATTCAACAATATGAATAACTCTCCGTTTCACACAGAACAAACATTTTATTTTTATAAAGGTGTAATTTGTAAAAATTGAAGTCAAAAATAGTAGTTAAATACCCACTTGGGTAAAATATAGCTCGAAACCTAAATTTTGTATTGTTAAGCGAAGAACCAAACAAAAGAACGGGTATACACATAAGATCGAGTATATTTGTGAAAAAGGTGGACACAAATTCGACAAGATTTGTTGCAACTTATATATCTTAATAGGTATTTTTACACCAATATGTACTGTTTTTTATTATACCGAATATGTGAATAATATAATACGAATGTTGCATTTTAATACAGAATTTATTTTTTCGTTAAATTATGTATAATGTTTGTTATTTTACGATACTTGAAAAATTAAGAAAACAACAATAAAAACACAAAAAAAAAAACAAAAAATTGTCACATCTATGACACATGTGTGTCATAGATGTGACATAAAGGCATAGGGATGGTTGATATAACATAGTAGGGAGGGTGGTAATAACCTAGGCCTTTGTAAAAACCGAGTAACTTTGTAGAAATGACATGTGACAAATTTAGAAAAAAAATTATTTTTTTATATTATTTGAAAAAAAAAGTGGCTCGAAAAAAGTATGATCGCACATTTATGATGCAAACATATGATCAACATTTTTGTATCGATCATAGTTGAATATCATAGTTTTTTTGTGTGTATAATTAATGTGTATCATTTTTTTTGTGAATCATATTTTTTGTGTATCATTAATGTGCATCATATTTTGTGTGTGCATCATATGGCGTGACAGATGACGTAGCATGGTTACTTGACAAGTTTAAGGACATCTTCTCATTTGACATAACTTTTTCGTATGCATAACGTTGAAAGTTATGCACGAAAATGATAACGTTATCGGACAAAAAAAAAATCAAAACTGTTTTTTTTTATTTTAATAAAAAATATTATTTTTTAATTAGAAAAGATAAAAAATATTTTTTTTTATAAATGTCACATAAGCATCCACATGTCATTCTCATATTGCTTCCGGGACATTTTACAAATTTGAAACTTTTCTTTTTTCATTCTACCCCTATACTATTACTATCTTTCATATTTAATCCATAACTATTATCAATTACACTTTTAGTTTTTTTCAACGAAATGGGAATGTACTTATGCAAATTAATAAAATAAACCCTTTTGTAGTTTTTCATTATAATTGCTTTTTTATTTTATAAAATAATGGGTTTTCAACTTTTTAAGATAACAACGTAACACTTTTCAAGGATTTCACTATTATTATTACCTTTCACACCCAAATACTTGAAATACAAATCAAAACGGAAAAAACGCATCATATTTGTAAAGGTTCTAGTGTTCTACATATAAACATGAGCATAAACACAACATCTTTTTATTAAATATTATCACGAGTCGAGAAAAACGCAACATCCTTTAACTCCTTATTAACATGAAACGAGTAAAAACGCAATGTATTATAACTCTAGATTAGTATAAAATGAGTAATAAAAGGCAACAACTTGCAATTGCAACTCTTTATTGTCACGAAATAAGGAAAAATACAACAACTCCTACCATTTGTTGGCACGAGATCAACAAAAACCGCACAAACATGTAATGTGGTGACCAACTTCGAGTCATCCTAAGTTGTTATATACACAATCTACAACTTTTAACAACAAAAAACAAGATTACGCAAAAGAGAGAAAAAGAAAAACGATAATAAGTACAAAAAAAAAATTGTTAATAAATTTTATTTACTTACAAATTAAAATAGGACATCATTGTTAATCAAAGATTTAATGGTGAATGAAATTGTATCCTTTCTCCTACTCCAAATGTATGTGGATTCTTCAAATGAAGGAAAATTTAGATTACAAGGGAATTTAATTCCGTCAATTTTGGCAATCAAAACGCTTTTAAAACGCCTCCTTAGAGTTTGTTCGTAAGTAAAAAAAAAAAGAAAAAAAGAACATGTTAAGTTGTATAAGCTTCAGATTCAGTTAGAAATCAAAGGTGACATTTTTTAGCAAAAAAAAACCCACCTCACTAAAAAAAACATATGAAATAATTAACAAAATTTATGAAGTTTATGAATCATAATCATACTGTTAGGCTAGTGATTAAAGTGTGTATAGTAAATAATATCCCTAAAACAATTTCCTTACCATAAATATTAGTAGATTTATCTCTTTTATTATTGATATCGTTGAAAGTTAATTAGGTGGCATAACATATCTTGTAATGGATATATATATATATATATATATATATATATATATATATATATATATATATATATATATATATATATATATATAGATTAAGGTTCAAAAGGGAGCCTAATTTGTTAGAGATCCAGGAATCCCTTCCTAACCACCCATTTTTACTTATATCTTTGTTTTTTTTTTTTTTTTTTCCTTTTTTTTAAAATTTTTTTTTACTATTTTTCTAAAAAAAAATTTACTTTTTTCTTTTCCTTTTTATTTACTTTTTTTTTTTTTTTTTCGAAAATCACATTTCATTTTCAACCTTACTTTTTAAAAATCACATGTGATTTTCAATCTACAAATATTTTATTGGTAAAATCACGTTTGATTTTAATAACTTATTGACTATTTTTTACCAAAATCACATGTGATTTTTAACTTACAAACTATTTTGCTTATAAAATCACATTTGATTTTCGAGAAACAAATTTTTCAAGTGTAACTTTAAAATTTATAAAGTTTGGTTTTTGAAAATCAAATGTGATTTTCGACAAAAAAAAAAATTCACGTGTGATTTTAAAATTTATAAATTTTGGTTTTTGAAAATCACATGTGATTTCAATTTTTTACAAAAAAATCACATGTGATTTTGAAAAAAATAAAAGTTAAGTAAAACATAACAAAAAAAAAAAACCGAATTAAAAAACGAAAAAAAAAAATGAAAAAAAAATATATATATAAAAGGAAAAATGAATGGGTAGGAAGCCTTTGTGGTTTTGACCCCTAAGTGAATTTGTGTGCCTAAAAAGTGGATCCTTGGATCTCTAGAAAATTGAGGATCCCATTTGAACCTCACCCTATATATATATATATATATATATATATATATATATATATATATATATATATATATATATATATATATATATATATATATATATATATATATATATATATATATATAGGAGTAGGATCAAATAAAAAGTTTCAAATTTGTAAAAATTGTAGGAAACAATGTGGGAATGACATGTGTCACTTATGTGAAATTTAAAAAAAAAAAAAATTTTTAAATAAAAATAATAATATTTTTTTATTAAAAAAAATCGAAAAAAAAAAAAAATTTGAAAAAACAAAGTTTTGAATTTTTTTTTGATAACGTAATATGCCACGTCATATGATGCACATTAATGATGCACACAAAATATGATGCACATTAATGATTCACACAAAAAAGCTTTGATATTCAACTATGATTCACACAAAAAAGTTATAATATTTAACTATTATGCACACATAAATTTTCATCGTAGCTGTGCATCATAAATGTGTATCATATTTTTTTTCGTACATAACTTTTTTCGAGCCAAAAAAAAATTTCGATTTTTTTTTTTAATATTTTTTTTATTAAAAATATTTTTTTTTATTAAAAAAATAAAAAAATTAATTTTTTTTTCCAAACTTGCTACATGTCACTAGAAGAATGCTTCCTAAACTTTTTACAAATATAAGACTTTTTACATGAACCCTTCCCTATATATATATATATATATATATATATATATATATATATATATATATATATATATATATATATATATATATATATATAGGGATTAGTTCATGCGAGAACTCAAATTTTTGCGAGAACTGCGAGAACTCATTCTCAGCCACTCATTTATTTTTGAATATTAAACCTTTTTTTAAAATTAAAAAGGGTAAAATAGTAATCTTTTTATTTGTAATTTAGATTTCTTTTTTCTTTTCTCTCTCATCTTAATTTATTTCTTTTTTCCACTAAATATCTTTTTAAAGTAATTATTATTTTCCAGTAAAACTTTTGTGTGGCCTCGGTTATTTCTTTTTTCCACTAAATATCTTTTTAAAGTAATTATCATTTTCTAGTAAAACTTTTGTGTGGCCTCGGAAAAAAAATAATTTGTCGATTGGCTTAGTATTTTAAATCTTGTACATTTATGAACAAATGTTTTCTTTATTAAAAACCTTCGGCCAATGATTTTTTGTATGGTTACCAAAATCGTTCTTTACATAGCAACTAGGAAAAGATAAATATACAGATATATTAATTTCACTTTAATGTATATGATGTTTCAGTAAGAATTTTTTATTTTGAGAACCTTAACTTTTCAATACTGAACTCACTTTTATGTGTGTTCACATGATCGCACCTTAATGTTCACAAATGAACAGCTATGATAATATATGAACGTGACGATGTTCATATGTGATGGAGAAAAAATCAATTAACTAAGTATGATCAAATATGAACAACTCATAGTAATCGTAAAAAGTTAAAATAAAAATCCTAAAACTAGTTACAAATCAAAGAAAGAAAAGGAGTAAACGAATATTTTTCTTCATCATCCTTGATGTTCTTGATTGTAATCTTTGTTTTTCTTTATCATCTGCATTTTGAAAAATCATTTTAGTAATAAATTATTACCATTGAACAATCAAATGAAAATTCACAGACGTTTGGTCAAACAAGAATTAAAAAGAGACCCACAAAATAATTTAATTATAGAAACCCAAACACACACCCACGATTACCACAATACATAAAAAATATGTATATGAATCTGATTGATTGACATTTGACCTCTTATATATTTTTATTGAATTTTAAAGTACTGATAATTGGCAACTTTTTTGCTAACTTAAATGAGATTTCAAGAACACAATAACCTGGTAATGCTAAGACGTTTGTTGTCGGTTAATTTGGAATTTCAAAAAGTCGTTTCCTTCATTCTTTTGCTCTTTCTGAATTCCTAATGTAGATTCATGGGCAGATTTACTACACCCACTTTCCTCAATAACCTCCGGTGTCCCAATCATCCCTAAATCCAAGGGTAGCCCCTTATAATATATGATATTTCTATACCTATATACGAATAGATTACTACACAAACCTGCAAGTGACCCCCCACCATAGTCCACAGATTACAAGATTACATATGTCATTATATATTACAAATCTTCGACTGCTCATCATGTGTGTGAATTTTATCAAACCCATTTAAGTGACATGTATGCATGTAATTCACTGATATAAGTATTCCATCTGTGCACCTAATGCATATCGTGAAATCCGTGGCCCTATCATGTTATATTATATTATGTTATGACCTGACCCGTCGTTATAACCAATTCACATCCTTATATGCCTGACCCGTCATTATAACCCATTCACATCCCTATATGCCTGACCCATCATGATAACCCATCCACATTCCTTTACTATCTCAGACATAATAGTAGTTCCCATAATACAGGAGAGATCAATAGTAGACAACTAGTTTAAACACAGTGGAGATGGTAACATGGTAGTGATGATGGTTATACAATAGCCCGGTCATCAACAAAGGTATAACAACTTACCAAAAGAATAAATCATACAAGGTGAAAAATAAACGAATGTAAATGTTATAACTGAAGCAAATGATTTTTATAAAATTACCAAATTATGGAACTTTTAATAACAACCTATAAAGATTTACATGGATACAGATATATGAATTAGCAAATGATATAACTGAAGCAAATGATTGTTATAAAATTTATGAATTCGTAGTTGACGTGGAAAGTAAATGATGAAGACTAAGCAAACTAATTATGACTGTATAAAGATATTTAAAAACAAAAGTTAACAATTAAGAAAAAAGACATGAAAATATAGATTACCCTTTTGATATTCCGATTTTCATCTTCATCATCTTGAAATATGGAAACGGCGAGATATATAAAAACGGCGGAGGGAATGAGAGAGAAGGAGAGAGATGCAGAAACGGTTTCAACATTTAAAGGAAATAATTAGGTTAAATATATTTAATCTAAAACTAATTTTGTTTATTACTACATACCCATAATACCCCTAAGGCCATGTAACAAATAGTATCTCATTTTCAAAGTATTTACGAAATGACCATCTAGCATTTTAGCCATAGATCAATTAATCAAAGGCTTAGATTTAGTTCTCGCAGTTCTCGCAAAAATCTGAGTTCTCGCATGAACCATTCACTATATATATATATATATATATATATATATATATATATATAGTGAATGGTTCATGCGAGAACTAAAAATTTTGCGAGAACTGCGAGAACTTATTTTTAGCCTTTGATCAAGTTAATCTATGGATGATATTGATTGTGCCAAGATTGTCAAATTGATAAAGTTTAAATGATTTATTGTAAGTTGTAAAAGGGTATTATAGGTATTTCCTTTTAATCTTTTTTCATTCGATTTAATCACTTCCTAGAAAAAAGGCCCATGCCCATTTTTTTCTCACCTTTTCACGTTTTGATTCTTTATATAAACTTTTTTTTATTAATAATCAAACCTAATATTTCTCTAACCTTCATCAAAAATCACACAAGAGTCACCACCATCACATATAACCACATATTTCTCTCTCTCTCCAGTCTTCAAGAACGAGAGGATAAAAATAAAGAATTAAAGAGTTTTGTTTTCTATCCTTGTATTTCCACGTGTCTATAGATATCATGTAACCGTTTTATTTTTAGGTTAGTGTTCATTTAGTTTAGGGTTTTTTTTTTATTAAATCGAAACAATTTAGCTATCAGTTTGTATTTATTATGTGTGTTTGGTATTCAAATTCAGATTCAATAAGAGACGATTAGACTTTTATTTTAGAATATAGAACAAAGATGATTTTGGTCTAGAATATATATTCTATTTTAGTTTTATTATTAAAAATTTCGTGTATATTTTCTTAAATTATATTATTGTGTTAATTTTTTTGTTTTTAGGTCCTTGATGAAGAAGCTTAACAATATGAAGATGATTAAGATCCATTTTTAACTTGAAGAATTTACGTTACTGATGATTATATGCATTTTATGTGGTTTTGATGTTATTTAAACATCAAGAAAATTTATGTTCATATATTTACATGGCTAGATCATTAATGAACAACAATATGAATTCTTTTTTTTTCTACTCTTTATTTCATAGCTGTGTTTAGATATCCCTTTAGATTAGTTTACTACTTAAAACTTAAAAGAAAACGAAAATGCGACATCTTTAATACGAAAAACCAAATTGTTCGTCTCTGCACAACTAAAAACACGAAGTTGCTCATATATGATCAACGGAAAATATAATATGTGCATTTGTGATCGTCAAGAAAATATAATATGTGCATTTGTGATCTTCGAAAATACTGCTTTTTTGTTTCATCATCACTTCTTCTACTCATGTTTCAATGTTCAATAACATGTTTTTCTGCAAAAATAAAATAAAAATATTAAAGATGATATGATGTTTTATGGCAAATTGAAATGTTTAATCAATTAAAATAACAAACTATTTTTATTCTTTTGAAAAAATTTGATTGGAATCAATATAAGCAGGGAGGTTAGAGAAATATAAGGAAAATCAGAGGTGAGAGAAATAAAAAAAAATAAATAAAAAATAATAATTTACTAAATTACCCTTTTAAATTAAAAATATATAACTAATATTAAAAGTAAAATGAGTGGTTCAGATTTAGTTCTCGCAGTTATCGCAAAAAAATAAGTTCTCGCATGAATCAGTCCCTATATATATATAGGTGGGTTCAAATAGGAACCACTAAATAAATGAGAACCATAGAACCACTTTTTAACCAATCACTTAAAACCCACTTTAAATTCATAATTAACTTTAAATTAACATATTTGAAGTATAACTATGTTTTAGGAAAAACTAAATAAACCATTAGAACAAGCATTTAATTATCTTTCCAACGAGCACCCACTTGATATACTTTTGACGACTTTTTTTTTTTTGGGTTTCGATATATACACTGGTGTATATATTAATATACACCAGTTGTAACGACCTAAAACTAGAAAAAGGAATATGTTTGTAATCAATTTTAGTCAAGGGGCTATTTGTGTTAAAGCTTTAAAGTCAAAAGGATTTGTTTTGTTTTGAAATAGTCATTTTGGGTTAAAAGTGTAACTATGGCATGGTTAGAGGTTATATATGTAAATTTTTAATTAATTCCTTTACTTAAGTTTGAAGTAAGGAAACAAAACAAAAAGTGATAAGTATATGTGTGTGTTACGTGGGTTAAAGAGAAAGAAAGAAAGAATAAGATATATAAGTCGGTTGAATTTTTTGACGACGATTTGATGTTCATTTTTCGTCGGATAAATAAACGGAAAATATATTTGTGCTCCTGGTGTCGAGAGGATCATTTCGGTATAAGCGAAAGTTAGTTTCGCGGTGGTTCATTTCGGAGTCATTCGTAGCCGTATTTTATAGGCTCAGGTAAAACTCGTTTAAAAGAGCTTATTTATAAGTTGTTATTGATTTATATGATATTAGGATAGATTTTGTTGAGTTCGGTTAAGTTTGGAAAAACTGTAATTTGGAATTTTTTCGGATATTATGAGGCGGTTAAGCTTAGCCAGCCGGCGGCTGGTAGGCTGAATGGTATATATTAGTGTTGATTTTATAAGTGTCGGTAATGAGGTGTTATAGCGATGTTTTTAGTTTCGCTATTTAGTATAAGAGATTATTTAATCGTAATCCTTTGGGTTGAGTTCGGACAAAAGTAACATAGTGTTGATAAATGTTACGTTGAGCAGGATTGCGTTAGAGTTTCGATCAAGAGAAAGAGCTTGGGAGCTTAAAGCGGGATCGAGGTGAGTATTCAGTTTTTAAAACTCGAGCAAGAGATAAAAAGGGTTTTAATTAAGTGTCTTGTGAAATGCAAACCGAGTTTTACAAAGAGTATTGAAGAGACGAAAAATGTGTTTTACAATGAGTATTCGAGAAATGTAAACCGAGTTTTACAAAGAGTGTTTGGGAAATGTAAAACGAGATTTTACAAAGTGTTTTGTATAGAGAGCTTATAAATAATTTTATAAGAAGAGTCACAAGAGAAAAGAGTTTCGCCATGGGTTGTCTCGAGTTAATTACATTTGTGTGTTTAGCAGTGTATTTTTACTTTACTAAATATTGAGTTTATTGCATGTGTGTTTATTGCAATAGAGTTATGTGTTGAGTTTATTGCATGTGTGTTTATTGCAATAGTGTTGAATGCTTATTTAGTATACTTTGGAGATCATTTTGCATGTGTGTTTATTGCAAAAGAGTTATATGTTGTGTTTATATTGCATGTGAGTTTATTGCAATAGAGACCTATAATTGTGACCCTAGCATGTTGTGCCTGGGTAGGAATGGGTAGAAGCTACTCATTTTATCAGTGATTGTGACCTAGTAGAGTTGAAACTAGGTAAGAGAGTGGCTAGCCAAACAGTGACGTATTCAATTCTAGACTCTTGGATACACCGTGGTATTGGGACATGTGTCTCGTACTGGAGTGACATATTTGACAGCGAGCGATTCCTGTCTACCGTAGGGTTTAAACGGACTTATGTCACGTTGGACTGAATAGAAGTGGATAGTGCCCCGACTGAGACACGGTGTCATGAGTCGCTTCTATTACTTCCTAAACGGCAAAACAATCGTTGACTGGCGGTTGTGAGTCGGATCTGCGAAAGTAGCATACGAGTTATTATAACAAATAGGAGTCGCGACCTAGTTTGTTATATTATTGTCGTATGCACGAGTAGCTAATAATGGGGATCCCTTGGATTGTGTGTTTATATCTAAGGAACTTGAGGTTGAGACTAGAGACTGAGACGTACAGAGACTTGAGGATTAATGCATAGAGTTGATTATAGAGTTTAATCAAAAGTGTTACATGCATTTAATCATAATTATATGTTATTGTGAACTTTTCGGGCGGACAAGGTTTGGGAACTCGAGACGTGTTTAGTTATTATAAACCTGTTTTATAATACTTATTACCCTGATTACTCGCCAGCTTTGCTGATACCTCTTTTTCAAAATGTGTCTTTTGCTCGTAGGTGGCTTAGCTGCAGTTGACTTGTGAGAGGGTGCTTTGGGGTAGTTTTCCCTTCTTTTGTGAAACTTGTATCGCGCCCTTTTTGAGTTGTATAATATATGTGAAAGAGTTGTAAAATAATATATAAATTTTATCATAATTTGTAAAAGTGTTTGTGAAGTAACTCGTGGTTTCTGTTAAGAACCGCAATTGAGTAAGTTTAAATAACTTATAATTCACGCTTTTCGCAAATATCTCTGATAAATAAAAAGTTTTAAATAATGGCATATTTTTGGAAATCACGGAGTTACAAGTTGGTATCATAGCCGCGTTGCGAGTGAATTGAGTACAGAGACCAGTACTTAATCTCGCAAAAGAAGCGGTTCGCATAAGAGACCTTGTCTACCTTAGGATGGGGATGGGAATATGTGAAGAGTGTTATTTGAGTATTTATTTATTATTTATTCTTGTGTTATTGTAATTAATCGAAAAACCCATTTTGGCAATCAATCAACGAGGTGATTGATACGGAGAGACTAGTGACTCGTAGTGAGCATGTTCACGGTGGACATGGGGTGTTTGAGGCATCTTCAGAGATTAATATGGGAGCGAATTCCGTACAGAGATTAAATCCGAGTATGCATAGTGTATATATTTCTTATAGGTTTGTTAGTGCTTTAAGGATCACTCATTTAGAGGATCCGTTATTAGAGACGAGATGCATGATACTGTGAGAATATATGGGATTATCAGGGGTCACAATAATACTATCCGATTTGAGAAAGAGTCTAAGGCTGGAATTAGAGTGTACCAATCGAGAGTTTAAGTGTTATGTGTGAATAAGAAAAGTGATTTTCTTAAAGTTTTTGTGAATTATAATCCTTCGAGCTACAAAGGATGAGAGGATTCGTGATTTTGCATGTGGCGGATTCGAGAAATGGAATCGACTTTTGATTCAGGTGACCCTGTTGAGGGTCAGATGTTGATTTATATTGTTTGAATATTAGAGGGTGATTCTTTGGACTAACGAGATTCACTCAATCAGTGTTTGTCAACTAGGAGCTGTAGTCAGTTGACTTGGATTAGATTGTGGAGAAGAAAGAATTTGAAGTTTTTAGTGGAACTTCTCATAAAAAGTGAATCGTGGTAATTAGGAAAACCGGAAAAGAGAAATAATGATTTTGTTAACTTGTCAATCTGCACGTCAGGGTCGGTGCAGTAAGGAAACCGTGAAGAGTGTGGAATGTGGAAAAATTAAGGCATTATTCCAGTGAGGGTTGATGGAAAGCAGTTATTTGTTTTAATTAATAGGAACTAGATCTTAATTTTATTAAGTGTGAAGTATAGGGCGGCTAATAATTGAATTGGGAATGAGAACAGTGATATGATTCTGGTGTTAGTAGGTCTTTTGTGTTTTGACCTTTAGTGCTAAGTTTATTGTATCTAGTGATTTGTTAGTACATGCTTTAGAGAGGATATTGTGGTAGCAAAATTAGTAGAAGTACATAAGGTATTTTCTATTGTGTAATTGTGATTGAAGGGATAGAGTTACGTGTATATTTGATTCCTATCGAACTTGAGAGATTTGATGTTATTTTTGGCATGGATTCGTTGTTGGCAATTCGTAACGATATTTTGTGTTCTAAAGAGTTGGTAAGAATTCCGTAAGAGTAGGAATTATGTTTTTACATACGAAGAGACGAATAGTGAAGGTACGTAATTAGTAAGCGTCACGAGAAATGTTATGTAATGCTTATAGTATAAGTTGTGTAACTTAAGAGATATCGGTAAGATTGAAAGTAAACAAAAAAAAATGCAGTTGATGATTATGCAAATGTTTTTATGAGGATTAACAGGGTCTGTCGTTAATTTGGGATATAGTGTTTTCGATATAATATGTTCCGGATGTAACACCTGTTGTTAAGGCTTATTGTTGTTTAGTACAGTAAGAGCTTAAAGAGATGATGGCATAATGGACATGTGCATCGATTATAGAGAGAGTTGAATAATCGAACGATTAAGAGTATATACCTTCCTCCGAGAATTGGCGATTTAATAGATTAACTTTAGGGAGCTCGTTATTTCTCTGAGATTGAATTGAGGTTAGTATATTACCATATCTGATTTAGACAGTGAGATAATCCTAAAGCAACGTTAGAATATGTTGTGGGCATTACTAATTTGTAGTGATGGTATTTGGAATAACGAATGCACCAGTTGTGCTTATGGATTTTATGAATCGAGTATGAAAGTTTTTTATTTCCAGGACAAGTCTAATAGTGTTTTATTGACGATATATTCTAGAAATGAGGAAGATAATTGATGTCCTTTGTGTGAGGTTTTAGAAACACTTAGTGTAGATAAACTTTTGTTAAAGAAGGGAATTATTGTCTTTTGTTGAGAACTTTAGAAATACCAATTGAAAATTGTAACTTTTTGAGTTTCGTAGATTATTATAGACAGTTTGTAAAAGACTTTTCCAAGATAGCTTTGGATGTAACTAAGTTAACCAAGAAAGTAAGCCTTTTTACTGGACTGGGAATAAGAATTATCCTTTTAATTAAAGGACGTGGAAAAGGTTATCCGGTTAATGATCTGGAGTTAGCTGCAATGATTTTAGTGTCAAAGATCTAGTGTTATTAGTTGTTTGGTACTAAGTGTATTATTCATATAGATCACAAGAGTTTGTACATTATTCAGAATCATAAAGTGTTATATATTCGTAAGGGAATATGGGTAGAGTGATTAAGTGATTAGATTTGTGGTGTTGGTTACCAAAGCCAATTTGGTGGATGATGCGTTGAGTCGGAAAGAATCAATACCGTCTTATAGACATCGGCCAATTAGTTTAGTTGTTGTGCCAGATGTTTTGGAGCAGATTAATATTGCACAACACGGAGAGTTGAAAAGGAAAGTATTAAAATGAGAGAGAATTATGATATCGAGAAAACTTAGAGAATATAAATATAATATATAAGTGTATCGTGATATGATTTAATATCCTAAGAGTAGTGAGATACTCTTGCAAGATTCGCATATAGCTAAATATTTTATTCTTTCAGGGAACACGAAAGTGTATCGTGATTTAAAATTTAGGTATTAGTGATTTAGAATGAAATCGAAGATAATTGAGTTTGTATCTAAGTGTGAACTTGTATTGGGTGAAGACAGTATATTAAAACCCGAATAGTGAATTGCATTAAACTTAGAACTTCGATGTGGGAATGTGATAACGTTAAGATGGATCTTGTTATTGAATTACCAAGATTGTCATGCGTAATGATCTGATTTGGGTTATAGTCTATCTATTGACTAAGAGTGCTTAGTTTCTAGGCACTAAAGAGAAAGAGAAATTGTGACTCGGTATAGTATTCGATTTTTTATTATTTTGACTAGAGACGATAGAGTTCCAACATGATATGTGGGGATGACTATAGGAGACTTGAGTATAAGAGTATACCTGAGCACCAATTATCATTCGTAATGAATAGACAAAGTGAGAGGACTACTCAAATTTAGATATGTTAAAAACTTGTGTAACAGAGTATGGGAATAGTTGAGATACGTATTTTTCCCGTTAAGAAGAGTTTGCCTGTGATAATTCGTATCATTCTAGTGTCGATATGGAAATGAGAAGAAGTGTCGTTCTCCCACTAGAGTGTTAGAACCAGGAGAATATTTTGGGTTGGAGATTTTTCTAATGACATCCAACAAGGTTGTTGTAGATCGGAATAAATTTTGAGTGACTCGTGAAAGAAAGAAAGAGTATTTTGACAAAAGACAGAGATCGAAAGTCTTGAGATTTAGGAGAGATAGATATTAAGAGTTTCTCCTTGGAAATGAAATTATTCGATTTGGGAAACAAGGAAAGTTAGCCCCTCGATTTATTGGTCCGTTTAAGGTTCTAGAGAGAGTTGGAGATCAAGCCTATAAGCTAGAGCTGCCAGTGAAACTGTCAGATATTCATAATGTGTTTCATTTGTGTTATCTTCGGAAGTGTTTATCTGAACAGACGAGTGCTATTCCAATAGAGGAATTGAGAAAGATAAGATTTTGTTTGAGGAACCAATTAAAAAATTAGACCGAGAAGTAAAACACTTAAGGAAGAAAAGAGTGAAACTAGTTATAGTGTTGTAGAAAAACCGTCTTGGAGCTAAAATTGACATATGAAGTTGACCGTTATCCTCATCTTTTCCAAGATTGATTCCGGGACGGAATCGTTTTAAGAGAGGGAGAATTGTAACGACCTAAAACTAGAAAAGGAATATGTTTGTAATCAATTTTAGTCAAGGGGCTATTTGTGTTAAAGCTTTAAAGTCAAAAGGATTTGTTTTGTTTTGAAATAGTCATTTTGGGTTAAAAGTGTAACTATGGCATGGTTAGAGGTTATATATGTAAATTTTTAATTAATTCCTTTACTTAAGTTTGAAGTAAGGAAACAAAACAAAAAGTGATAAGTATATGTGTGTGTTACGTGGGTTAAAGAGAAAGAAAGAAAGAATAAGATATATAAGTCGGTTGAATTTTTCGACGACGATTCGATGTTCATTTTTCGTCGGATAAATAAACGGAAAATATATTTGTGCTCCTGGTGTCGAGAGGATCATTTCGGTATAAGCGAAAGTTAGTTTCGCGGTGGTTCATTTCGGAGTCATTCGTAGCCGTATTTTATAGGCTCAGGTAAAACTCGTTTAAAAGAGCTTATTTATAAGTTGTTATTGATTTATATGATATTGGGATAGATTTTGTTGAGTTTGGTTAAGTTTGGAAAAACTGTAATTTGGAATTTTTTCGGATATTATGAGGCGGTTAAGCTTAACCAGCCGTAGGCTGAATGATATATATTAGTGTTGATTTTATAAGTGTCGGTAATGAGGTGTTATAGCGATGTTTTTAGTTTCGCTATTTAGTATAAGAGATTATTTAATCGTAATCCTTTGGGTTGAGTTCGGACAAAAGTAACATAGTATTGATAAATGTTACGTTGAGCAGGATTGCGTTAGAGTTTCGATCAAGAGAAAGAGCTTGGGAGCTTAAAGCGGGATCGAGGTGAGTATTCAGTTTTTAAAACTCGAGCAAGAGATAAAAAGGGTTTTAATTAAGTGTCTTGTGAAATGCAAACCGAGTTTTACAAAGAGTATTTAAGAGACAAAAAATGTGTTTTACAATGAGTATTCGAGAAATGTAAACCGAGTTTTACAAAGAGTGTTTGGGAAATGTAAAATGAGATTTTACAAAGTGTTTTGTATAGAGAGCTTATAAATAATTTTATAAGAAGAGTCACAAGAGAAAAGAGTTACGACATGGGTTGTCTCGAGTTAATTACATTTGTGTGTTTAGCAGTGTATTTTTACTTTACTAAATATTGAGTTTATTGCATGTGTGTTTATTGCAATAGAGTTATGTGTTGAGTTTATTGCATGTGTGTTTATTGCAATAGTGTTGAATGCTTATTTAGTATACTTTGGAGATCATTTTGCATGTGTGTTTATTGCAAAAGAGTTATATGTTGTGTTTATATTGCATGTGAGTTTATTGCAATAGAGACCTATAATTGTGACCCTAGCATGTTGTGCCTGGGTAGGAATGGGTAGAAGCTACTCATTTTATCAGTGATTGTGACCTAGTAGAGTTGAAACTAGGTAAGAGAGTGGCTAGCCAAACAGTGACGTATTCAATTCTAGACTCTTGGATACACCGTGGTATTGGGACATGTGTCTCGTACTGGAGTGACATATTTGACAGCGAGCGATTCCTGTCTACCGTAGGGTTTAAACGGACTTATGTCACGTTGGACTGAATAGAAGTGGATAGTGCCCCGACTGAGACACGGTGTCATGAGTCGCTTCTATTACTTCCTAAACGGCAAAAAAATCGTTGACTGGCGGTTGTGAGTCGGATCTGCGAAAGTAGCATACGAGTTATTATAACAAATAGGAGTCGCGACCTAGTTTGTTATATTATTGTCGTATGCACGAGTAGCTAATAATGGGGATCCCTTGGATTGTGTGTTTATATCTAAGGAACTTGAGGTTGAGACTAGAGACTGAGACGTACAGAGACTTGAGGATTAATGCATAGAGTTGATTATAGTGTTTAATCAAAAGTGTTACATGCATTTAATCATAATTATATGTTATTGTGAACTTTTCGGGCGGACAAGGTTTGGGAACTCGAGACGTGTTTAGTTATTATAAACCTGTTTTATAATACTTATTACCCTGATTACTCGCCAGCTTTGCTGATACCTGTTTTTCAAAATGTGTCTTTTGCTCGTAGGTGGCTTAGCTGCAGTTGACTTGTGAGAGGGTGCTTTGGGGTAGTTTTCCCTTCTTTTGTGAAACTTGTATCGCGCCCTTTTTGAATTGTATAATATATGTGAAAGAGTTGTAAAATAATATATAGATTTTATCATAATTTGTAAAAGTGTTTGTGAAGTAACTCGTGGTTTCTGTTAAGAACCGCAATTGAGTAAGTTTAAATAACTTATAATTCACGCTTTTCGCAAATATCTCTGATAAATAAAAAGTTTTTAAAAATGGCGTATTTTTGGAAATCACGGCGTTACACCAGTGTATATACTGGTGTATATATTAATATACACTGGTGTATATATTAATATACACTGGTGTATATACTTTTTTGCCAAAAACACATTTGAACCATATATTCACTGATGAATACATATGTATACACAAGTGAATACACTTCTATTCACCGGTGTATGAACTAGTTCGTGTCCTACATTCTAACCATATATTCACCAGTGACTACATATGTATACACAAGTGTATAAGACGATATTCATCAGTGTATATACGCAGTTTTTGAAAAATTCTGAATTTGTAGTATATACACCAGTGTATATATCGAAACTCACATTAAAAAAAAAAAAAAAAAAGTCGTCAAAATCTAAAAAGTTTATATTTTTCCAAAAGAGAATAAAATACTCGTTCTAACTGTATATTTTTTATTTCGTAAAAGTCTATAATTTAAAAGATATTTAGTTTTTTAAATGAAGTGGATTTTGTTAAATGATTGGTTAAAAAGTGGTTCCTATAGTTACTAAATATTTGAGTGGTTCTCATTTGAAACCAAATATATATATATATATATATATATATATATATATATATATATATATATATATATATATATATATATATCGATGTAATACTATAAGAAGTCTCGCGGTTTAAATAACAAGCTAATGTTATCAGAAAAAATATTTCGAAACTGTAATTTTGTTTTGAATAATTTTAATAACAAATATTGTAGTACAAATTTATTTATTTATTTATTACATAAACCATATATTTAAAGAATTTTTTTTTACTTATTATACAAAATCCCAGAAATTTGAACCCAAGCCTAAAAGAAAAAATATTAATAACTATAAAGTTTAATGTAATATTTATTTTAAGAAATAAATAAATATGACAATATTGTCCACAAGGAGGTTTAAATTTGGGAGAGAGGACAATTTAATGCTCATAATCTCATATACTAATTAATTGTTTATAACTTTTTAGTAATAAAAAAAATTCTTACTCAAAGGACATTAACATTTAATTTATTGAGTGAATACATAATAATAAATGTGGTTTTCATAAATATGCAAATATTGTTTGTGTATAATGAAGACGGTGTGAGATAAAAATATTCACATACTCATTATTTGAGATTGAAAATATGAGTATACTTATTAAGGATAAACTTTGCTACCTTTTTATTGTGTTGCTCTATCTCACTTGCTTCTTTATAACTCCTTCAGCGGGTCTAAAGTGTCGATTCACTTACGAGTGGACGGTTTATATATACAGTGATATACCAAGTTCACCACTTATCGTTCGAGTAAAATCACGAGATGATGATCTTGGGTATCATAACATCCCTTTTGGAAGTGGGTGGCGCTTCCATTTTTGTGATAGCCTATTCAGACAAACTATTTTTATTGGAGATTTCTCAGGTGAATCGAAATTTATAAACTTTAATGTTTTTGATAAAGAGATAGCAATGTTTATGGGTGGTGGCTCTTTCTCCCACAACACCGATGTTTATTGGTTACTAGACAAAGATTCGTATTACTTGTCAAAAGAATATAAACCTTATTATGATCCTAAGGCATGGATACGTAGAGGGAGTTGGTGATAATATACATGCTATGTTGTTTATCAATCAGTTATTTTCTATCAAATAATATTTAAATTTTATGTGTGTGGATTCTCCTTCCTTTCCTCCATTCCTTATCTTCCTTCTTATTATCGTGTTTTTATTTTAAATATTTCGTTTCGTATACGAAATTCTAAGGTCCTTTCTTTATATATAAGTCTATACGATTTTCCAGAGGTGTTACTTAATTTCATGAAATGAATACGACTTATATGTGTGTGTGTTATTCGTGCAACACTATTTTCTCATAATAAATTAAAATCTACATAAACATAACATTTATGATTCAATTTTTATTTTTTTCCGCACTATCACGGGACAATAATCTAGCTGTGTCTATAATTTGAACACAATAACTTATTTTTAATGCAATTACATTTATTGCGTTCGCAACAAAGTTATTCAATTATCACCTCTAGAGGTAATCTATCAATTCCGGTTATAATTTGAACACAATATTTTAAAAAAATATATTTTTAAAAAAATAATCTATCAATTTCGGTGAGAGTGACATGTGGCAAACTTGAAATTTTTTTATTTTTTTATTTTTTTTTAATAAAAAAATAATATTTTTAATAAAAAAAATATTTAAAAAAAAAATCTAAATTTTATTTTTTCGATAATTTTTTTTTTCTTTTTGCTCGAAAAAAGTTATGTACGAATAAAAATATGATACACATTTATGATACACATTTATGATACACATCTATGATGAACTTTTTATGTGTGTATCATAGTTGAATATCATAGTTTTTTTTGTGTGCATTATTTATATGAATCATATTTTTTGTGCATCATTAATGTGCATCATATTCTTTGTGTGCATCATATGACGTGACAGATAACGTTATCAAAAAGAATTTCAAATTTTTTGTTTCCAAAATTTTTTTTTTTTAAGATTTTTTTTTTTTTCAAAAAAAAAATATTATTTTTTTAAATATCTTTTTATTAAAAAAAAATTTTCTCCAAGCTTGCCACATGTCACTCCCACAATTCTTCTCACACTTTTTACAAATTTAACACTTTTTATTTGATCCTATTCCTATATATATATAGGGTGAGGTTCAAATGGGATCCTCAATTTTCTAGAGATTCAAAGATCCACTTTTAAGTCACACAAATTTATTTAGGAGTCAAAACCACAAATGCTTCATAGCCATTCATTTTTCCTTTTATATTTTTTTTTTCATTTTCTTTTTCATTTTTTTTTTTTTCGTTTTTTAATTCGGTTTTTTTTTTTTTTTGCTATGTTTTACTTAACTTTTTTTTTTTTTCAAAATCACATGTGATTTTTTTGTAAAAAATTGAAATCACATGTGATTTTCAAAAACCAAAATTTATAAATTTTAAAATCACACGTGAATTTTTTTTTTGTCGAAAATCACATGTGATTTTCAAAAACCAAACTTTATAAATTTTAAATTCACACTTGAAAAATTTGTTTCTCGAAAATCACATGTGATTTTATAAGCAACATAGTTTGTAAGTTAAAAATCAAATGTGATTTTGGTAAAAAATAATCAATAATTTATTAAAATCAAACGTGAATTTACCCATAAAATATTTGTAGATTGAAAATCATATGTGATTTTTAAAAAGTAAGGTTGAAAATCAAATGTGATTTTCGGAAAAAAAAAAGTAAATTTTTTTATAGAAAAATAGTAAAAAAAAAAACAAAGGATATAAGGAAAAAATGGGTGGTTAGGAAAGGATCCCTGTATCTCTAGCAAATTAGGGATCCCTTTTGAACCTCAATCTATATATATATATATATATATATATATATATATATATATATATATATATATATATATATATATATGAAGCGAGTGAGCATTTAGTAAGTGGAACCTAGCTATACTTATAGTTGTAATGACAATGACTTGACTAGAGTGAAAGATTAAGACTAATATTAACATAAAAAGGGATTTACGATTTAATGAAAAGAATATTCAATTGGAGACTCAATTTCTTCTCTTGCAAAATCAACCAAAACCAATTTTTCACCTAAGAGAAAAATAAAACAAATGACACTTATAATTAACAAAAATCACAAACCTATATCTGATGAATCACTCACACATTGAACTATAATAATTTTTATAATTTTCACTACTCATCATAATAGATTAACATTCTCGGAGCGTACCGTTTTTAACAAAAAATAAATAAAGATTTTAATATATTGAAGTATAGAAACTTTATTTGTTTTGTTGATTAAATCTTCGAAACTTCTATTGTATCTATTTGACTGTTATTTTTTCAAATTAAGTAAAATGGACTAATAATAAATCGAATTTTAGTTACGCGTAACAGTTTTAATTATTAACTTGATATTTTAATTTTATTTTAAATCTGATTTATACATTATTTATGATACAAACAATTTTCTTGACCCAAAAATAAAATTTGAGAAATTTATAGATTTTTCTGTTTATTAATAGTGTACTACTCTTGGTCACTAAAGTCATGAAATCTAAAGGGATAATATTTTGTCCCTAAAATCTAGTGTGTTTTGATGAAGATCCTATGATAACATATAAAGCAAATATTTACCAATCTAATCTATAATAAATATTTTGTTACACATGTTTATGAAAACAACATTTTTTATGGTGATAAAGAAAAAAGAACCCACCATGGGGCTAAGAGAAAATGACTTTGAATTGATTATTGAAAAGTTCATTATCCATTAATAAATTTTATCTAATCATAATATCATTTACTTTTTTCATTTAATAATAAGTGAGAAAAAACTATAAATTTTCGTTTCTTAATCTGTTTTATAGTCTCATTAGAATCACTGGCAGAGCCAGGGGGCCTCGGTCAACAAAACAATTTTATATATATATATTTTTTACTAAATTCGAAAAATCATAAAAATATATTACGGGTTTCATATAATTTTTCTAATATGAATTCTTGGCTTTATCCGTGATAAGGCTACTTTGATTCAAAATTTGGCTTCACCCCTCACTAGGATTTGTTATATGTATCTTCTTTTTAAGTTATCGTTGATATATTTCTCTATATCGTATCAATATAAATATCATTATTGGTCACTGAAAAGCAACCAATCCAAGTATGCACCTACGAAATGATATTTTGTAGGTAACATAAGAAATAAAATTAAAAGAGAAGAAAAAAGAAGAATAACAACTAGAAAGAGTTGTAAAAGTGAGTCTATCCGAAACAACAACATGACTTTATTAGTAGCTGGTTATCCCCACTCTAGAAAAGTAAAATTTGGATCTAACTGTTAACATACATGTAATAACATATGTTTCAAGTATAGACAATTATACAAAAAAAGAATGCTAAACAGAGTTTATATGACTGAAGTTAATGGTTAACGTATAAATAATTGGGTAGCTCCATGCATGTCGGTTGATAAATTTTAGACGATTTTTATAAGCCGTTCATCTTCTATCGGTTATAGTACAAATATATAAAGTATGAAAACTATATCTAAAGCCTACTAGAAAACCTCTTGAATTTATTTTCCACATCAAGGGTAATACTGTGAAATTAATACCTTATTTGTTTTAAGTAGACATTTATTTTATGAAAAACCAAAACTAGTAATATGAATAATTATTTTCAAAGGAATATAACATACTTTCTAATTTAAGTAATAACTACTCAATTACAACATGGCCTATATCAACCTATTATAGTTGTGCATTTTAAGATTGTAAATCACGTTAAACAAATCTTATATGACTTCGATTAGATTTTTTCAATTTAAGTAAAATTAGTACAAAAATAGGTAAAAGTATTACTCAATTAATAACCTACCCATTTTTGCCAATTGCTATAAATGGGATTTGTGAAAAACTTCACAAGCTAAACGTATCTATTGTATTATAAATGGCAAAATTGAAAAGTTTTCGAAACCACTACATTTAGATACTTGGCGTTGAAATTTGATACTTATCTTCAATGTCGTTATGATTTGACCTTAAAAATATATGTTAAATTATAACTTTGTAAAGGTTTTAACGGAGAATTAAAGTTTTTAAATAATAGAAAATTTCTCAATTCTTAAAATAACGATTTATGTTCATATATTAATTTAATTTTCTTTATGATGGTTATTATCTTATAGAACAATTAGTAAAACTTAATTTACATTATCATTTGTTTGCAAAAGTTGAATTTGTTAAATTGTGTTGAATAAAATGATGTGATGTGGGATTCGTATCAAAAATGGATTTTACATTGGATTTCTGATTTGATTTGCGACTTTCATTTTAGCAATGCCATGAAAATGACGTTTTCTATTTTTAAATTATCTTTTTTTTCTTATAATATAGCTATGAGAATAAATTCCAAGCCGCATTACATTGGATTTTTTATTTGATTAATTAATTTTTAAAAATATCTATTCTTTATTGTCACACCCCGCCAGTGGCGGAACGCAGGGTGCAACTGATTGGCGATCGTCATAACACAACAGTAATATAAAGAATTAATCTATATGAATCAAATAAAAATTCGTATGTCATGACGTCGCCATGTCCAAGGTAAAACCCCTTGGTACACAATTACGTCAATCACTACAATGAAACAATATCCAAAATAAATCCTGAAATGAAATAATGTGCTTAGGCATGCAAGCCCGAAATAAAGTTCAAGTATCAAATATAAATTCAAGCCACCATGCATAAAAAAAACTCTAAGTCTCTAGGAGTCCAGTCCAGCTAGATCCTATGCCTGATCATTACCTGAAAGTAAAACTAAAAAGTCAACACAAAGGTTGAGCAAGTTCATCGAGTAGTAAGTAAGAAAATGTAAGTAAACAGTTTTTCAGTCTCAATCACAACAGTAGTATAAGAAAAGCGTGTAACTAATGCATAAGTAGTAAAATTGTAACCGTATCGAAAATAGTAACCATATGTAACGAACACAGTGACACGCCTCGGCAGTGCCCTGTAAGAGATACGCCCGTCGGCAATATCGAATCTGAACACTGTCCTTGACGCGCCTCGGCAGCGTCAAGTCAGTATGACACGCATCGGCTGTGTCAGGTCCGAACGCTACCCTTAGTACGCCTCGGCAGTACTAAGTTAGCTAAGTAGTGTGTAAGTACCATGAATCCAAATATACTCGTATCTCGTAAGTTTTGAAAATGCATTAGGTTTTGTTACATGTTTTATGAAATCCAGTTCGTAGTAAATTTCCGAAAATAGTAAGTTTCTAAAAGTAGTAATTTTCTATAAATAGGAAGTTCTATTTATAGTAAGTTTATCGAAAGTAGTAAATTTCCCGAAATAGAAAGTTTCCAAAAAGATAGTTTAGTTGAGTTTTACTTCCCCCCGTTTAGTTTAAAATAAGAAAGCAGTAAATATGGGGCGATGAACTCACCTCGAAAAGTAAGTAAGTAATACTACTCGTGTGAATGTAAGCAATAATAGATAGGTCACAAGCTAGGTCCCGGCTAGTGAATGAGCTTCCCTAAACGAGTATAAGTAAGGTTTCGTGAGAATAAGTTTCCAAGTTTTAATCCCGATTAGAGTTTGTTTAGGTGTGTCCAATTAACCAATTCATGTTACCCATTAATATTAGACAAAACGATAGATTTAGAAATGAAAGTTGAAAACTCAGCAGGTACCCCCGACTACTAAAACTGTCATAACTCGAGTTTGAGAAAGAGTTAGACGGTGAATCTTATACGTACGGAAAGTAGACTCAGAGGGATACATCGAGGAATCCGGAATCACTGAATTTGAGTTAGAAATGAACAAGATATGGATGACACAAAACAGGTGAAACAATCTGTCCAAAACCGTTAACTTTAATAGATTGTTTATAAAACGTTTATAAGCTAATAATCGAACACTAAAACATGATTGACCATTTTATATTGTGTTTAAGGTCTGATTAAGCAATAATAATCCATTTTACAATATAATTTAGTTTGCTAAGTGGTCACACAAATTCACGATTTTTTAATCCTAACATAAACGTTAAAACTCAGATTTGACCCACGTCTACTAAAAATCAGTTTCTGTGAGTTTTACAATGAATAAGAATACGAATCTTATATTTTTAAAAACTAGAAAGGAAGGGCTACATTTTACGTTTATATGACAGAAGCCAATTCGAAAAGACCCGAGAGATATTAATCGAACAAAACAACTAAAAACAGCAGCTAAAATTAATTATTCAGTTTCAAACACGTTTACAAAGTTTCAGTTTCTGGGAGTTTGAGAAACATTTAGATGACATATCTTATATCCCCAAAAACTAGATTTCAAGGGCTACAAAATATATTTAAAGTTCAGACTCTAATTCACGACCAATTTTAAGATATAGCACGAAGAACACAGACTAACAAACTGTTAGAATATAGGCCTAAATTAAATGTAAGCCCAAGCCCGTATGTGGGCTTGGGCCCGTTAGATTAATATTTTCCCTATAAATAGATGTCAAATGTAATCGTATCAGATTGATGAAATAAAAATATTCTTCCACAAAACCCGATTATTAATTTCTACATGGTATCAGAGCAGGTTACTTTAAAAGTACATGTTCGGACTAGCTAAACGACTCAAACGAACTAGTTATTAGACTAGACAATCAACCTATACAAACTCATTGTTCGACTGAAGTACCTAAACCCTCGACTTGGTCATTCGACCAGCTTCCAAGCCTACACGAACTCTTTAGTTCGACCAGCTTCCAAGCTCACACGAATTCAACATTCGAACAAGCCCTTCGAATAGCCATTCGACCAGTGTGTTCGACCAGAAGCTCAAAATCATTCGACTAGGAAACTATTCACAAGACAAGTGCTCATTCGACCAGTTTTTTCATTGGCTCGAACTCCCCATTCGAATAGCTAACCGTTCGACTAGAAAAAAAAAAAAAAAAAAAAAAAAAAAAAAAAAACGAGTAGATCACCTCGAACTTTCAATCGCTGATTGCCTTTGTTCGTCCCTTTTTTATTTTTATTTTTTGTGTCTGCAGTAATGGTGATAAGGATTGTCAAGTGGTGATAATGATTGTGTTTGTTTTTTGACTTTCGGCTGCCAAATCTTTCAATTTGGAGACTTGGAGTGCTGTTTACTTTTGGCCCAATTACTTTTGGCCCAATTACTAACAAATTGAAGCCACACATAAAAAACTCAATTGAGGCCCAAGCTTAGAATATAAACTCGAACTAGTATGGCGGATGCAGAAAACAATAATCTCGCAATACAACTAATGAATTTGCTTCGTAATGGAGCTCAGAACCAGTTTCAAAACCCAAAACCAAATCCTTCCGAGAATCATCGGTCAGACAAACCGGTTCTTCGAACTCAATCAAAGGTAGATAAGAGCAAGCTCAAGTGTGAAGAGTGTGGTATGTCAAAACACACCAAAGAACAATGTTTTAAGATCGTTGGATATCCAGAATGGTGGAATGCTAACCACAAAACCTCTAAGACTGGAAAAGTTGTCGGCGCCATAGACAGCGGAGAGAATGTTTGTTCCCGATCTGGAGAAGTTAATGTTGCCACCAAAAACGCCAAGTGTAATTCATGGATTTTTGATTGTGGTGCCACTGATACAATGACGTTTGATATAAATGATCTAACGTCAAACTCGAGAGTTGATAAAACACGAATTCACACAGCTAATGGGGAAACTCTCCCAGTTAAAGGAGGGGGAACTATCGAAATATCAAAAGAATTACGACTTTCTAAATGTCTTTATGTGCCATCCTTATCCCACAAGTTATTATCCGTTAGTCACGTTACGAAGGAATTAAATTGTGTGGTATTAATGCACCCCACTTTTTGCATTTTGCAGGATATCAGGACAGGGAAGATCATTGGGCGTGGTACTGAGAGACAAGGACTATATTACGTAGATGAAGTTACTCAACAAGGCTCTGTTATGTTGACTCATGGTTCAAACGATAGGAAAGAATGGTTATGGCACCGAAGATTGGGACATCCGTCCACTGGTTATTTACGTCAGTTATTTCCGCATTTATTTCCTAAGAATAAACCCTTTCATTGTGACACTTGTATTTTGGCAAAAAGTCATAGACATACGTTTAAACCTAACGATACTAGGGTTGATTCACCGTTTTTGTTGATTCATTCCGATGTTTGGGGTCCGGCTAAAATTGAAGGGGGACAAAATTTCCGCTATTTTCTGACGTTTATAGATGATTGTACTCGAATGACTTGGACTTATCTTTTAAAAAATAAGTCTGAAGTTTTTACGAAGTTCACATATTTTTGTAACCTGGTCAAAACTCAGTTCAAAAGTGAAATCCAAATTCTCAGGTCAGATAATGGGGGGGAATTTTGTAACAATTCCATGAAAACCTTCTGTCAAACACGGGGAATCATCCATCAAACTTCGTGTGCTCACACGCCTGAACAAAATGGAGTCTCAGAAAGAAAAAATTGTTTTTTATTGGAAATTACACGTGCTCTCATGATTGAATCCCAAGTTCCAAAGACGTTTTGGCCAGAAGCCCTTGTAACTGCTACGTATCTGGTTAATCGTCTTCCAACACGAGCTTTAGCCTTAAAAACCCCTCTCCAAACACTGTCACATTTCCATAAATTGCCATCCACTTTAACCCTCGAACCTCGAGTTTTTGGATGTTCTGTCTTTGTCCATATACCGAAAATAGAAAGTTCAAAACTTGATCCATGTGCAGAGAAATGTGTGTTTTTGGGATATGGTGTTAATCAACACGGATATCGGTGCTACAGCCCGAGTAGGCGTCACATGTTCACAACAATGAACTGTGACTTCCTTGAAACTGAGTTCTTTTATCACACCCATCTTCATGGTCAGGGGGAAAATGACAATGACGCATTAAGATGGATGAGTTGGGCACCACCAGTGGATGATTCTTCTACTGATACACCCGCTCCCGTGGATGATTCTTCTATTGATACACCCGCTCCGGCTGATAGTTCTGAAGACCCTGAAGACAGTACCACTGCCACTAATAATGATCCTCCTCAACTGATATCCGAGGTAAGTGGTTCTCAATCTCCGGATAATTCAAATAACTCTAATATGTGTGATGATGAACAACAGGTTGAGATGGAAGTTCCGAGTGTGACTGAACCAGCTCGGTATGATCTCCCTCCTAGATCGACTAGGGGAATTCCACCCAACAGATACTCACCTGAAAAAATATCACGAGGATCAAGATATCCAGTTGCAAATATCGCAAGAAGGAACTTAGTCCCGGAAGCCAGGTCCTTCGCAAACGCCATATGTTCTGAAAAAATACCAACAAGTGTTGAAGAAGCACTGAAGTATAAGGAATGGAGGGAAGCAATTGGTACTGAACTTGAAGCCCTGAAAAGAAATGAAACTTGGGAAGAATGTGAATTACCCTCAGGAAAGAAACCCGTTAAATGTCGTTGGGTGTTCACTATCAAGTATAAACCCGATGGCTCAATCGAAAGGTATAAAGCTCGATTAGTCGCAAAGGGGTATACTCAAACTTATGGGATCGACTACTGTGAGACTTTCTCACCAGTAGCAAAAATTGACACTATTAGAGTTCTCTTCTCAGTTGCAGCGAACAAGGATTGGCCGCTTCACCAGTTCGATGTCAAGAATGCCTTCTTACATGGAGAATTAAAGGAAGAAATTTATATGGAAACCCCACCTGGAATTTATGAGAGTTCCGAGTCCAAAAAGGTTTGCCGGCTAAAGAAATCGTTGTATGGTTTAAAGCAATCTCCACGAGCTTGGTTTGGTCGGTTTACCACAGTAATGAAGAAATATGGCTATAACCAAAGCAATTCCGACCATACTTTATTCCTAAAACGGAGAGGTAAACTCATAACCTGCCTAATAATTTATGTTGATGACATGATTATTACAGGAGATGATTCTGAGGAAATGTCAAAATTAAAAACCAACCTTTTCAAAGAATTCGAAATGAAAGATTTGGGAAGACTTAAGTATTTTCTCGGAATCGAAGTTCTAAGATCAAAGTCAGGGATTTTCATTTGTCAACAAAAGTATGTCCTTGATTTATTAGCAGAGACGGGAATGCTAGATTGCAAACCTGCGAATACTCCCATGATTGCTAACCAGAAATTGTTCATGGAAGATGGAGCTGAACTGGCAGACAAAGAAAGATACCAACGAACGGTGGGAAAACTTATTTACTTAGCTCATACACGGCCAGATATTGCATACGCAGTGGGAGTCATAAGTCAATTCATGCACCAACCTCAAGTTCAACACATGGAAGCTGCCTTACGGATTATCAGGTACCTAAAGGGAACAACTGGACACGGAGTCCTGTTCAGACCAAATGGGCACCTGAAGATTGATGCTTACACTGATGCTGACTGGGCAGGCGATAAAGGTAATAGGAGGTCTACATCAGGGTATTTTACTCTAGTGGGAGGAAATCTTGTTACCTGGAGAAGTAAGAAGCAAAAGGTAGTCGCTCTCTCAAGTGCTGAAGCTGAATTTCGAGGAATAGCACGAGGTTTAGCAGAAGTCTTGTGGCTGCGAAAATTACTGTCAGAAATTGGATATCCCTCACTGGAAGCTAGTAAGATTATGTGTGACAACAAAGCGGCTATCCAGATCTCAGGAAATCCAGTCCAACATGATCGCACAAAACATGTTGAAGTTGATAGGCACTTCATCAAAGAAAAACTTGAAGATGAGATTATCGAGCTTCCGTTTGTTTCATCAAAAGATCAGCTAGCAGATATTCTTACAAAGGCGGTTACCGGAAAGATCTTCGCTCACTGTCTTGACAAGTTGAGCATTGGAAATCCCACTACTCAGCTTGAGGGGGAATGTTAGAATATAGGCCTAAATTAAATGTAAGCCCAAGCCCGTATGTGGGCTTGGGCCCGTTAGATTAATATTTTCCCTATAAATAGATGTCAAATGTAATCGTATCAGATTGATGAAATAAAAATATTCTTCCACAAAACCCGATTATTAATTTCTACATTGCCAACAACCCAAAATTTACTTTGTCACAACCTTTTTGCCAAAACGTTTTAAAGCAAATCAAAACCTCAAACCTGATTATGAAAATGCCAAATCAGTTTATAACTCTACTAATACATGACAAAACAAATATTATAACCAGATTATACTTCATTAACAACATGTTTATTTTTATATTTGTTTTTATTTTTACAACCCATCTCTATAACCCCACCATGCACGTTTCAAAAACAAACTCCTCTATAAACATGAATTCAATACACGACAAACCAAAGATTTAATATAGCATGCTAGTATAAACAATAAAGTATGATAATTAAATGAAACGGGAGACAGCAACATTACCCTTGGTGATCAAAACACGGATACGAAAACACCCGCAAATTAATCGGCTGGGAAAGGAAGAACCAAAAGAAAGAACACTCGATTCTTTTGTTATGCTGCTGCCTGGAATCCACGGAAGAAAAGCTGAAACGGAAATTGCTGAAACTTGGATGAAAATGAACGAATTGGTTGGAGGAAGGGTTGGGGCTTCTAGGGTTTTGGAGAAATCGACCGCAAGAAATTTAAGGGTTTCGGTTTTGGTTAATTTTAACAAAAATGGATTAATTACCAAATGTTAAATGAGTTTAAACATGGGTATGGGTTAGATGGTAAAATCTTAATGGGTTTAATGAATACCCATTAATCCAGTTAAAGGCATGGCTAAAACGATAACGGTTTAAGTAAAATTTAAAAGACTTCGGGGTCGTTTGTTTTTCATGTTAAGCTCTTAATGATATCTAATTGTATTATCCAATAAGGGAAATAGTAAATAAGAGGTTTTGAATTTTTTTTGAATAAGATCTTGATATCCCCTTTTTTCCTCCTATTTGATAAGCTATATTTTATATCTTAATACCTCTTAATACCTCTAATTAGAATTAATATTATGACACCACATCGTAATGTTAGATATTGGCTTGGAGACTTTCGTCGTCAACGTGCAATGAGCAAAAATGAAAAGTTCAATCATGCTCATGCAAAACTTAGAAATGTTATTGAACGGGCATATGGAGTCTTGAAAGCACGTTTCCCGATTTTGAAAAAGATGTCAACGTTCTCATTTGATACGAAAGGAAGGCGTTAATGATGAGTTATTTTCTATGTCTGATCAAATAGAGATACAATTCGAAAATGAAAATGAAACAAAAAATAATCAGAAACAAGAATTCCAGACACAAGGTAGTGCATCAGATCAACAATTAATGATAAACTTGCGAGAAGAGATTGCTGATCAGTTGATGCACAATGGAGAATGATTTACTTTAAATGATTTTGTCATGTTAGTTTATGGATTTTCATTTGCCGTACTTTGTCGGTATTATTGTTAGAGTGTTATTGGTGAAGACGTTGTCTTTTGATCTAAAAACCTTTTGAATATTTTTCTTACATTTAGTTATTTGTTGATTTTATTTTTCGTGCAATTTAGCTATTCTAATAGCTTGAAAATATGATAAAAACAAGAAAAGAAAAAAAGAAAAAAAATAAGAATTAAGATATATATGAAAGTATATTTTTCAAACAATCTTAATGATTATGCTTTCAGATTTCAGACACAACCTCTTATCATTCAGAACTGGTTTTCAGATTCAGACATAAATATTCAGAAAAAACAAAAGACCCCGCCCGTTTTCAAAAGAATGACCCGAGAATTTTAATTACGAATACAAGTTAAAAAGAAACACGAACTCGAAATTACTAGATTAATTAAAATAGAAAGTTTTCTTTGTTTTCCCATTAAAATTCTAATAATAGTAACAAATGCTCAAACGCTAAATTTTTGTCGATGTTATACGTAGAAGCTCATCTAGCAGGGACTATCTATATGTGCACCTAAATCTTAACATAGGATTCATACTCGTAACATAACTCATAGCATACAACAACAATTTAAAGCAAAGTTTAAAATTTTCAGTAATTTATGGTAATGATCAACAGGCATATTAGGCTAACTAAGGACGGAGAGAGTGACGGTTGTCACATTTATTGGTTAAGAAGGAATAATTCATTCAAATCAAAATTTTCACTTCGAATTTCGGATCTTAAAAAAAATTTGAATCAAAATTTTTAATATTAAAATATTAAATAGAAAAATGTGCAAACTAATTATAAATGAAATTTAAATTTTTAAACGAAATAATTTATACTTATTTTAAACCTTCAATAGTTATATATCCAACTAAAATTAATAATATTACGTATAACAATTTAAATTCAATATTTATCATATAAATATTATAATATATTTTTATTAAATGAAAACTATTTAATACCGTTGCATTGCGAGAATATTAACCTACTATTCATAAATTATTTAAATTAAAATTAAATGAGTTGAAAAATATATATTCTAAGGAAATAATATTCATGACATATTAATGGCCTATCGGTTATTAATAAACCAATGTTTTATGAATTTTCTCTAACTCGTTATCTCCCGATATGACTTTCATTTTCATTCCAAATTTTTTAAACCAGATATACCAGATCATTATGTATTGAAACCGTTTATTCATTAACTTTGACTCATAAAATTTTCGCTCATTGTTTCACGCAAAAATTTCCAGTCAAGTTAAAATTGTTTCAAACGTCTAATCTAATTATAAACATATTTTAGAATTTGCCATTAATCAGTGTAACGAGCGCAACTTGAATGGTTCATACTCGGAAACCAATGCTGACCATCATATATATGGTACATATGATTAAAACTATTTATAAGTTTTGTACTTTAAATATTTTAAAGAGTATTGAATGGTTGATCATAACCAAGGTTCTAAAAAACGCGCCATGGCGGCGCGGCGAGAATTTACGAAAACATGAAAGGCGTCTTTGTTAGGCGTGGCGGCAAAAAAACGTGGTCATGGCGTCTCATGGCGTGCCTTAACGCGAGTTTTTTTGTAACGCGTTATGAAAATTTTTAAAAAAAAAAAAAAGTTTAAAAAATAGTTAAAAATGGTTATAAAAATCATTTGATTGTAAATTTGTGACTATATCTTAGAATATATTTTTACTTAAATGTTAAAATAGACTTTTTGATAATTTATTGATATTTATATAGCTTAATAATAGTAAATATATATATAAGTATATATAAAATTATAAAAAATATTAAAAAAATTCGCCGCCTTGTTACGGTTTAAAAAACGCCATGTCTCGCCACGCCTTACGTTATCTGTAACCTTGATCATAACGATCAAGTAGTTGTATTTAATAAAACATAGGGTATACATCGGAATATTATGGCAACTTTTTGGCAAACAATATTATCATGCAAATTAGTCGATATCACTATTATGATAATGACCATTTCTTCATATCAATCATTTAATCATTAAAATAGTCAGTTCGGTCACGGGTACATATCTCCAGTGGGCCCATGTGTCGGGTATTTCATTTTATTAAAACCAAAAATGAAAAGTCACACATCTATTTTCTAGAAAAATAGTAGACGTCGAAGAAGAATATGCCATAAAAAATGGCAAATTGAGGTCATTTTAAATAGTTGTTTTCATTCATTAAAAATAATAATAGATATTTCATGTACCTCATCAAGTAAGTAGTTGTGGAATGAAGTTCAATCGTAGATACGGGTGAACTTAGGGTGTGCTTGGTTGACGGTATTAATCGGTCGGGAATGGTAATGATAATAATTAATGTATGTTGGTTTGTTGTATTGTAATTAATCATTGCACAATAATAAATAATACTTCATTATGTTTTAAATTGGTGATAATGATATTAATCATTTATTACCCACTCATTGCATTCCATAGTATTCCTTTTCCCATTTCCTTTTACTTTCTTCACTTTGAACCAAACACCCCAATAGATATTTATTTCATATGTAGTGTAAAGGGTGAGCATTGTTGTTAGAAAGAAAATTCAAATATATTGTTTATATTGTTAATGTTCCTTCAAACTTTGTGCTCCACGTCTTTTAAATAAAGTCTACATTCAATCGCTTTTCTGAATATTCTCGTCTTTTCTTAAATTTGACTTACTCGGTCTGTCAAACTAAAACATATTCGGTTTCTCTTCTAAAACTAATGGTTGGTATTTGAATGATTTTAGCAAATATGTGTCCGTAAATGCGTGAGCTTACGGGAACGCACACATCGACATTTAGACACGACTATATTTTTATTATTTGCTAATTATTAATTAAATGAGTTAATTGTAATAATTAATAAATGTGAGGATGCATTATGTAATTATGGATATTTCCTAATCATAATACAACTTGTACACCAAGTAAATGTTTTGCTATATAAGGAAGCAAAACCGATCGGCTCATTCCCTAAGGGAACCGATCGACCAAACACCCCTTGTGGTGAGTTTTGATTCGTTTGCTTGGATAATCGTTGTGGAAGCTTTAAACGTGTACTAGCATACAAATTTGTTGCTAAAGAAGGTGTCGCGTACGTAACTGTGGAAGATCTTATACTTAGTTCTATAAGTTATTTGCTATTAATTCAAGACACAAATGTACAACTTTAATCCGAATTAATTATTCTTAGTTCTATACTTAGTTCCGCTTCCATGTATTGTTTTAACAATATGACTCGAATTTTATACCTACTAACTACTAAGTTTAATCACATACTTGAGCTAACAAGCTTCCTTATAATACAACAATCGATTAATCTTACTTAAACTATGTTTCAAAATATGAAACCCTTAACTTGGAACAGATCATATTCAGTTTGTAATAACTTAGTCACTTATCAAATGTATTAATCATATAAGATTTACAACTAAATATTTTGTTGTTTATTTGGTGTAATTAGAAATATGGCTATTGTCCTTGAAATGGTTAGGAATATACGGAGTGTATGTCCATTTAGTCAATAGCATCCCGGTCCTAAAATAGCGGGGGTTAAAGTTGCACATGATGGGCAGTTGAGTCTCTATTGCACTATCTGAATAAGTTGTATGTGCACTATCTGAATGAGTCTTGTATCCACTATAAGTCTTATGTTCACTATTTGAATGAGTCTCGTGTGCACTATGCACTATGAGTTCCATGTTCACAATCTGAATGAGTCTCGTATCCACTATAAGTTGTATGTTTACTATCTGAATGAACTCGTTGACACTATATATACATATTGTAACTACTATTGATCAAAATTAAATGAAGAAGAAGACCATCAACAGATTTTTCTAACAAATTTAGTTATTTGACCAACATCTTTATATATTGTTGTCTCCTCATTTAGGAAGGTTTAAAGGATTATGTTTGAGAACAATGTTTAAGGTGGAAAATAGACACTATGCTACCTAAATAACGATGAATGTTTTCCTTACAAAAAGACGGATAGCAAATTAACAAGTCTTGAGTTAATGTGGTGCCACGTGGAACTTTTTTTCATCTAAAGAATATGAACGAGTTGTCAAACTATTGGTTGGTAGCTGGTCTTATAACCACATCATCAATACATCATTGCTGTTCTATGGGGGGCTACTTCCTGTTTATCATTTATGAGCCTCTGATTTTATATCTTGCAACTGTCTTCCAACCATCTAGCAATTTCATTATGTTTGGTTTGTAAAGTATAGTTTAAAAGGTTCTAGAGTATTTTAACCAACACTGTCTTACTATCTTACTTTGTCGGCGTACCGACCAAAGACCACTCCTGCTTAGCGTACAAGACTCACTTTAGGCTTTCTTATTTCACTTTCGGGTACTAGAAGCATATGGTCTATTAGTTAATAAGTTAAACGGATTCCGATTTATGTGGTCGTTCTATGTTGTAATGGTGTTTTCACTCCCTACCCTCCACTTAAATAGTTGATGATATATAGTTCAAATATCATTTTTTAGCCTTTAATGTTATAAAGTCTTAATGTTTTAAAGGTGGAAGTATGGGGTTTAGATATTTTTATTTGGGACTAATGTATATAATATAGAGGCCATACAAATATTGTACGTAGTTTTTTCATTAAGCTTAACCATTTAGAAAAACATTTATATAAGTCATTGAAGTGTGTTACTGATGTGTAAAATCTAGTCTTATTTTAAACCTACTTTTTCACGTAATTACACACTTCTAGGCAGTGGACCTATCCGTATATAATATAGTTTAAAGGTAAGTAAGGTTCGTTCGCAGGGACTAATTTGTTTTTATATTCGAATAAATAATACTAAGAGTATTTGGGGGTTTTTTATCGTAACTAAAATTGCAAGTAATTAGTAAAAAGAGTGATTAATTAAAATCGAGCGAAAAGTAATTGATTAGATCAAATAATAAAGAGAATACACTTGTTTGACACTTCACCTATTTTCCGTTAATTTTACGAGATCGATTGTTGTTTTCAACTTCTAGGATATAATAAAAGTCCTTCCGAATCTTTTACTAACTTTAATTATCTCTACTTACACCGTTCCTTCCGAATACAGTTAATAAATATTAATAATCAAGCAATAAGTATCAAGCCTGTTTTTAGTGATTTAACCTTATAGAGTTTCCTTCCGAATAACTCCTCTAATTATCAAGTCCTTCCGAATCTTAATACTTAGACCTACTCACTTAAATTTAATTACCTAAGTTGTTATTACTAAGTCCTTCCGAATCTTAATAATTTTAAATCGATTATAGACCGACCGATTACTTCATAAAACTTATCTAATCTATCTAGATTCCTTCCGAATACCTAGAATGTTGATTAAACAAATTATATAAACAACTATAATAACATATTAAAATTTAAGCAAATAAGGATCGACGGTTAAACACAAAAACATAAAACAACCGAAAACGTTAAATAAACATCAAATAGGATCCGTTGTTCAAACAAGCATAAAAGAGAATTAGTTACTCATGATCAAGTTTGAAAAAGCAATTAAATTGTTAGAAAGCATAATGGAATAATAATGCAAAACAAGAAAAGAACAAACGAGGAAAATCGCCGAAAGTGTCGTGATCGCCGATTGCCGAAAATATGATCTTCCGTGCCTTGAACCTTGCTTCTAGACGTAATAACAGCTCCAGAGACGTGAGAATAATAATTGATTGGATGATTTTCTGGCAGAATTAATCTTGTATTTATAGGCAAAAATCGTGTAGAAAACGTATTCGACTCGAATTAGAATTTCTTGTAATTATCCCTTTGTATTATTTCCCGTTTGTAATTATCTAAGATTAAAGAATGCTGCGTCTGAAACTCGCGAGGGACGGGCGACCCGTTAAGTGTAACGGGCGTCCCGTTAAGTGTAACGGGCGTCCCCCGCTCGTTTATCACAATCTCTTGTTTTTAGTCCCGTTTCTTCCGCCATTTCCACTTTCCGATCATGTAAACCTGTAAAATAGATAAAAACACTTTTCCACACGATTAAATGTAAAAACCTATCCTATCCATCATGTTTACTATGAAATGTGACACAATATCGCATAGAAATATATATATATAAATATGCGATATCAGTTACTAATGTCGTTTATATCGACTAAAAATTGTGGCTAATTACCGAAAAGCACTTAAGACTTCTAATAAAACAACGAGTACAAAATTATAATATTTTGATGGAAAAAATGAGAAATTGACAACTCACAAGCTATCGAGATTTACTCACAAATTATAATTGACTCGAACTACACTACGAGCTCAAACTTCAAGATACTAGGTTCGTGAGTATTATGATCCTTATCGAGAAATTAAACATGTGTTATATACATACATTTACTAAATTATTGTTAAGATATAGGGTAATATGTATACGAAAAATGGTCGAGTGGACATAACATATATCTATCAAGTTCGTGTTTGAAATTTATAATCAATCAAGCTTAAGTCGAGTTCTAGTCCGAGTTTTAGTGACCGAGGAGAACTCGAGTTCGAAAGTTATAGCTCAGTCGAGTTTCAAGCTCGAGTTTTAGTAACCTAGTCGAGCTTATGTTTAACAATACTCGGTTCAGTTTAATTCTTTTACATCCCTAAATTTCAACTCCTAATTAAATGTATATATCTTTATCTCACGAAAGAAATTCATGTCATTTTTATGCTTATGGTTTTCTAGTCGGAATTGATATAATAAAAATGACAAACTTTAATGAACAGATATGAAAGTTTTAATAGATAAGTATATATTGATGGAGTTCTTTTTAACTCGAATGGTGTTCACGTATATTTACTTAATTTTTGTCGTTCATAAGCAGAGTACATTAAAAAAAAATTGTCCCTTTTATATATTTCAATTAGATAACGTACTTTTTAATTTACAATTTGGAGTCATTAAAACATTGGTTTAAATTACACTTTTTGACAACGTTTCTTCTTTTAATCTATATATATAACTTATATCATCATATGATATTTACAATATAACCATATGTTCATATTTTGATAATGTATCACATATCTTATAATGCAATAAAAACTCTTTTTGATTGATCTCAAATTGTAAATGAAACTACATTTTTTTATTTAGGCAAATAAGAAAGTAGGTTAACAAGTTATAATCTAGAAATAAATAAATTAACAAATCTGTTTTTGCCAATATTCTAAATTGTTTATTTTATATTTATATTTATATTATAAAACATTAAACATAGAATACAACTAGTAGATCTTAGACGAGTGATTTTAATGAGCAGTTGCCGACCTGAGACGACCATAAATAAGTTAGAATAAAATATCGGAATGTTATATTTTTTGTTATGAAATGAAAAACGAATTTATGTTGAAAATGGTTTGAAAAAAGTACTTTGGGACATGCATTTATTGACCACTTAGCTCTTAGATAGACATTTCACGTGCACTTTCTTTTTCCATTTGTAAAAATGAAATGTGATATAATATATACTGAATTAGTTTTGCAAATATGAACATGTTAACACATTATATTTTGAAAAAATTTGATAATGTTTATCATATCCGGTGTTGGATCTTAGAAAATACTATATATGTGATCGTATAAGGTCTTCGACTTTCTCGAGACCCGATTTTGGTTTGAAATCTTATATGTTGTAAATTTTGGATAGCAATAACTTATGATTTTGGTGTTTCTTACTTTGATGGGTTTGAATAAAGGTTTATCTAACGCAATTGATGTTGCTAAGCAAATTGCAATTTAAATGGATATCGATCTGGTATTTCATCGAAGTAATTCGTACAAAAAAATAACTTGATGAAAATATAAAAGATGAAACCGATGATTCGTTACCTGTAGATGAATCATTTAAGATAAATTAACTTTTATATATTATTGATCAACCAATAATTTATCTCAAAAAAAATCCAACCAATAATTGTTTAATTGTACCAAATTGCAGACAATGCTGAAGCTTCCTGTTTGTATTTTTGCCGTTCAAAAAACAGATTACACTCGTTAATGACAACATTCATGTTGTCTTTATCATGGAACCACATTAAAAACAATGAAGAATCCAATAGTGATACAAATAAACTTTGTGTAGAGGTAAAGTTGCATCAGAATTCATTATCAAAATATGTATGCTCTTAATATTCCATATTGTTTGAAGCGAGTCAGTTGTTTCTCTAATGCATTTATTGTCTATATTGTATTACTGCCTATCTCTGAAACACCTACATCTACTGAAAAAGTTATTTGAAACCTAAATTGTTGAAGTCGTACTTGATGTACACAATGTCACAATGAGGAGCCTTTACGAATTAGATATGCTAGCAATTGAGAACAGTCTGTTAGATGGAACTCGTTATAAAAATTTGATAAACAATTTCGCTTTAGAAAATGCACGAAGAATAAAACTAATTAACGAAGAAAAATGGCAATCTTTTGTTTGTAATTCACTGGTAAAATTTATAGCTAGTTTACTGATGAGAATTTGAACCACAACATGGTCTCGTACCGTTGTTTTCTCTATTTCTAACAGTTTTTCTCTATCTTATTGAGGCTATTTTGTGATATTTCACATGATCTTTCAAATTCATTTATCGACCATGATCATATCACGTCGTTAACTTTAATCTTTCTTCACAAACTCACTTTTGAGTTTTGATATCAATATCAACATTTAAAAAAATTATAATACTTTTAACCTAAAACTATGGGACATGCATGCAATACATATTGATACCACATAATGGTTGCCCATCATGTTGTTTTCTTAAGAATCTTTTTTTTTAAAGAATATCTAACATGAAAATATTACACCTCTTTGAATTATTCATTGGAGTAAATTATATGGATTGTCTTTCTGGTTGGATCTAAAATTCAGGTTTTATACTTTAAAATGAGAAATTACACTAGATGTTCTTTATATCAAAACTTATAACATCCAATATCCTTTACATTAACGAGCGTTAAAATGGTTCGTTAAATCAGATCACATGTCTTGCATGTGAAGGTAGGTTGGTCTGATGATACGGATCATTTTAACACCCGTTAACATAAAGGACATTGAATATTAAAAGTTTTGATATAAATAACATTTAGTGTAATTTTTCATCTTAAAGAACAAAACCTGAATTTTGAACCATACCACAAGGACAATCCTTGTAATTTACTCTATTCATTATAAAAAAATCATGTATATAAATGCTTTTAAGTGATCAAGGAAATATTCAAATTCATTTGATAAATATTAAAAGCATAATTTTTCCATTTTTATAATATTGGTAGGAGAAGATGATTTGTAGGAAACAAGTTTTTAGTGTGCGCGTGTTGCGGTGTGTCCAAAACCTACATTTTACTCGATGACAGTATATCGTTTTAAAAGTGTGGAGAGAAGCTAAAATACGAAGAAAAAACACCCAACTCTCATGCTACCGAAAATCATATATCAATATAACATATACGCATATAACAATAATGTATATAACTCTTGTGTTAATATTGCACATGTATTGTCGTATATAGCATAATATATAATAATTTTTTCCATAATTAATTGGAGAAAGGCAAAAGCAAATAAAAATGTAGACCATGTATAATTGATTGTGTAAAAAAAAGACATATCTACTTTATTTAATAACGTAACAAAAAGAGAAAAAATTAAAATCCAAAAATAACAAATAATCGAAATATAGACATAACTACTATATTTAATAACGTAAGCTAAAATATTAAAATTAGGCTTAGTTACTCTACTTTATTTAATAGCGTAATCTAAATAGAAATATAGATCATTTAGTAAACTCTATTTAATAGTATAAAGTTAAAAAAGAAATGATATACGCATCTACTATATTTAATAGTGTAACTTAAAAACAAAAGATAAAACCTAAATTGGAAAAAGATCTAACCCAAGAAAAAAATAAAAGTGAAAATCTTAAAATTAACAATTAATCGAAAATACACGTAACTACTCTTTTTAGTGGTGTAATATAAAAAAAAAAAAAAAGATAGATTTAGCTACTATACTCTATTTAATAGCGTAAAGTAAAAAAGAAAATATTTATGCTCTTACTCTACTTTATTTAATAGTTTAAATAAAAAAAATGATAGACGTAAATACGTTTTTTAATACCGTAACTTAAAAGAAAGGATAAAACGTAAAATCTGAAGAAACTTAATCGAAAAGAATAAAAATAAAATTTTTGAATAATAAAATTTAAACAGGTAGGTTAACTGTTCTGAGGATTGTTAGGTTCCTTAACCACTATAGATTGTAGTTGTTAGAATAAAAAGAATATAGATGTAACTATTAGGCCTCTTTTGTTTTTCAAATAAGTTCTTAATAAAAGTAATTTTTCTTATTCAATCAGATATAAGGACATTAATACTGTTTGAATTTAATTTTTCTTAAGCTCTTATAATATCTTAATTTCCTCTTATTCGATGACTGAAAATAAATGTATGGACATCATGTTATTAAATAACTAATACAAATATCATGTACTCTAACTCAACACACAAGTCTTTACATATTTTAAAATTTATTTGTCATAATTTACTTCTTACAAATGAATAAAACAAAAGAGGAAAATAATAATACTTTTTGAAAAAAATGAAATCTCCTTGTTATTTAGATTGTTTAAAAAAAATTGAGTCCGTTAATATTATATATAAATTTTAATTTAAAATCTTGTTATTTTAAGCTTGAACTAACTTATGATTTTTTTAATAAGTGTTACATACATTATATATATAATTATTAACATTGATTTAAAAGGGTAAAAAAAATCAATGGTTTGAATAGTTATGATTAATTTATGTGAAAAATAACAGGATAAATTATGAAAATGAAAAATAATTGATAGAAAAGTTTTATCATGTTAGTTTACGAAGAAAAAAGTACTACATGTTCCCCTTTTATCGTATTTTGCTTGTTATAATATTTTCACTAACATTTTATTAATATTCGGTATTATTGTTGAAAACACTTATTTTCTAATATAGAGATATGTTTTTGTTGAATTTTACAGTCAATTATTTGTTATTGTTTTTATGAAATTTAGCTAGTTTAATATCATTAAAAATGATAAGAGGAACCAAAAAAGAAAAGAAAAAAAAAAAAAATGTTCAGACTATTTTTCAAACAGTCTTATTGATTAGGCTTTCAGGTTTCAGATACTGGCTCTTATCATTCAGAACCGGTTTTCAGATTTCAGACTTAAGTATTAAGAAAAAATAAAAGACCTCTTATATTCTATTTTAAAAAAGGATATATGTGCTCTTATTCTACTTTATTTAATAGTTTAAATTAAAAAAAATAGATGTAAATATGTTATTTAAACTTAAAAGAAAGGATAAAACGTGAAATCTAAGAAATGTGAAGAAACATAACCGAAAATAATAAAAGTAAAAACTTTATATATTAAAAATTAAACAGATAACCTAAGACTGTGGGGTGTGGGGCGTTGAAAACCTCCACAACGCCGCCACGTCGGAGCGACAACGCCCGACAACGCCCAAGACCACACCGTCGGGGGCGTTGTCCTCAAAAATTGGTCGCTGGCTTTGTCTGCATCACGCCGTGGTAAGGGAGAATCAAAGTGCAACGGTCGACTACAAAAATCAAGCAACGGCCAAATTTTCAAAAAACCTAAACATTTTCTATAAATACCAACTCATTTTTATAACAAAAACCACACAAAATCTCTCTTTCTCTCTCAATTTTTATAACAATCTCTCTATTTTTATACAATCTTTCAATAATCTCAAATGGATCCCAACAACAACAACAATCAAAACAACCCCAACCCCAACCAATGGAACCAATGGTTCAACCCAAACCAATATCAAAACCCAAACCAATATCAAAACCTAAACCAATTTCCACAATTTCCAAACCCTAACCAATATCAACACCCAAACCAATTTCAAAACTTTACCCAACTTCCAAACCCTAACCAATTTCCCCATTTTTACCAACAAACACCACCACCACAACGACCATCCCTAGACCCGCTATACCAAGGCGGGTCGTTCTCGCAATTGCTTAACCAAGACCATTTATCCAATTTTCCGCAAGTGCCTCCATTTGACATTGACGATTCTGAAGACGATGAGGTGGTTCCGGAAACTCAAGCTCAAAAAATGCCGGCCCGTGGGAAGAGGAAACATAAGAAGAAAGAAACCGAATCCCTAAGAGGCAAAACCGAAAGAAAGAAGTGGACCGAAGAGGAGGAGATCGCACTTGCTTCAGCGTGGTCGTCGACATCCGAGGACCCCATGGTGGGAAATGATCAACATTCAGCACTTTACTGGGAAAGTGTTCGTGCAAAATATTTCGCCAAGATGCTTAAAGATGATCCATCTTACTTTCGTACCGAAGACTCTCTTTCGAGCAAGTGGAGAGACTTACGAAGAAAGGTCAAAAAATTCAACGGGATTTTTCGACAAGCCCAACAAACTAGACCAATCGGTCATAGTGATGAACAATTGCTCCAACATGCTCTGCAGACTTACCGCACCATAATGCAAGGGGGTTTCCTACATTTAGCGTCTTGGCAAATATTGAGAAATAGCCCGGTTTGTCAACATGTCCCAACATCTGGAGGGTCCCGAAAAGCGCGTAGAACATCGGAGTCTAGTAACCCCTCCACTCCCGCCACTCCCGCCACTCCGGTATCGCCTTTTGCTGGAATCGATCTCAACGATGATGATGATGATCTTCACTTGGAGGAAGACCTTCCAAGACCGATTGGTAGAGATCAAGCAAAGGCAAAAGCGCGCAAAGGAAAGGGCAAAGCCGCTGCTTCTTCTTCGGGGGCCGAAGAATCACTGAAGTATATTGGGGAAAAGTTCGGGGAATTTGCTGATACTGCTGAAGAAAATATGCGACAAAGAGCGTTAAAGGTGATCATGCGGGACACCACTCATCTCGCGGAGCCTGCCAAATCAATAGCGGAAGATGAAAAGAAAAGGCTTATCGCGAAATTTTATCCTCAATATTTGTAGTATGTTTTTTATTGTAGTATGTTTTTTTTTTTTTAATAAATTGTAGTATTTTTTTTTAAAATAAATTGTAGTGTGTTTTTTTTTTTTAAATAAATTGTAGTATTTTTTTTATAAATAAATTGTAGTGTTTGTTTTTTTTTAATAAAAATACAAGTTTTTAAATTTCATTTATATAAAAAAAATTATAAATATACAACTTTTTAAAATTACACTCTCTTTCCTCTATCACTCCACATCATCACACAACCACACCACCCATTTTTATCACTCCACATCATCACACTCTCTTTCCTACAAATCACACTCTCTTTCCTACAAATCACCTCTATCACTCCACATCATCACCCAAAATAAACTACCACACCCCATAGTCTAACTGTTGTGTGGTAGGTTGCTTAACTGTTCACCCTAGATTATAATTGTTAGAATATATAATATAATATAATGGCGCCCACAATCAAATAACATCATATGTTGTCACATCAAATGGATATCTCATTCATTCATTTCATGGACCTTTTTACTTGTTAATTTATGCATTGTCCCATCACCTTATATTCCTTTCATTCCGCTATTAATACAATTCAACTAACCTTTTCAACATCTTATAATATCCAAATAACTTTTTTTTAGAACCGACAAATATTATTAAAAGATAATTTGACTAGTAAGGGACTAAAAAACGGATACAAAGTATAAATTACAAAACGAGGTTACAGATACTATACTATTTATTTAATTTATATCATTTACTAGCTAAAACAGTATTTAGTATTTGTTTGATAACAAGTTTATTAAGATTTTTAAGGGTTTGACTTTACTTTTTAAGAACTGTTTAACATATGTTCTACGACTCTACGAGCATATATTAAAGCTTATTAATTATTACAAAAATTCTTTTTAAAATTAGCATTAATCATTTATTTCTTTTTAATAAAATTTTCTATCAAATATTACCCTTTTATCACATTCTCTTTTATTTATGTCTATTTCTTTATATTCTTTTGTACAGTTATAGTTTTTAGTTAATTTGTAGTTTTTACTTCTTTATTATTAATTAAATAGTGATGCGTGCCTACTTTTTTTTTTTTTTATTATAATAGCCCAGTGAATAGTTATCAAACTTTCTTGAAATGTTATAATAACATCTTTTTAGTTAATTTATAATTTTTCTCTTAACTAACCTGAAAAAGTGATCTAGATTTTTTTTCTTTTTTGTTCCAGATCGTTTATATAAATGTTATAATAACTTCTAAAATCAATCATATTATTTATGTACATGATATAAGCTATTATTCAAAGACAGTAATCAAATAAAACCCAAGATTATTAATGGTTGGACTACTTAAACTAAAAAATATTTCATCTCTATTTAAATGTAAATATAAAAAAAGAAAACAAAAAAAGAAAACCTAAAAAGTATAAAGTGATAAATCTTATGATAAATCTTATGATAAATAGGCATGAGATAGAATGTGACAAAATGATAGTGTTGGTAAAACAAATTTATCAAAATGTAATAAATGATTAATGATTAATGCTAATTTCAAGAGGAATCTTTGTAATAACTATAAGGCTATGGGGTATGAAGCGTTAAACACACAACAACGCCCGCCACCTCAGCAGGACAACGCCCAACAGCGCCCCCCACCACACCGGTAGGGGCGTTGTAGGCTAAAAAAGGGCGCTGGCGTTTTCTTAACAACACCGTGGTTTGAGGGAGCAACGGCCAGATTTTTTGCAACGGTCGACTACAAAATCAAGCAACGGCCAAATTTTCAAAAAACCTAAACATTTTCTATAAATACCAACTCATTTTTATAACAAAAACCACACAAAATCTCTCTTTCTCTCTCAATTTTTATAACAATCTCTCTATTTTTATACATTCTTTCAATAATCTCAAATGGATCCCAACAACAACAACAATCAAAACAACCCCAACATGTCCCAACATCTGGAGGGTCCCGAAAAGCGCGTAGAACATCGGAGTCTAGTAACCCCTCCACTCCCGCCACTCCCGCCACTCCGGTATCGCCTTTTGCTGGAATCGATCTCAACGATGATGATGATGATCTTCACTTGGAGGAAGACCTTCCAAGACCGATTGGTAGAGATCAAGCAAAGGCAAAAGCGCGCAAAGGAAAGGGCAAAGTCGCTGCTTCTTCTTCGGGGGCCGAAGATTCACTCAAGTATATTGGGGAAAAGTTCGGGAAATTTGCTGATACTGCTGAAGAAAAAGTGCGAGCAAGAGCGTTAAAGACGATCATGCAGGACACCACTCATCTCGCGGAGCCTTACAAAACGATAGCGGAAGATGAAAAGAAAAGGTTTATCGCGAAATTTTATCTTCAATATTTGTAGTATTTTTTTTACTGTACTATGTTTTTTTTTTTTAATAAATTGAAGTATTTTTTTTTTTAAATAAATTGTAGTGTGTTTTTTTTTTATTTTTAAATTGTAGTATTTTTTTTTTAAAATAAATTGTAGTGTTTGTTTTTTTTTAATAAAAATACAAGTTTTTAAATTTCATTTATATAAAAAAAATTATAAATATACAACTTTTTAAAATTACACTCTCTTTCCTCTATCACTCCACATCATCACACAACCACACCACCCATTTTTATCACTCCACATCATCACACTCTCTTTCCTACAAATCACACTCTCTTTCCTACAAATCACCTCTATCACTCCACATCATCACCCCCAATCACCCACCACACCCCATAGTCTAAGCTTAAGTTCTAGCTATTTACCAAAACAAGATTTTTATTTTTTACATATAAATCTCAGCATCGTCGATAAACTCAAACTCCAACTATATCTACTTAAATCAAACACATCATTAATGTAATATAGATATTTAAATACTTTGGATGTATAAAATTTATGTTTTTACTCTTTCCGTCTCTACATAAGAATATTTTTATTATTTTTCTTATACAAAATAAATATTTATATTTAAAAGATTTTATCAAGTTTCTCTCATCTTATCCTTATTTTTTTTTAATTACATCGTATACATATTGATAAAAATATTGATAAAATTTGGAGCACTTTTAAGCGTACAAACGTAGAGGTGACATTTTATTATGAAAGTATTCATTATTTATACTTTTTTAAAATTGTGGGTATTATCGATTAGAAACACTAACTTTAGAGAAAGGAATATAGTTCTATTTTATATCGATGAAAACATTCGATCCAAAAGGTTAAGATAAAAAAAAAATATTAAAAAAATAGAGACCAAATGTATCATTCACAATTCTCCATTTCAAAAAACACCATAATTAACTTTGTTTAAAAATTAATTATATCATAAACGGTAAATGTATTAAACGAATAAATTATACAATTAAAAAGAGCATTTTATCCTCTTCTTATAGAGCATCCACTCGATATACTTTTGACGAAATATATTCCGAGTTTTTTTGCGGGTTTTGAAATTTTATATTATAAATCACTGTTTTATCACATGTGATTTCAGTAGTTTTATACATTATTTTTTTGTTTTTCTTTTTGATCCTAGAATGTACGTAATATAACAAATCTAAATTTTAAAATTCGTATTTATTGTTTAAATCACATGTAATATTGTCTTACCAATTTCAACATTTAGCCATAAACGAAAAAATAAGAAGTCGTCAAAATTCAAAAAAAATTTCGGGTCCATATAGATTATACATTGTCTAACATTGTTGTGTATTAAAATTTATATTTAGAGTTAAAATCATGTGTGTTATTGTCGTTCGAGTTTTTGATATTTTACATAAATAATATCATATATGATTTAAAGTAATATCACATATGATTTACAGTAATATCGCATATGATTTAGCATTATCACATGTGATTTTATTATATCATATTTTATGTCAAAAAATGTATAAAAAAATAAAACTCGACAAAATTCGATTTTTTTGTTAAATTTAGCTAGTGTATACATTTTAAAGTAATTCTTTTTTATAAAATTTATCGTATTGATGTAAATATCGCATATGATTTTAGCGTTACAATTTCAATACCTATAAAAAAAAAATTAAAAAAAATTTTAAATTTAAAAAAAAAAAAAAAGTTAAAAAATCTTCGAAATTATGTAACACAACTGTTCGATCGCAATGGTATATTTTGTTTCGTCTAACGATTAACGGTTTGTGGGATAATTTATTTAAAATATTAAATAAAAGCGAATTTTTGTTTGAATTTTAGCCGTTAGATTAAAATGAGACTGATAACTAAGATAGTGTATTTTGGTTTTTAAAAATGATAGGTTTTAATTAATCATTTCTCTCGATCTAAAATATATTATATTGAAAATACATAAAATGAAAAATGAAATAGTATGAAAAGAAAAAAAGAAGGTTATGTTTCACCAAACATAACTCATTTATAGTGTATTCATATGATATGATTATGTCAATGAACATTATTTGCTAAATATGTTTGCTCAATAACAAAAAAGGTTTGTTATCCAACGTCTTTGGGACGATGGTTAAGTTTGTTAAATATCATAAATAAATCTTTAATGAACATTAATATTACTGTGTTTTTTGAAATAAAAATGATAATGTTAGTTAAATGCTTAAAAGTTATATACAAAAAGTTTATTTTTCATTATAAGGACGATGAATTTTAAAACCTCTTATAGTTCCATATAAATCATGATAGAATCGAGTTACATTATGTTGATTTCCTTATGTAAGGCTTATTTTCGGAAACCATTAAAACCGAAACAAAAACTATAACACTGGAGTTTGGACATTGAAACAATATTTGGACTAAACTCGCTGGAACAAATATAACTTCGATATTAAACCAAACCTGTTTAAGCATTTAATTTTGAATTTGGTAAGAAATTATTCCCCAATTTACAAAATGGAACGTCAATGTCTAACGCTGCTTCTATTGAAATATTCTCTCATATTTAGTCGATGTGAAGTCTATTAGTTATATTTACATCTCATATTCAGAGGTGAAGCCATAATTTATATGGGTCCATTATGTATTATCAAACAACTAATAAAATACACACTGATTAAGAGAGACTCACTATGTATTTTATTTACGTTAAATTTGAGTTGGAGTTAAAATTGTTTATAAAAGAGTTAATTATATGGGTCGTCCTCTGGTCTGCACCATTTTCACCGCTCGTCTCTATAACTTTTTCATTACACCACTTGTCTATAAGTTTGAATTTTGTTGCTTCGCAAGTCCCTATTTTAGATGTGCTGTTAACTGAGAGTCATCTCACATGGATAACATGTGAGGGTATTTTCGTCTTTTTACCTATCATCTTCCCCAAATTTCCAAAATCCCCAATACCCGCAAACCTAATTTCTTAAATCACCATTTCATAACAATCAATCACAAAACACACAAAAAAAAAAAAGAGGCTAAATTAATGTTGAATCACCGTTTCATGTGTTGGCGTCTCCTTTTTATGCGGATTTTGTTGTGGATTCTGATAGTTCAGGGGTTTTGGAAATTAGTGTTGGCCCGTCTGATTTGAGTACTAGTTTGAGAAAGAACGCGATTTTGAATGGTGTGGAAGTTATGAAGATTGTGAATCTTGTGAGTCGGAAATCTTCACCAAAAAAGAAGCATGTTTGGGTTTTGGTTTCTGTAATTGTAGGTGGGTTGATTGTTTTAAGCTGTGTGATATTAGCGATCTTGGTTTTATTGAAATCGAAGAAGAAGAGTATAGTGAAAAAAGAAGCAGAGAGCACTGGTTGGACTCCTTTACGTGTTAATGGAGGAAGTTCACATAGTAAATCTTCCGAAGGAACACATAATGTTACCAGGTTGAAGATTCCTTTTGTGGATTTACAATCTGGAACAAATAATTTTGATAAAAATTTAATAATTGGTTCAGGAGGATTTGGTATAGTTTACAAAGCCTGGTGATTCAAGAAATTAGGTTTGTGGGTATTGGGGATTTTGGAAATTTGGGGAACATGATAGGTAAAAAGACGAAAATACCCTCACATGTTATCCATGTGAGATAACTTAACGGCTCAGTTAACGGCACATCCAAAATAGGGACTTGCGAAGCAACAAAATTCAAACTTAGGGACGAGTGGTGTAATAAAAAAGTTATAGGGACGAGCGGTAAAATTGATGCAAACCATAGGGACGACCCATGTAATTAACTCTTTATAAAAATTAGACTCGTAAAGGATAATGGGGGAGCACATTTCAGTCCCCTTTTCTCCGCCACTGCTTTGATTAACACATACTGTATATGCCAAAGTAATTGCTCAAAGCCCTCATTTGCGTCAACTTCGTTTAAGACATATATGAGCTTACGTATCAACTTTTTCTCCCAATTTACATAACATGTACAAATCAAGTAAAAAACTCGTACTTCAACAATGTTGAAAACTTATTAGAAGTCATTAAGCTTTATACCTTCTCTACAAGACAGCTACAACGCTGAAGACACAAATATAGGAAATAGAACCGACTTTGAGGCGGCTCATAGTTCATATCTACATAACACTCAAGTAGAATATTAGTACTAAGTAATGAGAAAACTGAGAAACACTCTCATTAACACTTTGAAGGCTCAAATATTATAAGTACATTTGATCCTCACAATAAATTACTTGGAATATTAAGCTGGAATTGTCAATCGTGCAAGAATTTCAAAAGTATGTTTCTTTTTGTACTATTATTGTTTACCTTCCTACATTAAGCCGAAATCAGTTCACCAAATATGTAACAAGAAATCATGTCTTATAGGGTTGGAGGGTTAAAACAAACAAAATTGATTGGTTTTCGATAGGGTATATAATATTTTGGGAATTTTGGTTTTTTTGTGATAGATTGGTTTTGTGAGTTTTAATATTTAATGTTTAGAAAATTACCCCTATTAAGTATGGTATATATTTTTTCTTATATATATAATAGATTATTATTATTTCGGGATAACGCGGAAAAAAATAAAAATTAAATCGTAAATTTTATGTTTATGTAGATTTTAATTTTTTATGAAAAAATAATGTTATATGCATAACAATATATATAGTTTTACGATTATACACGATTATACAAATGTTTTTATAGTTATAATAACATATACACTTTTACGTTTATACACATGTTTTGATATTTTGTATTATAAGATTTTAAAATAATAATACGTTAAATCATAGTCCAAATTGAACGATTCTATAAGTAAATTATAGTTATATTTTTTTATTTCAGTAAAGATATAATGAAAGAGAGAATGTAATTATGTATTGTAAGTGGGTGTAAAATAAAAATAATCTTTGATAACATCATCAATCTGATCTAACGGTTGCCATAAAAGAAATTAACTCATTCAATGGACCTTAAATCGTCATGTGACATTTAGTACCACTTTTTTATTATATATTAAAGAATTTGGTAAGACAATACCAAATATTATATAAATTATTATTTGTTTTTAGCAATACGAAATTTAAAGGTGAAGTTGGAGTCAATTACATGAATATAAAAAAAATTATATAATATTTAATAATTCAAGTTAATGCATATTTAAATAAAATTAGTTTAATGAGTATAAACGAAACGAAGTAATATTTGACAATAAATATCATTTGTTTTATATGGTTAATGATTTTCTATTTAGAAAAATTTTCTCTTATTTTTCTTAATTTTTTTTAATCAGTAAAATGATTATCATATAAAAGAGACACCTTATGTATAGATACATCCGATGACACTAGACTAACAACAGATTAAAAAAATCACAATGTGATAGTCCTTTATTTGAATTCTAACTAGATTATTGTCCCGCGATAGCGCGGAAAAAAATAAAAATTGAATCATAAATTTTATGTTTATGTAGATTTTTATTTATTATGAGAAAATAATGTTGTACGTGTAATACATATATATACTTTTACGTTTATACACATGTTGTTTATAGCTATAATAACATATATACTTTTATCTTTTTACACATGTTTTGATATTTTCTATTAGGATATTTTATAATAATAATAAGGTAAATTATAGTCCAAATTGAACGATTCTATAATAAATTATACTTATATTTTTTATTTTAGTAGAGATTGAATGAAAGAAAGAATGTAATTATGTATTGTAAGAGGGTGTAAAGTAAAAATAGTTTTTGATGACATCATCAATCTGATCTAATGGTTGACATCAAAGAAGTTAACCCATCCAACGGACCTTACTTCGCCATGTGGCATTTAAGGCCCCTCTTTTATTATATATTAAAGATACTCTACCTCTAGATAAAGAAAAATTAAATATAAAATTAATCACATATCTACTACCATAAATATGACATAAGACATGATCTAAAATCTATAAGATTTGATATAGTAGAATCATTAAAAATATACAAATGATCATCTTCTAAACTTAGCAAAATAAAACTCTCTCATTGACTTTTTAGACACTATTTAACATTAATATTTCAATATGTTATAATTATATTATTTTCAAAAAACTTCTCTATATATACAAATTTAAAGATGAAAAAGAAAATACGTTATATTTAAGAATGTTTCTTTAAGTTTCAATGTATTATAGTTGATTTTTTATCAGTAAAATTCTCCGGATATACATGAAAAATGAACTAATTACATATATAATAAAATAAAAATAAAAGACGAGGCAACCTGATCGGTTTTGAGGCGAGTGTGAATCATTTATTAGTTTGGTTCCCAAATATCCAAAAGCCATTTGATTATACACCTAAAGCCTAGGACTAACCCAATAGTGTTGAATAATTCCTTAAAGCCCAATATAGTTGGTATTTTGGGTCCAACTATATATACACTTGGACTGGGTAAATTATTGTAACTTTTTAAAGAGATTCGATAACCTCCATTCAAATTACTTAAAAATGGATCTATATAGGTTGCATTTTACATTAAACAAGTACAGTTTATGTTATTGGCTAAAATTGAAGTTGGCTGAATAAGTCGAAAATCATCCCAAATGTATTTATGTTAATTATCTTACCAAATCCTAGTTGGACCGAATAACAAGGTCGGGCTTACGGCCGAGTGGGGTGGACAACCGTTCAGGATATCCATGTTAGGAGCATGTTTTTTGCTCCATGTTATGTATATAGAGGTTCATTAAGCCCAAGCTCTTAATATTTTAACAAAAAAGAGTTCAAATAGAGCGATAATGTTTACTGTTTTAAGCTCAAATTAGAATTGTTTGTGCACAAAGGAAATTATTCGGCCATATTACGTTGTAATGGTTGTAATGGGGAGTCGGGAATTAAAAAACTCTGGGGCATCCGGTTGTCAATCCATAGAGCGATTTGACGAGTTAACAATTTTAAATATTCAAAGTAGTTTTTTTTAGTTAATTAATGTATACTCCAACAATGTAACTGAATTTTTCTTCTTCAGAAATACACAACAGATATAATTTTTGATAATCTATTATGTTTTGGACTTTTAATTTATAATTTTCCTTCTACTTTTGCAAATGTTTGTATATGAATAGGTCAAATAAATTGTATGTCTATAAATATGTGAGTCTACATGGTTGTACACATTGACATTTAGACACGATTATACGTTTATATATTTATTATATATTACTTAATTTTGTAAGTGTAATATTTAATAAATGGGAGAATGTATTATGTAATTATGGAGATTTCCTAATTATAATACAACTTGAATTCCAATATATTGTTTGGCTATATAAGAAACATTAAGATTCTTATTTTTTAACACCATAATAATCGATTTTAGGGTTTTTGCCTAAATCAATTTCTTCCTTGTTGCTCTAATCTATCGATTTTAGGGTTGTTGCTCTAACTAAATCGATTTTAGATAATTTTTCTCTCCTAACAACTTCAAATAAAATTGAAAATTTTAATCTTATTAAACAGTTGACTCAAATTTTAGTGCTATCATTAAACATATATTTAGTATAGTAAAATGTCAAAAAGTATTATAAAATACACATTTTATAATGGAGAGTATGTAAAATAATTCGAAACAAAAATAGATTAGAAAATTTAATTTGTCATAATAAAGGATTTTTTTTTGCTAAAGTTAATTTTTCTAACATGTTTACAACCGGTAAACACAATAACTAACGGTAAACACAATAACTGAGATGTTTTGTTTTTTTTCTCTTTCTAAAAAACAAGACGATTTAGAGGAAATCACATCTCTAAATTAAGGTTTAATAATCGTAAAATTAAAGCTCAAAACTTTATTTTAACGGACGATGATTTTGGAAAGTACCTTTTTAAGTCAAAATAGATTTGATAATATTTTTTGTTCTATTTTCTTTTTTTATATACTTTCAATATTCAAAATTTATATTTTAAATTACTTTTTTCATATATTTTATCCTATTTTGTACGATGTTAACAGCATACCTTCTCTTGGTAAGTGATACTGTTGAAAATGCTATAGGAGTAGCATGTTATTAATGAATTATTGGAAGTTTGAAACTTCGAACAACTGAAAAGACACACTTAAATATTTAGTGGCAACTATTATTATAAAAAGAAATAAAAGACATACCATGATAGAAACCTTTTAAATAATGTATCCACATTAGTCAAAGTGTATATAGTAATAAAGTTCTATAATCAAATATTATTTTATTAGAATAGAATTGCGTAAACTAGCTGACATTTTTTTTGTCCAAGAGTATCTCATTATGACTAAACAACTTCGAGATTATGGGTTTAATTTAATTATATATAAATATTTGTAGTATTAATGGATGTGTGAATAATTGTATTCTTAAAAAGGTCAAATAATTTACAAGCTACTTACATATGTTAGAAAATTACTGGAAAGACGGTAAAATTTAGTAACTACTTAATATTGTTGCAAAATAAGATTTTTTAACTCCCGTGTTGCGGGGGATTTGATCATGATACATAAATAAATGTCGAATAAAAAAATTATAATATTAATAATATTAAATTATTGTTTGCAAATAAATATAAATTAAAAAAAATTAAAAACAACAAATTAATTAAATTGATTGTTGAATAAAAAAATGTAAATTTTTTCTTTGAATAACACAAAACAAAATTTTATTGTTTGATTTAAAATAACTTTTTTGGTTTCAATTGAAAATAGATGTAAAACCACAGACTTTTCAATTAAAGCGACTTAATTTTGTTGTTTTGTTTAAATTTATTTAGAATAAAAAAATTAAATATCAAAAATTTTATTTATTAGAAAAACTATTTAATATGACTATCCATTGAATATATATATATATATATATAGGAATTAGTTCATGCGAGAACTCAGATTTTTGCGAGAACTGCGAGAACTCATTCTCAGCCACTCATTTATTTTTGAATATTATACCTTTTTCTGAAATTAAAAAGGGTAAAATAGTAATTTTTCTTTTTGTAATTTATATTTTTTTTTCTTTTCTCTCTCATCTTAATTCATTCATTTTTTTCACTAGATATCTTTTTAAAGTAATTATGATTGGCTTAGTCTTAGTATTTTAAATTTTGTGCATTTATGAACAAATTACCAATATCTTTCTTTACAAAGCAACTGAGAAAGAATAAATATACAAATATATTAATTTCACTTTAATGTATATGATGCTTCAGTAAAAAAAAATTATTTAGATAACCCTAACTTTTTAATGCTAAACTCACTTTTATGTGTGTTCATATGATCGTACCTTAATGTTTACAAATGAACAATTGTGATAATATATGAACAACTGTGATAATATGTGAACAACTGTGATAATATATGAACATGTGACGATGTTCAGATGTGATGGAGAAAAAAAAATCCATGAACTAAGTATGATCAAATATAAACACGTAATCGTAAAAAGTTAAAATAAAAATCTTAAAACTAGGTACAAATCAAAGAAAGAAAAGGAGTAAACGAAGGTTTTTCTTCATCATCCTTTATGTTCTTGATTATAATCTTTGTTTTGCTTATCATCTGCATATTGAAAAATCATTTTAGTAATAAATTATTACCATTGAACAATCAAATGGAAATTCACAAACGTTTGGTAAAACAAATATATAACACGGTTTTCTTCCAATGTGCAAAAATATTTTATATGAAAAATCACCATCATCCAAAATCCACATAAACTGGTGTCATATTACCTCCCGCAGGCTGTGGAACAATACTAACATCCTCCATAATTCCCATTGCTAGCAATGTATCTACATCTCTTTTTGCTTGAAGCATACTCTAAACCTGATAACAAAATTCATGTTATAACACAAAAAGACATATATTTATATGGAAAAAGTTTAACAACAAGCTGTTAGTCTAATACCTGTCCTTTTTTCGTATTGAGTTGTCGAAGTATTGTCTCGGGCCTTGTTTTACCGGTAGTTGGCTCACCACCGAATAAAACATCTTAAATTTAAAGTTTTAGTTTAGGTTGTCCAATTCTGGGGTCCATTACTCTATGGTGTCCGACGCTACTTTGATCATGATCAGAGTATATATGAAAAGTCTGGTCAGATAATGCAGTCCAATGTTAATTTGCAGAAACTATAACTATTTAACTAGTTAATTAGTTTCTAAATTTCAGCTGCAAGTGAAATAAAATTTTAAATTTTTACATTTTCATTATTTCATATGCAAGTGAAAATAAGCATTTTGACTATTCGGGCCCAATTGAAAAGGTAATCAAATTCACTCAATTTTAAATTTGCACATAACCTTTACCATGAACCACTAACTTCAACCTAAAGTTATCAAAATTTGGCTCGAATTCAAGCATAGCACCATTAGCACAGATACCCATGAACAAGAACATCATCTTTCAATAATTTTAGAACTAACAATCTAACATATTTATCTACATCTATATTATATTATAAAGCATTTACATATATATATATATATATATATATATATATATATATATATATATATATATATATATATATATATATATATATATAATTAGTGTGAAAAAAATGAAATTGAGAAATTAGGGTTTATAACTTACTTGCAGAGTTTTAAGAAATTCTTGCAGGTGAGAGGACAACGATCTGTGTGTAAATCGATTACTATATCGCCTACACTTGTCACTAACAGAATCGACATTTTCGGTGCTTTTTAGATTAAGCCGTTAAACCAGTGGCTAAAGAAATTGGATCGCCGTTTTACAAATTATGGATAGAAATTGGATTGTAACAGGGTGGCAGTTTTAGGGTTATAAAGAAATGAGAGAGAAAAGAGAAATTTTTTTGGGGAATAAGTAAAATACCATTAATATCCTTTTAAGTTTTATAAAATAATACTTCATCTTCTAATTATTTACGAAATTGCCATCATGAATTTTAGACATTGATCAACTAATCAAAGGTCCAGATTGAGTTCTCGCAGAATTTTGAGTTCTCGCATGAACCATTCACTATATATATATATATATATATATATATATATATATATATATATATATATATATATATATATATATATATAGTGAATGATTCATGCGAGAACTCTTTTTTTTGCGAGAACTCTCACAAAAAGTGTGAAATCACATTTCACTTTATTAATTCACAATCAAACTCTTTTGGAGATTAATAATCAAGTAAATATAAACGTAAAAAACTAAAAAATATCATATAAAATAACGTAATTTTTTTTTTGTTCATATATGAACTCATTTTTTGAAAAAAAAACGTTCACATGTGAACAATTCTAAATACGTGTAATTTCATACAATTTTTTTTAGTTTTTCATTTATATTTTTACTAGATTTTTAACATTAAATAGTTTTTACATGTCAATAGACATAATTACATGTTAATTGACACTTTTTTTTAAAGTTCTCGCAGTTCTCGCAGAAATAAGAGTTCTCGAATGAATCAGTCTCTATATATATATATATATATATATATATATATATATATAGGGACTGATTCATGCGAGAACTCTTATTTCTGCGAGAACTGCGAGAACTTTTAAAAAAAGTGTCAATTAACATGTAATTATGTCTATTGACATGTAAAAACTATTTAATCTTAAAAATCTAGTAAATATATAAATGAAAAATTAAAAGAAATTGTATGAAATCACGCGTATTTAGAATTGTTCACATGTGAACGTTTTTTTTCAAAAAAGAGTTCATATATGAACGAAAATATTTTACGTCATTTTATATGATTTTTTTTTTAGTTTTTTACGTTTATATTTACTTGATTATTAATCTCCAAAAGAGTTTGCATATGAATGAACAAAGTGAAACGTGATTTAACACTTTTTGTGAGAGTTCTCGCAGTTCTCGCAAAAAAATGAGTTCTCGCATGAACCATTCGCTATATATATATATATATATATATATATATATATATATATATATATATATATATATATATAGGGTGAGGTTCAATAGGGATCCCTTTTTTTCTAGAGATCCAGGGATCACCTTTAGAGCCACACAATTTCATTACTAGATCAAACCCACGGAGGGGTATTTTAGTCATATTGAAAAAATATTTAAAAAGGTCACGCGCCCCTATGTGTAATTGTTTCCACCGCCTATTCTGGATTTAACAAAGAAAATGTTCTCTCTTTCTCTCTCCTCCATCCTTGACCGCCATCTCTTTCTCTCTCTCTACAAATTCACACAGGTTTCTTCAATTCTCACTCTAGATTCAACTTTTATTATTCTTCATTTCATCATGTTCAATTCACAGATCACTTTATTTTCTCTCTAATTTTCTATTTTTTTTTTTTTTCTAATTTTCTGAATTTGTTGCAGACATTGTGGTCGACAACTGTGCCATCTGCAGGAATCATATCATGGATTTATGTAATTTTTTTTTATTTTTTTTTAAATTGAATTGCATTTTTCTAGATCTGGACTGATGTTTTTTAATTGAATTAGGCATTGAATGCCAAGCTAATCAGGCAAGCGCTACCAGCGAAGAGTGTACCGTAGCATGGGGTAAGTATTGTTTTTGTAAAATATTCAAATTCTGAAATTCAAAACTGAATTCAGCAATAGCTTCTTTTTGTTTATTAATATTTATAGACCCATTTTGATGAGCATAAACAGAAAAAGATGGCTCTGTATGCAACATGATATGAGATTAGTTTTTATGGATTGATTTCAGAAACTCAGAGTGATTGTGTTTTGTTTAAATCAAATATTATTTTTTTTTGAAAGAAAGAATAATGAAACCATATTAGTTTTTGACCTTGGAGGGGGTACTTTTGATGTTTCAGGTGAGGGATTTTGGCTTCTTAATAATCATGTCTATGTGTCTTATCTTACGTGATGTTTGTTTCACATTTGTAGTACTTGAGGTTGGTGATGGAGTCTTTGAGGTGCTCTCTACTTCTGGAGATACACATCTTGGTGGTGATGATTTTGACAAGGTATCTATAATTTACGTTTCACCGCTGTTGTGGGTTTATTGTCTTTAGTGTAATTTATGTTCCTGTACAATCGTATAGAGAATTGTTGATTGGCTTGCTGCAAGCTTCAAGAAAGACGAGGGCATTGATCTATTGAAAGACAAGCAAGCTCTACAGCGATTGACTGAGACTGCTGAAAAGGCTAAGATGGAACTTTCAACTTTGACACAGGCAAATATTAGGTAAATGAACTGCTTGACAAGTCATGATTGTGATACCACATTTCTGTTGCATTATTTTACTGATATAATATCCCTTTTTCTGCTTAGTTTGCCGTTCATTACAGCCACTGCCGATGGCCCCAAACACATTGATACTACCCTTACTAGAGCAAAGTTTGAGGAGCTATGCTCAGACCTGTTGGATAGGTACTTGATTTGTTTAACACAATCTCTGGTTTATTGGATGGTTTTTTTAATTTTAAATGCCGCAAACTCTTCTTTTAAATACAAAACTGACGTGGTAGATTAAGTATTTTGATATTTGCAAGTTTAAGGGAAAAAGGTGGTGATATAAAATTGTCGACCAAAACAAACAATCACGCACAATTTAGGGCTTTTAATCTCAATATTTATTTGTTAATTCTGTTTGAGCTCATACATTGTTTTAGTAATTGGTTTATGCTTTAGATGTTTTTACGTTACGATTTTATGGATGATCATTACTCGAATACTCGTTTTTTAGATTGTTATTTGGTTGCTTGTAGTTTTAGGATGGATTAAATATTAAACTAATCATGAATTAGTGAGTATTTTGTCAATTGTCTTAGTTTCTAAGATTTCATTTTATCAATATATTTGGTTTTGATGTAAATTGTCACAAAATCTTTAGTAATCACCTGTGATTTTATTAATTTAGTGCCTTAGTATGTTGATGTAAAATGTCGCCAAAATGTTTAGTAATCACCTGTGATTCTATAGTTGTCCAAATAACAGTTGATCCCACTAATCACATGGTTTTATTTGAGTTTTTCAACAACTTTCTAATATAAATTCTAACAATTTAACTTACTTATCTTTATTTTTAATTTTATCTTTCTAAAGTTTTTAGTATTGCTTTTTGATCCATTCTTCTTCCTTACCTTATTTAAGAGAATCAGCAACATCACTACCTTATTCAAATGACGCTAATTGATTTATGAAATGTAAGTTGTGGTAAATTGTCACAAAATCTATAGTAATCACATGTGATTGTATTAATTTAGTGCCTTAAATGTCATAAAAAATGTTTAGTAATCACTTGTGATTCTAAAAGTTTTTACATTAAGAACTGTTTATAATTTAGTGGCTTAATACCTTGATGTAAAATGTCACCAAAATGTTTAGTAATCACCTAGTAATCACCTGTGATTTTATTAATAATGTGTCTTAATATGTTGATGTAAAATGTCACAAAAATGTTTAGTAATCACATGTGATTTTATTAATAATGTGCCTTACTATGTTCATGTAAAATGTCACAAAAATGTTTAGTAATCACCTGTGATTTTATTAATAATGTGCCTTACTATGTTCATGTAAAATGTCACAAAAATGTTTAGTAATCACCTGTGATTTTATTAATAATGTGCCTTAGTATGTTGATGTAAAATCTATAGTAATCACCTGTGATTGTATTAATTTAGTGCCTTAAATGTCATAAAAAATGTTTAGTAATCACTTGTGATTCTAAAGTTTTTACATTAAGAACTGTTTATAATTTAGTGGCTTAGTACCTTGATGTAAAATGTCACCAAAATGTTTAGTAATCACCTAGTAATCACCTGTGATTTTATTAATAATGTGGCTTAATATGTTGATGTAAAATGTCACAAAAATGTTACTTTACTAGTTGAATTTTATTTGAAATGAGTAGACAAATATTTTGTTTGAGAATACTTTCGGTTTGGTGTATTTTCTTTGAACAATAACTATGTCACATGTGATTTTATTAAATTAAGTCACTAAATATCTTAAATGTAATTTTGTAGTCAACAAATTGTAAAGGAAAATCACATGTGATTTAGTGCCTTAATACCTTAATACATTTAAGGTTCTTAATTTAGTGCCTTAGTACCTTGATGTAGAATTTCATCAAATGTTTAGTAATCACCTGTGATTGTATTAATTTAGTGCCTTATATGTTGATGTAAAATGTCATCAAAATGTTTAGTAATCACCTGTGATTTTATTAATAATTTTCTTTAGTATGTTGATGTAAAATGTCACCAAATGCTTATTTAATCACCTGTGATTATGTAGTTTTTACATTAAGAAACTGTTTATTATTTAATGTCTTAGTATGTTGATGTAAAATGTCACCAAATGCTTATTTAATCACCTGTGATTATGTAGTTTTTACATTAAGAAACTGTTTATAATTTAGTGTCTTAGTTCTTTGATGTAAAATGTCACAAAACGTTTAGTAATCACTTGTGATTTTATTAATAATGTGTCTTACTATGTTGATGTAAAATGTCACCAAATGTTTAGTAATCACCTATGATTCTATAGTTTTTACATATAATTTTGTTTAATGCATTATGTATGTGAAAGAATATAATTTTGTTTAATGCATTATGTATTTTGTCTTTATTGCAAAGTGGTTGGAGAATATTTACTTGGTAAATGTGCTCAATATTTGTTTAATACATTTATGTGAAAGAATATTTACTTGGTAAATGTGACACAAAAGCAAAAGACAAAAAGACAAAAGTGAAAGGAAAAGCAGAAAGCGCGTGTGAGTAAAAAAAAAAAAAAAAAAGGTAAAAAGACTTTTTTGCCCCTCCGTGTTTTTTCCTTACAAATCATTTAAACCCAACTTTTAATATCAGCCACAAATTTTAGATGATCTTGTGGCTGAGAAGGTGATCCTTGGATCTCTAGCAAAAAAGAGATCCCTATTGAACCCCAATATATATATATATATATATATATATATATATATATATAGTGAATGGTTCATGCGAGAACTCTATTTTTTGCGAGAACTGCGAGAACTCTTACAAAAAGTGTTAAATCACGTCTCACTTTGTTCATTCACATGCAAACTCTTTTGGAGATTAATAATCAAATAAATATAAAAGTAAAAAACTAAAAAAAATCATATAAAATAACGTAAAAAAATTTCGTTCATATATGAACTCATTTTTTGAAAAAAAAACGTTCACATGTGAACAATTCTAAATACGCGTGATTTCATAAAACTTTTTTTAATTTTTCATTTATATTTTTACTAGATTTTTAACATTGAATAGTTTTTATATGTTAATGGACATAATTACATGTTAATTGACACTTTTTTTAAGAGTTCTCGCAGTTCTCGCAGAAATAGGAGTTCTCGCATGAACCAGTCCCTATATATATATATATATAGGGGTGAGTTATTGTAAAAAGTTTTTAAAATAAAAAGGATAAGAAGGAATGTGGACCACTCATTTAGGCAACAAAAGGGGAATCCAAAAAAGTCAACGCGGTGGCATTTTCGTAATTATTTCGAACTTTCATGCCCTTTTGGTAATTTGCGGAAAATCTGTTTTTTTTTTTTTTTTTTTTTTTTTCCAGATTACTTATTTTCTGAATCTCTGTGCATAACTTTTATCAATACGTGTGCATCGATTTTCTTGTGCATCGATTTTATCAAAATAATGTGTGTATTGATTTTACGTAAGTTTTTTTATACAAAACATATCCACCGCCGGAAAATTCACCGGAAAATCAATCCACCAAAACAAAACAATCAATCCACCAAAACAAACAAAACATATGCATAAAAAAACATGTGCATAAAGAAATCAATGTGCATAAACAAAACATGTGCATAAAAAATTAATGTGCATAAGTATCTTCTAGCATCCGCCACCGTCATTTCCACCTTCTCCGGCGACGGTAAGAATGGAACATGTATTATTTTAAGCTGTAAAAATTAAAAAAAAAAAGATACTTATGCTTAAAATAATACATGTATTATTTTAATGTGCATAAGTATCTTTTTTATATTAACATGTATTATTTTTAAGCTGTAAATGAAACAAAAATTGGCAACTGACAAACTAAAAGGCAAAAGTTTTGAACGTTCTTAGTGTGACTTTAAGCTGCTGGACACAAAACAATAAATTGGTGTGTAACTACCTCTATCAAAACTTGATGGTAAATTAACCGGAGTAAATTTCTTACATTTTTCTACCACTCCGCCGGAGTAAATTAACCGGAGTAAATTTCCTACCACTCCGCCGCCGACATTCAGCTCCTACCACTCCGCCGCCGTCGTCAGCTCCTACCACTCCGCCGCCGTCTTCAGCTCCTTATGGTACCGATCCATCTTCAAACACACAACAAAATATGTGTCATTTTTTCAGCAGTTTTGAAAACTAATACAAATTACTAAATACTAATAATGATCAATAAAACACATTTAAAGCCCTAATAACAATACAGTAGTAGGAAATTAGGAAGTTTTAATGCATGTAAAATGAATACACAGCAAATTCAAATTAATATGAATCAACAACAAATTAAAATAAATCAGACGAATTGGAATATAATAGATAGATACCTTATATTATATATGTTCAATTAATTATTTAGATGATGATGATGATAAGACAGAAGCCTGTTGTTGTATGTTCTTTTAAGCCCTACCTGCAACTCCTACTAGATCGGAGAAAATCATAGAAGCTCGCCGGAGCAATCAGAGAAAATCAGAGATGTTTCGACTACTCACCGGAGTTTTTATATCACCGCCGCCGTTATATCACCGCTCGCCGGAGCAATCATAGAAGCTCGCCGGAGCAATCAGATCTACTTTTAAGAGAGAGAGAGATTTTAGTTGATTTAGGATGATTTTGGGATTTAAAAAGTAGATCTGAAATTTGTGTGTAAAAAGACCATTATACCCTTATTGATATAGTAATGAGATTTTTTTTTCCTTGCCACGTGTCAACACCATATTACTCCCTATCCTTTTTATTTTTAACTCTTTTTTATTATATCCTAATTCTATATATATATATATATATATATATATATATATATATATATATATATATATATATATATATATATATATATATATATATATATATATATCTTGTTAGATTGTTAAATGTTAGACGGTTAATATTTATTTAACAACTTTACAAAGTGTACCTTTAATATGAAATTAAATTTCTAACATCTCATCAAGACTATTTAGGATTCAAAATTTGTGAACGTGGTAACAAAAATATAAGAATTCAATATTCAAATTTTTTAAAACATGTACAAAAAAATTATGCTATTACTCCCCTCTAGACGAGTTGAGGAGAGGTTACCACATATCATCTCTCAATAGACTTGAAGCTTTTCATGGTCAAGTGAAATATAAAATTTTTGCTCAAAATGAGATAGACCATAGATGACAAAAAAGATGACAAAAAGATGTATTTCGTTCAAAAGAATATACTATAGTCAGAATAACTTTAATCAAAAATTACCGGTACAAAAACAAGCTAGCTACAAGCATAACATCCGCATTCGATTATTCTTATTATAAACAAAAAAGAAGTAACGAAGAAAAAAAACAAGACATTAAGTTGTTGCGCTAACTCGCTAAAGCTAACGCACTATGATTTTCCAGCGTCATGCAGTTTATTCAATTACATTCGCTACACTAGACTTAAACCACGTATACGAAACCTGCCAAGTAGGTCTTACGAGACTTTCCTTTTTCAAAGTTTAATGGAAATTTCACAAGTTATCGAAGTAAATAAGTGGTCGATAGAAAAAGAAAAATCCAATACAAACACATGAACAAAATAAGACAATCCCAACCGTTGTCCCAACTGGCACGGTAAGTTTTTGCCAACTCAGCGCCACGTCAACTGACACCATACTGACTAAATTACTGTCAATTGTAACTCCGTCAGTCAGTTTTTTGAACCCCACATATTTGTTTTTTTGTTTTTACACATTCAATAAATTAAAACAATATATTTAATAAAAAAACATTACAATAAAAAAAAACATTACACTAAAAAAATACAATTACTAAAATTAATTAACGAGTACGGAAATTTGGTGGAGAGTCGCACCGTGTTGGATAAGAGCGCCACGAAGCACATGATGCATTTGCCTATCACACAAATCTCTGTCCATACTCCTTTATGTTGCAAGTCTGTCTTTCCACGTACGAGTCGGTATATTTCTTCGTTTCCAAGATAATCTTCCTCCAATCAACACATGTTGTGACCTTTATGTTCTGTAAAATCACGCAACAATACATGATTATTTTAATCTTTTGTGTGCTATATGCTCTTGTGGGGCTTTTAATGATTCCCTAACGCTCATGAAACACACCAAACGGTCGTTCCATATCTTTCTTGCCGATTCTTGAAATTTCAAAAAACCTTATTTCTTTGTCGGTCATCGGATACATATACGATTTGGCCAGGGACGACCATTCCGGATAAAATCCGTCGGCGAGATAATATCATTTTGTGAAATTACGCCCCACAATATTGAAATTAACGGGTTAAGCACGATCTTGAAGTAAATCATTGAATAGATCCGAATTATTCCATACGTTGATGTTGTTGCTCGAACTCGCAGAGCCAAAGTAAGAGTGCGAAATCCACATATCATAAGATGCAACCTCTTCGAGCATGATTGTTGGTCGTCCGTGATCACCTCGTGTATATTGGCCCTGCCCTGCCACCAAACAATTCTTTTAACCCTAGTGCATACAATCGATGCTTCCGAACATACCCGAAAAACCATGTATTTCGCCATGACGTTGTACCAAACGTTGCACATCTTCTTGTGTTGGTTTTCTTAAAAATCCGGGGGAGATAAGATGGAACACACATTTGGTTAAGTTGTCCAAACAATCATATGATGTTTGTTGACCCATATGTAAGTATTCATCAAACGCATCATGGGCACAACCGTACGCCAATTGCCATATGATGGAAGTACATTTATGAAAGACGTTAAAACCGAGTTTACCAGTAGCGTATGGGCGTTGATGATAATATTTAAAATAGTCGGGTATCGGTTCTTGCGCGTAAGATTTTATAGATTGATATATATTGAGAAACAACTCTTTTCTCATCCTGTAACGACAACGAAAATAATCTACCAGAAAATTTGGTTCGTAGGCAAAGTAGTCTTCAAACAAACGATTTGCGGCAGCTTCCCGGTTTCTACGTATGAATCGCCTTAGTGCCTTTGGCACCGGATTGGAACTTTCGTCTTCATCGTCTAATTGGTTCCAATAACGTTAACGGAATTTGTCATTTGAACCGGATCAAAAGTCACCGCTAACGCTTGGAGTCGAAATCCAATTTTATGTGACTTGTGGTTATTTTGTGTTGTGTTTGAAGAAAATGAAATATATATGTAGAAATATGTTGTAGTTTTTGAATAAAAAGTGTGTATGTAGATACGGATACATAGGATTAAAAAAAAACCTTTAACTTTTTAAATATTTTTTTTTGACTGTTAGTCTTTTAAAGGGATTTTAATTTTTTTTTCATTTAATTATCAAAAGAAAATGTTAAATTAATGAATGGGGCTCAGATGTATACTCCATCTTCTTCATCACTTTCTATTCCCAAAACCGACGAAATATTTGTTGAAATAGACGGAAGCTCTGACGATAACCAATTCCTAGCGTTGAGACAGGTCACAAAACCGTATTTCACAATCATGTGGCGATGTAATGTCAAAAAAAGGTGAAGGGTGTGTTCGTTGTATTGTTTACCCAACTTATCATGAAATTAATCTAGTTTATGTTGACATAATAGCTAAATATTTGGTAAATAATTGATTTTTTGTTTTCTCAAATCATACATAAAATAAATAACTTAACATATAATTTACGTGTTATCCGAAGAGTAGCCCAAGTTAAATTCAAAAAACATGTCTTTGATTGTTTTATAATTATGTTAGTTTGTCATTTTTGGTTTGCATATAATCCAAAATTTTGTATTAATAAAAAATTATTAAAGTATGTAATAATTTTATATAAAACAAAAATATTATATGAATTTCAATTGTAATTTCAACAAAATAATAGTATGAAATGACCTTTTAGAAATAAAGAAATTGGAAAATTGAACCACTTGTGTAATAACTCATCCAAAAGATAAGATTGCACATGACATATCCATGAGAGAGACGTGTGATTTCTAAATGGAACAAAAAACAAAATAAAAATAAATACACATCCACAATATTTTTAGTTTTTGTTTTAAGTAAAAAGTTATAGAAAAGATTATAGAGGTTATAAACATTGTTTTTATTTTTTATAATTTATATATATAGAAAGTAACATTAGATATTTTCTAACAAAACTAAGAAAACAATTATTATGTAGAAAAAGATATATTAAATAATAACTTACGTACACTTTTGTCTCAAAAGTAAATAATATAAGCTCTAAAGATAAATTTTGTTTCCACATATTTCCTATATATGGTAACAACCGGTTATCGACTAAACCAATACAAAATGTCACATTATGTATTTTTCCAATTTCGGTCTCGATTAGTTCACAAGATTGAATGGCCAATTCTCCTTCCGACCCTCGATTCGATTGTTTTCCAATAATGCTTTATTAGGGTGTGATAATACTTAATCAAATATCCCGATCTAAAACCAACACAAAAAATAATGAGGTTGGTTGCATAAAAAACTAAATAACCCTCTTTCTTTGTCATAACATCGAACTTTCTTTTATTTTTTTATGTTTTTTTGTTTTTCTTGTTTCTATATTATTTTATTCTATTTTAATTTGAGAAAAAAAAAATTAAAAAAAATATAAACATGTTGATCCATCTACCTAAAACTAATTTGACTTAATTGATCCGAAACCAATACATTTGACTTGAAACGAACCCACCAACATGTTTATAGATAGGTTACGCAATGTTAGGTCTAGGTTTAATAGTTTCAGCCGGCTAAGTTGAACCCGAGCTAGCCAACATGATTATGTTACTCAGTCAAATTAGGGGTTTAGTAATTTCGACATGAAACCTACAAACTCAAATCCACCAACTCAAGCCCAATCGAAATTGTTAATAACACCCCTTATCCACATTTGCACCACCACACAACTTATGCTACCTCCAAATAAATTACTTCAATTGTTCACCTCTATCTTTACAATCTTCAATAGAACAGCTAGTGGCAGTTGCGACAACCACCAAGGCCCTTGAATTGAGAAACCAACTATCACACAAAATAAATTTGATGTTCTTCTCTTAAGTCTACCACGATTTCGATTTCCATGGATTGGGACCTAAAAATCATGTTATCATGAAAGGCGTTAATATTCCCATGAGACGAGATATGTCGTGAATTTATTATAATGGTAACTAGGTTATTGTCCCGCGATAGAGTGTACAAATATAGATAAAAATTGAATCGTAAACTTTTTGTTTATGTATATTTTTTAATTATTACGAGAATATAATAACATTTATACATTTACGTTTATATACACATGTTGTTTATAGTTTTTATAACAACTATACCTTTACGTTTATACACATGTTTTGATATTGTATTATAATATTTTAGAATAACAATAAGGTAATTGTTGTCCAAATTAAAAGATTTATAAGAAAATTAAGATTATGTTTTTTATTTCAGTGAAGATCGAATTAAAGAAATAATGTGATTATGTATTGCAAAAATGTATAAATTAAAAATAGTATTTGTTGACATCATCAATATGATCTAACAACTGAAATAAAAACGTTAATCCATCTAAAGGACTTTACTTCGTTATATGACATTTAATACTCATTTTTTAGGATATATTAAAGATGTGTTATACTGATGGAAATGTAATCTAAACAAATTCCATTTGGCTCATTAAGAAAATACAATGTCGTAACTAGCAAGTCAAATAATTTTGAACCAATATAATACTTAAAGTTCAATGGGACAATTTTACTTAAATGTAAATTTGTTAAGATCGGGATCTTACTAGATAATGTTTTTGTTTTGATAAGATCGAGATTGACACATTTTAGTGTCTTTTAACAGAGTTAATTTACTCTTGCACTTTTTTTAGCCGGTTAGTCGATTTAATATTTAGTTTATTTTAATAAAGTTAATTACTTTATATATTTTCATTCTATAAATCAAATCAAGCAATACCAGATCAAATCGATATCCAAAGTTTCACACTTGTAAACATTTCATACAATATCTGAATATCGATATCAGATCATTTTTAGTGGACAAGGTCGTATAATCGTAAAATCTTAAGATAAAAGTCATGATCAATATAACCCTACCTAAATTATATCGAATGTTCTTATGTTGAGAGTCTACCATGACTTCAATTTCCATGGATTATGCGTTAGTATTCTCATGAGATAACATACGTTGTGAACTTAGTATGAGGGTAATTTGTTATATTTTTGTAAATGTTCATCTTAAAAATTTCTATTTGCCTCATTAAGACAATACTATGTTGTAGCAAGTCAAATAATTTTGAACCAGCATGATACTTAAAATTTGATATGAAGATTTTACTTAAATGTAAAGTTGTTAAAATCTAGATTTTGTTATGGATTGTTTCGTCTTGACAAGATCGGGATTATAGTTTTTTAGTTTATTTTAACAAGGTTAATTTACTAATGTATCTAGGGGTGTTCAAAAGATACGGACCGGACCGAACCGGTAAAAACCGGACCGCACCGAGACAAAAAAAATCAAGAAACGGTGGACCAAGGACCGGACCGCTTTTTCCGTGTCATTTCCGGTTCGGTTCCTAGTCGGTTCTAGCCGGTTTTTCGGTTCTTTTCGGTTTTAATACCTCACACAATACACAACATAGTAATAAAAAAGGTTATTCAATTTAAAAAAGAAAAAAAGTCATGCAAAGATTAAGAATAAAGTAGGTTAAACGATAAGCAACACAAAAAGTACTCGTATCGAATTACAAATCATAAACGTAAATACGTAATAGGCATAGTAAAAAACTAAAACGAAACCAAATACGAATAGTAAAAACAAAAAACGTAAATTGTTTATTCATTCGTCATGTGCATTATCAATCATCTAGCTTCTCCACATCTTCCATCTCGACAATTTTTTCCAAAATATCTATAAATAATCAAATAATAGTTAGTAATTATAAAAAAATACATACATATAAGAAAATCTTTGTTCTTATTAAAATTTAAAAGTTAATACCTTTATTAATATCTTTAAAGTCTTCCAAATCTTCTTCATCAATTTCAGTAACATTTTTTCTTGGATTTTTTATCCAATCTTGAGTACAAATCAAAGCTTGAACATTGTCCGTAGATAAGCAACTTCTAAAAGCATCCAACACACGACCACTTGTGCTAAAAGTCGACTCCGAAGCAACCGTGGAAATTTGGATCGCCATAATATCTTACAAAAAAAAAAAAAGTACACAATTAACGTAATAACAAAGTACAAAATATTAATTTAAAATTAAATAACTATAATGAGATTACCTCATGCCATATTAGCGAGAATTGGAAATCTCGGAGTATTTACTTTCCACCAATTTAAAATATCAAAATCTTGTCTCCCCAGTCCGGGTTCACGAGGTTCTTGAAGGTACTTTTGCAACTCCGTCTTTGTGTCACTAACGCTACTAAACCGGAATTCGTAATATCACGTAAAAATTCATTGTCACCATCATCATGAATATTAACTTGATTATCACATTCGTTTTGCTCATTAGGGATCGGTTTTCCAAATTTACCAATGTAATATTGAAACAAGGTCTCTAATGGATTACCAACCTCTTCACCCACCTTATTCTTAATTTTTTTCAACAACTTCATCTTCAGTTTCTTTAACATTTGGCTTCCTTAGCCACTTATAAATCATTGTATATCCATTAATCACAACAAACATTTTCATTCTAGGATCAAAAATAGTTGCAAAGTATGTCATCAAATTAAACTTAGCAATATTATCCCAATACTTATTGAACTTATCCCTCATAGCCGCAATCATTGCTTTGTACTCGTAGTCATCATCTTGGTTGAACTTAAGCAATTGCATATTTAGATCAACCACCTCAGATAAAAAATAATTTGCATTAACACTTAAATTTGCACTAACTAATTCGGTTTTACGTTTAAAGATTTGTAGAAAACTAACAATTTTTCCAAATAGAATCCAATCAAGACGTGAGGGAGCCATATTTCCTAAACCAAACTTATAACTAACATTCCTGTTCTCATATTCATTAAAAGCTTTTTCCAACTTGAGTGCTGTAGCTAACATGTCATATGTGGAATTCCATCTAGTGGGGCACTCAAGACGTAACATGGATTTTGACTCTATGCTTAGAAAATCTACACAAGCTTTGAATTCATGACATCTTTTCGGGGAGTTCCTAATGTATTTCACTGCGGCACGAATTTTTTCAATAGGACCAATATATTGTTTTAAACCTTCTTGTACAATTAAATTCAAAATATGAGCAGTGCACTTTATATGCAAATAAGTACCATTGAAAAACAAATTCTCTACTCTATCTCTCAAATAGTCCATGGCAATAGTGTTTGAAAATACATTATCCAAAGTTATGCACATAACCGTCTTAATCTCCCATTCCCTCAAACACTCAATAATAGAACGTGCTATGTCGTCACCCGTATGACTATAGATCGGTTTGAAATTTATTATTTTCTTATGTAATTTCCAATCCAAATCTATATAATGTGCAGTCAAAACCATATAATTAATACGCTGAATAGAAGTCCAAGTATCAGTTGTTAAGCTAACCCTAATATTAGAACTACTTAAAATTGCTTTTAACTTTTTCTTTTCTTCCTCAAATAAAGCAAAACAATACCTAGTTATGGAAGTACGAGAGGGGATCTTATAAGTAGGACAGATAGCTTCAATTAACTCCTTAAATCCTTGTTTGCCTACAAAAGAATATGGAAGTTCGTCTAAAATTATCATACGCACCAAAGCCCTTCTAACATTCTCAGCACTGAATTTCCATGTTTTAAGAATTGATGTTTCACCATCTGATTGACCAAACAAATTTGTTTGGTTTTTGATTCTATCTGGGTGATTCGGGCATACCTTCATGTGCTTATTCATAGAACCAGTACCATTTAAATTTGCAGCCTTGTACTTCCTAGGACAATACTTACAATGGCCATAACGAACACCTTCTTTATTCTTTATCCTCCTAAAGTGTTTCCAACATGCCGCTTTCAACTGTGATGTATCTTCTTCTACTTCTTCTTCTTCACCGCTATCAATCTTTTGCTTCTTTTTTTCCGGGTTTGTACTTCTCCCGTCTTCTTCTTCTCCGTCAGAATCAGAGCCAAGGTTGATTCTTTTTCCGCTAGGCATCTACAATAATAACAAAAATTATATACATTAGTAATAGAGCATGATAACAAGTAATTATTATTGCTTTGAAAAACATCGTTTGATTGACGTATTATTAAAAAACACTTACTTTTCTTGAATACGAATGTGGAAATTAATCAACAATCTCGGAGATTAAGCATGTATTCGATTTGTCGACTTGTAATTCTGAGAATATCGATTTGAATATCCTCTATTCGATTTATATATCATATAATAAACTTGATATATTTGTTTGAAAATAGAATATGTATTTTTATTAGGATATGAATTAAAATTGGTATTATATTAGATTTGATATATATAAAAATTATTAGAATATCTTGGAGATTAGTATTAGGAATCCTAATTTTAGATATGTATTAAATTATATAATCAAGTTAATATTAGGATCCATATATTTTTATTGACTTTTATTAGGATTGTGTGAATATAAAATTAATTAGTAAATCTGCAAATTATATAGAGGACTAGATGTACATCAAAACTGTTTCTGTAAACAATATAATACCAATTAGGATTCTTAATTGGCTTAATTATTTAATAAATATTAAATGGTATTATAAATTTAATAAATGTCGAGTTCGGTTGTATTTGAATTTCAAAATTTTCAGTTCAATGCATGGGAATTGGTGCATGGTCTCAATCAGAGGCTTATACTGAAAGTCAGTCAAATATAGTGATAGTTGACTCTAAAAACATAATCGAGTTTAATTATTTAATGAATATTAATGAATATAAGATTAAATATATTAAAGAAAAAGTTAACTTTTCGGTTCGAACCGGTGAACCGTCGGTTTAGACACGGACCGCACCGGATTTATTTTTTAAGTATTTTTTAGAACCGAGAACCGGACCACCATAGCCGGTCCAGTTCGGTTCCGGTCCAAAGTCGGGCCGTTTTTGCGGTTCTAACCGGTTCTCGGTTTTTTTGGCCACCCCTAAATGTATCTTATTTAGCAAGTTAGTAGGTTTAAGTTTGAGTTTCTTCTAATAAAAAGTTAACTACTTTATATTTTTTTCGTTCTTTAATTCAAATCAAGCAAGACCATATCAAATCGATATCCTGCGAGTCCCATGCTTGTAAAGATTTCATACACTATCAAATCGTTTTTGATGAGCGAAATCGTAAAATCGTAAGATTTGAAGTCAAAAATCACGATTATACTTACTTAAATACTTTCTCCGTCCCAATATTGGAGTAGTCCATCTTTGCATTTTCGTATGTCCTAAAAGAATAGTCTGTTACAAAATCACCAAATCAGGAAATTTTTTAATGGTAAATATATGCTTTTATTGGTTAGATAGGGTAAAATATGTCTTTTTCTTAAATTTTTTGTTTTTTTGTATGTGAAGAGAGTAATTTTAGGACGGAAGGGATATGTTATAATGAGTCAATTATGTTAAACTTATGTGACCAATGAACAAATGTGATCCGATTGAACGGTGACATGTCGTTGCATTGCGTTTCAACACAATTTTAGACGCTTCGGATTGAGTTAAGATACCATGTAAATGTCATATAACCTGTCCGAAAAACAAACATGAGGTAAAAACTAATCAAAAAACCTTTTTGTAACCAATAAAACAAAATGAAGCCCTACAAGTCACATCAACATCCCCAAAAATACATAATAATTACCACCATTTGTAACTCATGTAAAATTGGACCCAATTATAAGAAAATGATATATACCCCACCAACATCTCATAAAAAATTATCCTATCCTAGTGTGCCAGCTCAGCAAACCACCTAAATTTTTCGAACCATGGTTCTTGCAATCTCGAATCTTGAAGACGAAAAGGAAAATACACAACACAACATTTGTATGTATTCAAAACATAAATATATACATATATAACTATGTATCTATATGTTTGTGTGTGTCTGTGTGAGTGTCAAGTCTAGTAGCAAATTTTGTATTTATTCACAGAAGAGAGAGAGAGAGAGTGTGTGTGTGTGTCTGTGAGTGTGTGTAAACAGTAGTTCTGTACGCGGAAAAAAGGAATCTTTTCTTCATTGTTTGTGAGTTTGCAGAAAAAAAAAACAGGTATTGTTCTTCATTTTTTTTGCTTGATTTCATCTGGGTTTTTGATTTTATTTCTTAAAAATTGAATCTTGGTAATGGGTTTCGTTTATTTCTGCTTGATTTCATCTGGGTTTGAATAAAAATTGAATCTTGATAATGGTTTTTGTTGTTTGTTTCTTATAAAAATGAAATCTTGTTAGTGGGTTTTGTATTTTTGTTTCAATTTCGACTGTATTTGACTACCTTTTTATGTTTTCCCCAAATTTATAGCCCTAAATAAGTGACATCATATTCCCATTGTTTCTAAAGAAATTAAAAATTTCTACTTTTTTGAAATTTCTTTGACTAATTACCTAATTTTCATATAGGGATTTCTTGTTTATTAAGTTTAGTTATCTATTTCTGATATGGTTCCTCTAAAAAGGGTAAATTTGGAAAAGTAGGTCAAAAATATATGTATGCCATATTTGTACTGCAGAAATTAGGGCTATTTTCACTTGTGTTTGCTTTTTAATTTTTTTATGATTAGTTTTTATTTGCAGTGACCTAATTAGTATCCGAATCTCGGAAAAAGTACCTGTTTGGTGCTTAGAGGAAAACAGTTAGTGGTGTGGAAATTGGTCATGAGTATGCTGGTAGGGACATGCTCCATCCAAAGGAAACTGATTTACCCGGTCTGTTTTTAGTGTTCGTTGTGCTACCGATTATTGCTTACATATTGTTAGGGAAATGGAGTGAGGTTTCGAAGAAGAAAGATAAGTTACGGGTGCTTTCTCAGATCGCTGCAGAAGAATCATTTCTTGCCGAAATCATGGCTATTCCTACTGTTGTACCTCTACCTCCTGTATCTGTTCCAAAGGTCAACAATGGATTCCATGAATGTGCCAGATGTTTTGGTCCTACCACAACTCGTTGCTCACAGTGCAAAACTGTTCGATATTGGTATGTTTAACTCATACTGGTTGAAATATGTAATTTGGGACCTAGGTATATGGGTTGCTGTTAATACCATACTTTAGTTTTTCGCTTATAATTTAAAATATATATGCAGTTCTGGTAAGTGTCAGATACTTCATTGGAGGCAAGTTCATAAATACGAGTGCCAACTCTTAGAGCTCAATAGTGGTTGTTCATCTCCTAAGTCTGCATCGAATGAAGAGTTTGTGTCTGTTCTTGAACAGCCATCGTTCAGTGAAAATTTGGATTCACAGTGCTTTGAATCCAATGTCGAGCATGAAAAAGCTGCCTCAGACGATTTACCTGATTTATCTTCTGGACTCGTTTCCAATAGAAAGTCGTCGGATAAACGAAGTCGTTCCAAGTTTAATAGGGATGTTTCAAGACGAGAAGAGAGTGATGTATTAGACTTTTCAGCAGACGCGTGTTCGACCTCATATGATAATACTCCATCAAAGGAAAATTATATCAGACATAAGGTTTTTTTTATCTACTCGAATGATTTACTTATTTCTTGGTTTCGTCTATTTTTTATGGGATTTTTATACTGAAATTGCTAAGTGCAGTCCAAACGGAGTCATTCTGTGGTCTCGAAAGAAGTGATTCCAGAGAAAAGTAATGCTGATATCGTTGGTGCTCCTAGTGACACAATAACATCAGATCAAAATGGTGCAAAATCATTAGATATGGAAACAGAAAGATGCCCGCCAAAGAAGATTAATATGGTAAAATCAAGATCACATTCTTCTGGAAGCAAAGCACATAAATTAGAAAAATCAACAGTGGAAGTCTCGAGAGATCAAACAAGTTCAGGAACAGAAAATACAGGGCTAAATGCTGGTGAGTCGGGTAGGTATCGGGTCAATTATTTATTTTGATTTATTTAGTTCAAGCAATAATAATTTTTGTATCACGTGATGCAGATGTTTCGCGCATGAGGGATGTGAAAAGCAGTGGCATGATTAATAAGGGATTTATGAAGATTATTGGTTTAAAGAAGTCGTCAAAGCAAGACAAAGTGGAAACTTCAGATAATGGTGACAAGCATAAGAAACTAAAAGTAAGAAAAACATTAGAAATGAGTACGTGTGATTTAAGTTAATTTGTTTATTCTAAAGTGATTATCCTTCCATAATTTCAGATGCTATTTCCGTATGAAGAATTTTTGAAGTACTTCCAGTTTGAAGTTTTTGACTTATCGCCAAGAGGACTTGTTAATTGCGGAAATAGGTACTTTTTGATACTGCATCATTTCTTAGGGGTAGTTAGGTCATTTCACATTTATGTCAATAATTAGTTACTTTTTGTAGCTGCTATGCAAATGCCGTGTTGCAGTGCTTAACCTCTACAAAGCCTCTGACTATCTATTTGCTCCATAGATCACATTCGAGAACCTGTAATTAACACTTCTCATTCTGTCATTCCAGTTACTTGTGGACGATAATTTCATTGATTAATTTGTTATTTATTTTCATGTATACATTAGGTCTAGCAAAGAGTTGGTGCCTAATGTGCGAACTTGAGCACTATGTAACGATGTTACGTGAAAGTGGAGAACCATTGTCTCTTAGCAACATTCTTTTGCATATGCGGAGTGTTAATCACCAAATGGGCAATGGAAGTCAAGAAGATGCTCATGAATTCTTACGGTTAGTAAAATTTCTTTTAAATGACATATATCTAATCTTGGAATATATAAGTTGTTGACCTTCACATTCAAATTGTACATGTTAATATTTATCCGGATTTTATTGAATTTCGATTTTAGGCTTTTGATCACGTCGATGCAATCTATATGTTTGGAGCGTTTGGGTGGGGAAGATGTAGTCGATCCTAAGTTGCAAGAAACAACCTTTATTCAACATACTTTTGGGGGCCAACTTCGGTCAAAGGTGACACGCCTTTCTTGCATTTCTTTTAGGTGTTTTTTTTTTCCGCATAAAACAAGGATGTACATTTTGTATTTGTCACGTTTTTAATCATTGTGCTTTTTTGTCTTTTTTGTTCATCAGAGTCATTAAAAGATGGTCCTGATTGAGTCATTTTGTAAAAACTTTATACTTTCATATATAAATTTAACGATTTTTTTTTCTTTTGGATGTTATCATTTTTAAAAGCCGGTTTTAGACCTATAAAATGATCCAAACAGGACACAAAACCGTCTTTTGATGCCTTAGATGGGGAAAAGATTAAAATGGAACAAATGAAAAACTACGTTATTTTATGCAAAAGCCCCTTTTATGGGTCAATTACAAATAGACACACTTACTACTATATGTGTGTGTTCAAATTGACTAAAAACATTATTTTGACTTATAGGTCAAATGCCTAAGATGTCATCATGAATCTGATCGGTATGAAAACTTTATGGACCTTACCTTAGAGATATTTGGGTGGGTCGAGTCCCTAGAAGATGCATTAACCCAATTTACAAGCCCTGAAGATTTGGATGGAGAAAACATGTATAGATGTGGAAGGTTTGTAGATTACGTATCACTTGATATTAACATTCGTATTACTCATGCATGGTTTTCATAAACTTGGATATATACGGTCTTTTGAAATATTTCATTTTAAAGGTGTTCTGCTTATGTTCGCGCACGGAAGCAATTAGCTATTCAGGAGGCTCCAAACATCTTGACAATTGTGTTGAAGAGATTTCAGGTATTTAACTACCTTTTTCATAGGCATGTATACCTTAAAGGTTAAATTTCTGTTTGATTAATTTAATGTTTCGGTTTTTAATTAGGAGGGGAGTTACGGAAAGTTAAATAAGTGTATTACATATCCTGAAACGTTGAACATGATTCCGTTTATGACGGGGAAAGATGACATTCCTCCGTTATACATGCTTTATGGCGTTGTTGTGCACTTAGACACAATGAATGCATCGTTTTCTGGTCATTATATATCGTATGTGAAAGATCTTAAGGGAAATTGGTCTAGAATAGATGACGCTCAGGTAATCAACTTCGACATAAACGTATAGCATACTCTTTATTCAGATGGATGTTAATTTATCTACATGTAACTAACTTTAATCTTCTGAGTTTCAGGTTAACCGAGTGCCTTTGAGCCAGGTGATGTCAGAAGGTGCATACATGTTGTTTTACATGAGGTAATTAGGCAACTGTTTACATATGAATGTCTCACTCACCCATTTTGCCACCTCTGTTAAGAATCCTTTTTTTATGTTTCTTGTAGATCATCTCCCCGTCCTCCAAGAAGTTACTCCGTAAAACCCTCCAAACACCAAGCTTCCAACTTTTCAAAGTCAAAACCACCAAAGTCAACCTTGGATCACCGACAAGAATCAACTGGTATTCAAGGAAACCATCGCAATTACTCAAAACCATCAAATATGGACTTCTCAGATGCCGCATCAAGTGATTGGTCGATATTCACAAGCTCAGATGACGCATCTTTCACTACTGAAAGCACTCGTGACTCATTCAGCACCGTAGATTATACCGACAACAACGCTACTGATCCAATTTCTTTAATCTTCAACACTCCTTACACTCCTCATGATTACCATTCTCAAAACACAGTCTCGTGTAACAGGTTTTCAAGAAGTAGGCCCCGCACGAGATTCATGGAGGAAGAGGACAAAAGATCCGTTTTGAAATCTTACGAAGCAAGTAACCCGCCTTACAGATTACATAACACCGAAAGGGCCTATTGTTCTTCAAATGAAGTTTTTTCTTCTAGTAGTAGTAGTAGTAGTCATTTTCGTTCATACGTAGATGGTATGTAGAATTGATGTAGGATGTTAAAAGATTTTGGAATAGGGGTAGGGTATTTGTGCCTCAAAATTTTCCAATTGTTATGTAAATGAGGCACTTGAATTTATTATATAGCTATTCCTTTTCGATTAAATTTTCCAGACAGTACCATTGCAATCATTTTTAAACGAAAAGAATAGCCTTTTTTTTAAAGACAAGTATTACAAAAATATACTGAAGAAGCCGTTATGCACAGTGAAGAAACCACGGTTACAACAAGTAGCTTGTTCTATTCTTACACATTTTTATTCTCATTACCAGCAGCCTTACATATCGAAAAAGAACCAAATCTCATTAACTCTGTTATCAAGTTCAAATTCAGAATTGTACACTGCAACGACCGTTATACCAGGGTGGCTTTTGTTAATAGCATCTGCCCAATTCGTGCCAGAGAGACTGGCGGACAAAGCTGCAACTTCATCACATATCTTTGATTCTAACGGAGAACCTCCGAATTGACGTGCAACCACGTATGGTGAGCCTTTTCTGAAAGTTGCTCCATTTGTTGGTAGAGGCGGATCAGCTTGGTTTTTTTTCGGGATATAAAAACTCACAAGATATCCAGTAAATTTACAATATGGACCAATCTCCGTTAGCACCGGAGCTGTCATTTCTATCTTCTGTTTGTACTCGTTTTCCCCTTGGAAGTAACTGTATAACCTGAAAACACGAAAAATCTTTCATTTATTGAAAATCAAAAAGGGTCTCAAGCATGACGGTATTGACTATTGAGGTGTGGGTAAAGTTGATGGTTCGAGTCTCGTGATATACAAATATTAATATTCCTAGTGTACTTAAAAAAGTATGAGTAAATGTAATCATATACTAATATACTTACTGTTTGAAACCGGTGCGAGCGCCATTCTCAAAGGAGCCACCATAGATTGGGGAACTAACTGCCCAAACAGGGGAGTCGTAAGAGCGAATTTCATAGCCATCGCCAGAGTAAATAACGTCGTATGTTGGACACTCGACGCGGTTGCATTTTGGTGGGACGATTTGTTTCTGTGTTGTCGTCCAAAACTTCACATTGGAGAATAGACTCAGTAGCATTGATAGCTTCAACAGATTGAAAACGGCCATTTTTTCGGGTTTATAATTTTTTCAGGTCTATGTGAGTATTAATATTTGGCCACTAAATTGAGAATTTTCGAATGTGGCCATTTCAGAGGCTGATATTACTACACATGTGTATCTTATCCTCTTTACGGAAGTCGGACATGTAGCAAATCAAATTGGATAAAACTCTTACTAAAAGTGAAAGATATAAAGTTTAGTTTTCATAGGTTGTTTCTATTGAGTATATTTTATCGGCTTAGAAATTTATGTTTTCGTTACAACTTACTCTATAACTATTCATCTTTCTTACTTACATTTTGTGGTCCATTTTTGTTATTTTGAATATATGACTATATAGGTATGTATCTAATAAGATTGTCAAAGAACATGCAACGGAAACAAGTTAGAATCAAACACATAATCAATATTAACTAAGTTAAGAATTGTACATTTGTTGTTGATTTACCTCGTTTAGGAAATATAGTGAAATCCCTCTACAGGCTTGTACACGAAACCTTCTTTAGCAACAGACTTGTATGCTAGTACACGTTTATAATCACCATAACTCTTGTCTAGCTTGCATGCTTAAACCGTATCCTTGTGCTCGAACTCAAATCAAAACGAAACCCCTTTTGGGTATGTAGTCGATTGACTAAGGGAACAAGGGAGACATCGATTAGGCTTGATATCCCTAATCGATTTGTATGGTGTAGGAAATGAGGGATTTGATATTCCTTATATAGCCAAACAATGTCTTGGAATAAAAGTTGTATTATAAATAGCAAAACCTCCATAATTACATAATACATCATCCCATTTATTAATTATTATAATTAACTCATTTAAGTAATAATTATTAAATAATTAACGTATAGACGTGTCTAAATGTCATTGTGTGCAACCCCGTAGGCTCACGCATTTACAGACACATATTTGCTAAAACTATTCATATACCAAAGCTCCCACTTTTGAATAATTTTCAAACAAACATGATAACATTGATTAACGTCTAGCAACATATCAATGTTCACATAAATGCACGAGTGAAGTTTCGCCAAAGTTACTGTGAGCCTATGTTCGGTTCATATCCTTTTGTTACGGATACTCTAGTTAAAACTTTGAGATGGATCAAAGTAATTCCATTTTAACTTTTGTTTCTCATTTCGCGAATCACTTAAGATTACCTAATACAGTCGAGACAATTCTGGACTTATTTGGGTCTGGCCAGACAAACATCTTAAGTATTCATGAGTGGCCCGATAAGTATCTAACTTCAGTTTTCACTGAAGGAACAGATCCTTTATTGAATACAACCGGTAGTCATCGTATTTCGCAACATTACCAAAAATAGCATTTTTGCCACCCTTATCCAGGAGTAGTATTGACTATGATCAAATAATGCACTAAGTACATGAGTAGCAACTTGCATCACAAGTCTAAGGATAATAAACCTTATGAATTATACTTAATGACAAAGATCCATAAGTAATAATTCATGTGGGATAATCCAGTATGCATCCGAATGGATACTATGTGAGTTAGTGAGCCAAGCTGACTAAACACTCAGATATTGCCTTAATTCAATCATATTCTCATATGACCAGCTGACAACAGATATTTAGAATAATACTACACAACATTATTCAAGGATTAAACATGAAAAATAGGATAACAATTATTATAACAAATGAAAACAAAATATCACAAATATTATTTCGTTCATAAATAAAATTGTTTATTACATCCGTATATCCAAATACTAAATTCACGGATTTACATGTGATTACTAGATAAATGAAGTCTTATGCCCTCAACTAAGTGAGTTAGCTTCGTTTTTGACATAGCCTTCGTAAAGGGATCTGCTAAGTTATTATCCGTGTGAACCTTGAGTACTCGAATTTCACCTTGATTGACTTGCTCACGAACATAGTGAAATTTCTTCTGAAAGTGTCTAGCTCATTTCTGGACACTAGGTTCGTTGGCTATGATAATTGCATCAGTGTTGTCGCAATACATATCCATAGGAGACTTGGCTGTGGGAACAACACCAAGTCCAGAAATGAATTTCCGGATCCAAACAACTTCCATTGCAGCTGCTATGTACTTTGATTCTGTTGTAGACATGGCTGTAGTGGATTGCTTCTTGCTTTTCCAAACTACAGCTCCTCTTCATGGTGAACACATATCCAGTTTGAGATCTGGTGTCATCATGGTCAGTATGAAATCCAACATCATAATAACCAGTAACTTTTAGTTCAGCCTCAGGATTTCCACTATACACTAGAACCATATCTTTAGTAGCCGTAAGGTACTTCAGTATGTTCTTTACAACAATCCAGTGCCTTTCGCCTTGATTCTGTTGAAACCTGCTAACAACGTTTTGAGCAAAAGCAACATCAGGTCTTGTGCATCTTACCGCGTACATAATAGACCCTATTGCCGAAGCATAAGGTATCATTTGCATACGCTCCACCTCTTGAGGTGTAGAAGCACAATCCTTGATACTAAGTTTAAGTCCATCTTGCATTGGTAAATGTCCACGCTTGGAATTTTCCATACTATATCGCTTTAGTATTTTATCAATGTAAGCATTCTGAATTAACTCTATCAACCTCTTAGATCTATCTCTCGAGATCTTAATTCCCAAAGTAAATGTTGCCTCTCCTATGTTTTTCATGGCAAAGTACTTTCCAAGATGAGATTTAACATCTTCAAGCATTGTAATGTTGTTTCCCATTAGCAATATGTCATCTACATATAAGACTAGAAAAGTAACATTACTCTCACTGGCTTTTTGATATACATATGACTCATCGAAATTCTGAACAAAACCAAACTTTTTGATTTCTTCATCAAATCTTTTATTCCAACTCTGTGATGCTTGCTTAAGTCCATAAATGGATTTTTTTTTAAGCTTGCACACCTTGTTGGGATGTAATGAATCAATAAAACCTTCTGGCTGATTCATATAGACGTCTTCGTCTAGATAACTATTCAGGAAGGCTGTCTTGACATCCATTTGCCATATCTTATAGTCATAGAACGCGCTATGGCTAAGAGAATTCTAATAGCCCTAATATCTTCCACTGGGAAAAAATTTCCTCATATTCTATTCCATAAACTTGAGTAAATCCTTTTGCCACGAGACGAGCTTTATAGATGTGTATATTGCCATCCATGTCGGTCTTTATCTTAAAGATCCATTTACAATCCACCGTTTTGGTATTTGGTGGACGATCAACCAGATCCCAAACGTCGTTGTCTTTCATGGACTGCATCTCCATATTCGAAGCCTTAAGCCATTTGTCAGAGGCAGGCCCTGATAATGTAACTTTCAAGGTTCGAGGTTCACTAAGATCCCTTGATACGCCATCTTCCTCTAGATTAACGTTTAAGTTCAATCTACTAGGTACACGTATTGTCCTTTCGGACCTACGTATTGAAACATCAACAATTTGAGTTTGAGACTGAGGCAACTCAATCGCAACTTGAGGATCATATTGAGGCATGAATTGAGGCTCAATTCTTCCCCCCCAAAATTTTTGATCGCCAGTGTGAGTAGAAGGTGATGTATATTCCTCTTGAACCTCGTCAAGTTTTACAACCCTCCCACTGTTTCCTTGAGCGATAAGCCTTGTTTCGAAAAACTCAACATACCGAGCAACTTTCACAGTATTCTCATAAGGACTATAGAAGTAGTAACCCATTGTTTCCTTTGAGTATCCTATGAAAATGAACTTCACAGAGCTTTGCTCGAGTTTGTCAGGCGTATCGCGTTTAACGAGTGCCTCACATCCCCATACCTTTAAGTAAGAAAGATTAGGGGATTTCTCATACCATATTTAATATGGTGTCTTATCAACCCTCTTAGTTGGAACCATGTTGAGAATGCGTACAACAGACTCTAAGGCATAATCCCAAAAAGATAATGGTAAAGTTGTAAGGTTCATCATAGATCGTACCATGTTAAGCAAGGTTCAATTTCTACTTTCCGATACACCATTATGTTGTGGTGTATAGTGAGGAGTAAGCTATTGAACAATTCCACGCGCTTTTAGATGATCCTTAAACTCTAGGCTCAAGTATTCACCACCTCGATCCGATCGGAGAATCTTTATGGTTTTTCCGAGTTGGTTTTCTACCTCGTTTTGAAACACGTTGAATGTTTCAAACACCTCATGTTTATGTTTAAGTAAATAAACATAACCATAACGGCTGAAATCATCCATAAATGTTACGAAGTAGTAAGCTCCTTTCCTAGACATATGCCTAAAGGGACCACATACATCATTATGTATGATTCCTAGTAGGCCGATTTCCCTTTGATTCTCATGCGAAAAGGATTTCCTTGCCATTTTTCCCGATACACAAGACTCACACCTATCAAATGAAACATCACTTGATTTCAAAAGCCCTTCACGTCGAATACTTTCGATACGGTGTTTGCCTATGTGTGCAAGACGACAATGCCATAGGTAGGATGGGTCTAAGTTAGACTTAACTCGTTTAGTGCTCATATTAAACATTGAATTATTAGTATATGAAAGACGATCATGCAAATCAATTTCAAATATTCCATTAATAGTAATACAATTAAAATAATGAATATTATTCTTTGAAACTGAAATACCAAAATCTATAAATGCATTATTCAAACCATTATCTTTCAATACTGAAACTGAAACAATTCCCCTAATTATTGAAGGAACATAATGACAATTTTCTAATACAAGAATTATGCCCGAGGGTAATTGTAAGTCATAACTTCCGATGGCTTCCACTGCTACACGTATGCCGTTGCCGACGTACACATACAAGGATCCATTCTTCAGCTTCTTCTTTGCTCTAAAACCCTGTAAGGAGTTACAAATATGAGTACCACATACAGTGTCATATACCCAAGTATTTGTTTTAGAGAAAGAAAATAATTCGATAGTCAAAATATCTGAAGATTCGGCACTGATGACTCTCTTCTTATTTTGCACCTCTGATAGATACTTAGGACAATTCCTCTTCAAGTGTCCTATCTCACCACAATGGTGACACCCATCATCTTTAGCGACCCGTGCCTTTTTAGCTGGAGGGGTTTGCTTAGGCTTGGAAAAATAAACAACAACTTGTTTATTTTTAGCAGTCTTAGCCATTTTGCCCTTAGCTTGTAGCGATTTCTTTTTCTTCCTTTTCTGGGCCTGACCACCACCAAACCTCCCCAATTTTTGATGTTTTTAACTACTTAACTTGAATTACGGTCTGACTCTGATACCAATGTAGGTATATATCTAATCAGATTGTCAAAAAACATGCAGCGGAATCAAGTTAGAATCAAACACATAATCAATGTTAACTAAGTTAAGAATTGTACCTTTGTTGTTAATTTACATCGTTTAGGATTTATAGTGAAATCCCTCTATCGATTAGGCTTGATATCCCCAATCGATTTGTATGGTGTAGGAAATAAGGGATTTGATGTTCCTTATATAGCCAAACAATGTCTTCGAATATAAGTTGTATTATAATTAGGGTACCTCCATAATTACATAATATATCCTTCCACTTATTAATTATTACAACTAACTCATTTAGTTAATAATTAGTAACTAATAAACGTATAGTCGTGCCTAAATGTCAATGTGTGCAACCCCGTAGGCTTACGCATTTACAGACACATATTTGCTAAAACTATTCAGATACCAACAGACTACACATTTAACATGGTCGGGCCCTAAGTTTCCAGGTGTGTTGTACGAAAACTAAAAAACGTGCCCCTATAATACACTATATACATGCATATAGCTAGTTGTGGTCTGGTCACGTTTAAAACCGGTTAAATTGCTATATATTCTTGTGAGATTGTCGGCATGTAAACATGATTAGTGGCGCTACACGAGGAAGCAATACATATCATTGTGATATTTAACATCGAGACTAACAAAGATTAAAGACCGTAGTTAGCGAGTAAGAAACTATAATTACAACAAGTACAATTCGTTCACATGTTTATTCTCATCATTACATGAGGATTTCTTACATATCAAAGTTAATCCAAATCTCGTTAACTTTGTAATCAAAGTCAAATGGAGAATTTTGTGCAACCGCTATTTCACCGGTGTGCCTGCTTTTGACAATTGCATCTGACCAGATGGTGCCAGAGAGACTCGCGGGCAAGGTTGCAGCTTCACCACACACGTTTGAGTCTGTCGCAAATCCACCAAATTGGCGTACTACTACATAATGAGGTCCAAACTTTATGACATTAATTCCGGTAGCAGGAGGTGGATTAGCTTGGTTATCAAGATTACATTTGTTAAACAATTTAATCCCATTATACTTAAATCAGATTGGTGACATAAATCACCATATCTTCTCATTGTACTCGTTTTGCCCTTAAATGTAATTGAACAACCTAACGTATTATTAACCGAAAGAAATTAAAAAGTGAAATAGTATAACTTATAAACGCATTATTAACCATATAAACATATAGCAGTATAAGCACTACAACAAAAATGTTATTTTTCACACTTATTTGTTCACGGTTTTAAAAAGTGTGAAAAAAATAATTAATTTATTCACGTTTGAAAACGTATCAAAAATCTTAACATTTAAAAATGTGAAAAAAGTTTAAGATTTTCACACTTATAATTGTGGAAATAAAATATTTACACTTACAAGCGTGAAAAAAATAATTAATTTGTTCACGTTTGGAAATAAAATATTTACACTTATAAAGTTTATCCACACTTGAAAAACGTGGAGGGTAATTTGTGACACTCAATTCTTCACGCTTGCTCTAGCCTAAGGAAATTGGGTGTGACAAATTGGTTTTCACACTTTTAAATGTAAACAAGCTTTATATCTCTACACACTTTTAAGCGTAAACTTTTCTTCCTACATATATAAGGATGGATTACTTAAATTTCTTTACACTTTTAATTGTTAAGATTTTAGACACACTTTTAAGTGTGAACAAACCGATGATTTTTTCACACTTTTTAAAAGTGTGAAAAGAAAGATGTGAACAAATGACCTTTTTGTTGCAGTGAAGGTTGTTAAAATCCCGATCTCGAGCTGAAGATTTGTCGATCCTGGTAAACAAAAACATGTCGATCTATCAAAGAATAAAATTTTTGTATGATCTCGATACTGACCATGTTACTTAACTACATATAAAATAACATCAAATATTCTAACTTTGTTTAAGCAAAAGCTAATTGTTTAACCGATTATGTTGTTTGTCATGGTACACTCTAAAAGCTAATTGTATAAAAAATTGTGACATTTGAGTAGAATCTTCCATTTAATCGTAATTATATAATAATACATATATACTGTTTGAAACCAGTGTTGGTAGCATTAACAAAGGAGCTATCATAGATGGGGGAACTAATGGTCCATGCAGCGGAACTATAAAGGCGAATTTCGTAGCCATCTCCAGAGTAAAGGACGTCATATGTTGGACACTCGATGGTGTTGCACTGCGGTGGGACGATTTGTTTTTGCGGCCTTAACCCTAACTTGAAGTTGGAGAGTAGAGTTAGTAGCATTGACATCTTCAACAGATTGAAAACGGCCATTTTTCTCAGGTTTCTAATTTTTTGATCAACTAGAAATAGTGATAGGAATTCGGATAATGGATTATGTTGGAACGTTTAACCGGGTCGGATTGGTACACTTGTATAACACGGGCTTATAGTTGCCATCCATGTTTTTCTAGTTTTACAAAACTTACTAATTCCTTTCAATTAACATAATACTAATTGATCCAAAACAATAATAATAACATGTAATTTTGGTGAGAGTTTATCTAATTTTAAATTCGTTGCTTAGACAACTTCTAGAGACATGTTACCTTAATATCACTAAAAGGATCTTAATGTAACCACAAAATGAAAATGGAATATAACGATCTAAGTGAATAACAGAGAGTAAATGATGATGAGCATTATCGAAAAATGTCATGTACCTGCACGAACACAATATTGTGGCAAATAACAATCAAACGGTCTTTGGTGTGGCGCTACACACACATTGAACTGATCAATCATATTTGAATTTGATTTTGATTTAAAATGCACACCCTGACTTGGAACACATACTGCCACGACGTAATCACCTTACCACCGCGTCCAATCCTTCTTCCTGAAGGTCTGGAATTGTGGAATTTACACATACAAAGTTAAAAACAGCTTTAGAAAAAACCATGGTTACAAAAAGTAACCTGTACTATTCGTACACATGTTTATTTTGGTTTACTGGTCTGTTGATGAATCATCATCATCATTACCTTCCTTTACATATCGAAAAAGTACCAAATCTCATTAACTCTGTTATCAAAATCAAACGGAGAATTGTATTGTGCAATGACCGTTATACCAGGGTGGCTTTTGTTAATAGCATCTGCCCAAATTGTGCCAGAGAGACTCGCGGACAAGGCTGCAGCTTCATCACATATGTTTGAGTCTAACGCAAATCCACCGAATTGTCGTGCAACCACGTAAGGGGACCCTTTTCTGAAAGTAACTCCATTCGTCGGTGGAGGTGGATCAGCCTGATTCTTTTTCGGGACATAAAAACTTACTAGATATCCAGTTAGTTTACAATATGGACCAACCTCCGTTAGAACCGGAGCTGTCATTTCTATCTTCTGTTTGTACTCGTTTTCCCCTTGGATATAATTAAATAACCTGAAAACACCAAATTACATCATTACGAAACCACTAGAAGCCCCCATCGACCAACTATATAATCAACATCACGGAGGTAAATCACATGTCACAACACAGGTGTGAACAAATAAGCGTTTATATAAAACTTCACATTTATTTATTAACCAATAAACCAAAGGGTCTAAGATGTGCCTCCTTAAAGTGAGGTTGAGAGTAGTGTGTTATTAAATTTACCTATCTATAAAAAAAAATAGTGTTAACCAATAAACAAAATAAAAAGTGAAAATAGTAAAAACATGTTACAATGTTACTTAAAAAAAAGTAATTTTAATTGTAATTGTAATCATATAATATACTTACTGTCTGAAACCAGAGTTAGTGCCATTAACAAAGGAGTTGTCATATATGGGGGAACTAACTGCCCAAACAGGGGAATCATAAGAGCGAATTTCGTAGCCATCGGCAGAGTGAAGGACGTCGTATGTTGGACACTCAATGCGGTTGCATTGCGGTGGGACGATTAGTTTCTGCGACGTCGTCCAAAACTTGATGTTGTAGAATAGACTCAATAGCATAGATAGCTTCAACAGATTGAAAACAGCCATTTTTTCGTGTTTGTAGTTTTATTTTTATTTTGTCAAGGTGGGCATTAATAATTGTGGAGAATTATCTACAATGGAAAGTGGCCATAGAATTGAGAATTTTTGCATAACGGGATTTCAGAGGCTCATATTGATGCACGTGTACTTATATACTTGTCAATTATTTTGATGGGCACATATGTGAATTTTTTTTGTTTTTTTTGTCTTTTTGCTTTTTTATTGTCGTTTTTTTTAATTTTTCAAGTATCGTAAAATAACAAACATTATACATAATTTAACAAACATTGTTAAATGCAAAATATTTAACACATTTCATTATTCCAACCCATATTTTCTTTTATATATTTGCTAATAATTAATTTGCCAACCAAATTTTAATTTAAATACAACTTGAAACAAATACATAACTATGCTATTTTTTAATATTTTGGTGTATATAAACACATCATAGTTTAAAGACAATTGTATAAAATAATTATATATATACACTATTTTCTAACATAAAAACTATCATATCGTTTATGGGCAAATATTGAAATTCGTAAGGCATTATCACATGTGATTTGAACACTATATACCAGTTTCAAAATTTAGATTTGTTATCTTACGTACATTCAACTAAAATAAAAAAGAAAAACAAAAAGATAATATGTCAAATTACTGAAATCACATGTGATAGAACGGTGATTTATAATATGAAATTTCAAAACCCGTAAAAATACTCGGAAATAAATTTTTTCAAAAGTATATCAAGTGGTTGCTCTATAGAAAAAGGAGAAAATGTTCATTTTAATGGTGTAATTTTTTTGTTTGATACATTTACCATCTATAACCTACACTATCACATCAACCACCTCTACTTCTTAATAATCTATTTATTAATATTTTATTATTACTAACATTATTACTATTATTATTCTTCTTCTTCTTTTTTATTATTATTATTATTTTTTATGTTTATTTTTTACTATATTCTTTAAACTCACAACATATAAATTGGTAATGTGTTTGACGTAATGTCTTATGTTGCTTAAGTTTTTCGTATTTTTTTTACGAAAAGATGATAGAAACTTGTGTCTTATGACATATTATTATTTGATATTTATAGAGTTACATAATTTAAATCTAATAGACTCAAAGCCTACATGGCAGACTTTAATTCGTATTCTATTATTCACATATTTGGTAAAATCGAATGGACGGTAAAACATGATTTTTCTGTTTTGCAACCTTCGTTTTTATCAGAAATGATATAAATAAATTTTTGAGTCTTTCGTTATTGTTATATGTTTATTAACAAAAAATCTTAAGATAAATTTTTACACCAATATGTACTGTTTTTTATTATACCGAATATGTGAATAATATAATACGAATGTTGAATTTTAATACACAATTTTTTTTTTTTAAATTATGTATAATGTTTGTTATTTTACGATACTTAAAAAATTAAAAAAAACGACAACAAAAAGACAAAAAAAACAAAAAAATGTCACATTTATGACATATTTGTGTCACAGATGGAATACAAATGGACCAGGAGGGTTGAAATAACCATTTAGGAGGGTGAGAATAACTAGAGCCTATTTTTATACTTTATCCCATGGTCAATCATTAGTAAGGTTTTTGTCTTTAAGTTTAAAATTTTGAAAAAATATAACTTATAAATATTAATTATATTTTTTGTTTCTTAAATTAGTGCCTGTTAAAAAAATTGTTAAAATTATCTTTAAAATAGATGTTTGTTAAGAAATTAAAAAATTTAAAAGTAATTAATTTCCAAAAATAGATTAAAAATAAAAATAAGGTAAATAAAAATAAGACAAGGTGATTAGACCCCATTGGTAAGAGTTTATCCAATTTTCAAATTGACACCAAGCTAACTCATCGGAACTTGCACTGATAACGTAGAAACGGTTAAGTTGTTAAAAGATTTTGAAATAGGGGCCAAGAATTATATACCCACAAAAAAGTGACTTTTGAAAGTCCTGTCGGGATGATGAACCAATTAGGCCATCGGGTTGGGTTAAGGGTCACCCCTTGCACACCTGATGCTCTCAAGGTTTCTTCGGTATGTAATCTTGTAAACTGAAAATAAAATGCTTTCATGACTTGAATAAATATAGGCTAAAGATGGACAAAAGAAACAAAGAAACCATAAATTTAGGGACAGTGTCCAAACATTTTCTTCTTCTTCTTCTTCTTCCAGATTTATTGTTCGCAACAGTTTAGTAAAGACGAATAAATATTGAGGTATTTTAAAAAGTTATGAATGATGTATAAAGCGGATAAGGAAAAGAAATGTGTAAGATATTTCAATGTCGTCGATCATCATTTATCATTATGTAAATCCTTCATATTACTAGGAACCATGTTTACAAAAGCAGCAAAAACTTATACTATTCGTAGAAATGTTTATTCGCATTACCGGGCTGTTGAATTGATGACGGATCCATAAATAACCAAATCTCATTAACTCTGTCATCAAACTCAAATGGTGAATTGTACTGAGCCACCACGATCAGACCAGGGAAGCTTTTGTTAATAGCATCTAACCAAGTAGTACCAGAGAGACTAGCATACAAGGCTGCAGCTTCATCACAAACGTTTGAGTCTAACGCAAATCCATCAAACTGGCGTACTGCTACATAATTAGGTGCCCATGTTTTGACAGTAACTCCGTTGGTTGGTGGAGGTGGATCAGCTTGGTTCTTCTTCGGGACATAAAGACCAATCAGGTATCCAGATAATTCACAATACGGGGCAATCTCCGTTAGAACTGGCGCTGTCATTTCTATCTTCTGTGTGTACTTGTTTTCCCCTTGGATGTAATTGAATAACCTGAAAAGAATAATATTAAGACCAAAATTCTGCTATGAAATGTAATCATATATAATATACTTACTGTTGGAAACCCGTGCGAGTGCCATTTACAAAGGAGTTATCAATGACGGGGGAACTAGTTGCCCACACATTTGAACCATATGCACGAATTTCATAGTCATCACCAGAGTAAAGGACGCCGTATGGTGGACACTCGATGCGGCTACATTGAGGTGGGACAATTTGTTTCTGCGTTGTCGTCCAAGATTTGACGTTGGAGAGTAGAGTCAGTAGCATTGACAGCCTCAACAGATCAAGTATAGCCATCCTTTTCGGGTTTGTAATTTTTTCAGGTGAAGGTTGTGTTTATTAGCATGGGAAGTGACCATATAAATGAGGATAATTTCAGATTTTCGGAGACATTCATTGCTACACCTGGACATATATCTTAATTCTTCTTATCTCTTATCTATTATATGCGTACCCTGTCCGGGTAAAGTATATATATGACTTGCATTCAACTTTTTCCTTTTCTTTTTTACAAGAAATTTTTTTTTAACATAAACTTGATAAACAGTTACCATGTATCATTCTTTCTATGTTTCATTTTCGGCATTGATCGTGATGAGGTTAAATTCACTGTCCTGAGAAGTATAAACAGCCTGAAAAGCATCCTAATCACAGTCCACAGAACCGCCTAATTGAGGGCTGAGACTCCGTCCTTGAGTTCTCATCTTGCGAGTTTCTAGATAAGTCATATTTTACGTAACATATAAGAGCAAAATGTTCAAATATCCGGTCAAATGCATTGCCATTTTCATGTTCTATATGAATATCTTGATGGAGGGTTTGTTTCTTCTTCGAAACAGTCATTCCTTTGTTTGGGTGTGCATAATAGGCTTCCACTCTTAGATTATTGGTATTAAATAGGGTTACATGAGTATTAAATTTAGATACGAGTGATCGCACCGACCAAAGAAGTTAACTTGCATATCCTAATACTCTGGCTGCAACCTCAGAGAGTCGCCGGTAGCTAGTCAACTCAAACCTCATTTTAGGCATTTCTACTCAAGACTGACTGCATGATATTGGAGTGAATATAAAAAAGATCATCACTATCTTATCATGATTAATGACGTTGCTATAGTATTCAGAGTTATTCTACGTTATATAGTTAAAAACGGGGTTCGAAAAGAAAACCAATTATCGTCAAGGATTGAATAACAGGGTTCCTAAAGAAGCTCAAACTTTACCAACAGTTGGAGAAAGTAACTTGTTTTTAATAAACTGATTATCTGTTTCTGCTTATATAATCTGTTTACAGAAACACATTATGGTTAAACCATAGAATTTATTCTATACAAACATTTCCAATGTTCGTCACAAATCAAAAACATATCTATCAATAGCTTAAAGCCTTGATTATATCAGAAACTATTCGTACACATCTCTTCTCCTTTCAATATCTTACATAACAAACTTAAACCAAATCTCGTTCACTCTGTTTTCAAATTCAAAGGGAGAATTATACTGTGCAACAGTGTAAACCGTAGTAATTTCACTAGCATGACTTTTCTTAATAGCATCCGACCAAACAGTACCCGACAGACTCTTGGACAAGGCTGCAGCTTCAATACCAACATCCGAATCTTGCACAAATCCACCAAACTGGCGTACCGCTACATAAGTAGGTCCCCATTTTTGAATCGTAATTCCGTTAGCTGGAGGTGGATTTGGTTGGTTCTTTTCCGGAACATAAAAACTCACGAGAAATGAAGATTTACAAAACGGTCCATCACTTGGAACAATCTCGGATAGAACGGGTGCTGTCATTTCTATTTTCTGTTTGTAGCTGTTTTTGCCTTGGATGTAGTTGAATAACCTTAAAACAAACAACACAAAAAAATGCAATATTTTACAAAATTCTCTAATTTTTGATAATAACACTTAGAGGGTGTTTGTTTCGGCTTATTAAACGGGTTTATGAGCTTATGTAATTTTTCATAAGCTCATTTTTTCCGACTTATGAGCTTATGAAGTTGAGCTTATGACTTATTTAAAGTTACTTAAAGTTAATTTTAATATTGAGAATAAATGTATACTTACTGAAAGAAACCGGATCGTGTGGCGTCAACAAAGGAGATATCATCGATGGGAGAAGTAGTTGCCCACATACTGGAATTATAAACACGGATTTCGAAGCCATCGCCGGAGTGAACGATGTCGTATGTTGGACACTCGATACGGTTGCACTGCGCCGGGAAGCTCACCTTCTGGTTCAGGTCGGAAAATAGTGTGAGTAGCATAGATAGCTTTAACAGATTGAAAATCGCCATGATTATGAATGAAGAAGAGTAAGAGATGAGTAATATTAATGGTAGAATTAGTATTCAAAATAGCCACACATTTCAGGATTTGATTAATGGGGTTTTGTGTTTTAGCTGGAGATTTCAGAGGTTCACAATCTTACATGTGTACAATTTTACTTCATACCTCTAATGGGCTGTTGTCTGGCTCGTTAAGCGATTTCGGCTTTGCCCTGGCTATAAACAATTTTTTTTTTCCCTTAGGTTTATATGTGAAATTTATTAAAAACTAGATTGTTTTGTGATTTATATGTTATTAAATGTCTGATTTGTCATATATTCATTCAGAAAGAGATAAACCCAGGATTTCGTTGTTTATTATAAACAAGTTATCAAATATATTTTCGATACATGTCCAATATTATATGTAAATAGTGAACCACATACAATCTAGAGTATATTAGGCAAACGAGCTTATAAAGGTTTTAATGCTTTAATCTTTTGCTTTAAAAAACCTTCATTATCTAGTTTCGTCAAACTACGCCTACGACGAGTGAGGTCATGTTAACACAGTTTGTCATATCGCTTACAAATGATAATAAAACGATTTCTATCCACTTACACTAAACTACAACGTAATAAAATGACAAGTAGGAGTCAAACCCTAGAGACGCGGGATAAATGCGTTATGTTTTTGGTCTTTTGAAAACAAGTACTTAATCATGCCAAGCAAACAATAAAATGATGTTTTAAACGAAGACGTTTAGTTTAATCCCATTTAAGTTTGTACTGAATAATACTAACAAGCTCTAGTACAATTTATAATTTATGATTTGTAATAATGTAATGAACTTGGAATCTTAAGATATTTGATCTTTTTGCTTCTTCGAAGTAATTGAACCCATGATCTTTGATCATTTTTGTTGTGTGAATATGAAGTCTCTCCCTCCTAACCTCAAGAGGCACAAAAACAAATAGGGTCAAGTAATAAGGCGATATTGTTTACCTAAGGGGTTAAATATTTTTCGGGGACTATTAGAAAAATTACAATTAGGAACTTACATTATTTACATACCAAGTATCTCATTAAAATTGGATGTTATCTATATTAGTCTAACGAATCATGATTTTGTACCAAAGAATGATCCAAAAAGCTTCTATCCCTATCATTTTCTATGAACTACATTCGAGTGTTATTATAACTTTTCTCTTCTTTTTTTTTCTTTTTTTCTTTTTGTAACGGGTCACTATGGGTAAACATATATACAAGACACATGCAAACATATATACATGACCAATGCAACTACAACTAACATGCAAACTTAAAATTAAGCAACGTCTCCATGCTTAGGGAGTATGTGAATTCCTAAAATGAACGGGCAATGAAGACTAAGCTAGGTGCAACATGATATAACAACACGAATACGATAATTAGAGTATATATATGGAATGAATTTACCGAATAGAAGTCTTGAGTCTTTGTGTGAAATGTTGCAAACCTCCCTAAGCTTTAGTCTTCTTGTGAAACGGGAACGATATTCTCTTCATGATTTACCACCTACAAAACAAACAAAAACAAAAAACAAACATAAACGTAAGTAAACACCGAGTTGCCTCTTGGGAAACACCTTTGTTTTAGGTCTTTGGCTCGACCTAACTTCCTTCTCACATCTTGCTAATGCATTGGAAGTTGACGTTTAGCCACTTCCATTTCCTCCTCTTTCTCTTCTTCTTTTCCTTCTCATTCACAACCATTTCATTCACCACCAACGGGACTTCCAAAACAACCCATTCCTTCGCGGTTCTCTCCTCAGTCACCATCTTCTTTTGCACTTCCTTTAAGCTACTATCTTGCTCACCTCCTCCCCAAACTTAGCCAACTCTTTCACTTTCTCTTCTTTTTGTACCTATAGCCAATTTTATGTCCACTAACACTTGAAAATCACCATTAGTAGCAACATGATTATCAATAACATTAGGCCCAATGGTACTTACACAATTAACCACAAAAACATCACCAATGGGTTTGACTGGTTCAGGAATGTTGAAATGAATCACATCCCCATCAAACTCCATACTCAAGGATCCTTCATAACAATCAAACTTAGTCTCAGATGTTTTGAGAAAAGGTCTACCAAAGAGAATGGAGCTTGAGTTGAGGTTGTCATCATTACCCATGTCAAGAACATAAAAATCAGCGAGAAATACAAGGTGTTTCACTTGTACTAAAACGTCCTCTAATACACCTTTTGGGTGTACTATCGGTTTATCCGCTAATTGGATAGCATACCCGGTTTCCTTCAAGTCCCCCACTTTTAAAGTTTTAAAAATGGAATAGGGGAGGACATTGATGGAAGCTCCATTTTCTGTATATACCCGAGAAAATTTATTGCTCCCTAACTTGCAAGGGATGGTGAAAGCACCGGGATCCTTGCACTTTAGGGGCATTCCCTTTTGTAAACCGCTGAAACATTCTCATTAACTTGCACAATTTCATTAATTTTAAATTTACGTTTAGATGTACAAAAGTCTTTGAGAATTATAGCATACCTCGGGATTTATTTGATGGCACTAAGTAGAGGAATGTCCAACTCCACTTTCTTGAAGATCTCCATGATCTCTTCATCCTCCTTAGTCGGCTTCGTCTTGCTAATCAATGGGAGGGAAATGGTGCCATTTTGATCCGAGCTTCCAGTTCATCCCGTTTCTTCTTCTCGTCCTCTCCAGCCCTTTCCTTTGACTCACCATTCTTTTCGACTTCTTTCATAACTTCTTTCTCAACCTTGGGAAACTCGGGGTCCTCGTAACTCTTCCCACTTCTCAAGGTGATATCACAAGCAGTGTGCTTCGGGTTTTTCTTCGTGTTAGTCGTTAAACGACCTTGAGATTCACCGAATTGGCTAATTGAGCTACATGTTGTTCCAAACTCTTGATGCTAGCCTTTGTTTCTTGCTGAAATTGTTGAGTAATCGTTGCTAGACTTTTGACAAGATCCTCTAATGTCGGTCCCGAACCGCTCGAACTAGCGTTTGGAGGTGGTGATGGGTAAGGTTGAAATCCGAGTGGTGGCTGAAAATTGGTTCTTTGGCGGTAATGTGGAGGTGGATTTTGATGGTAAATATGGTTGTTGTTTTGGTTGTATCCACCATTCGGTCTTGGTTTATTATAACCCGAATATCCTCCCATGGCGTTGACTTGCTCGGAATCCTCTTGTAAACTAGGACACATATCCGTCAGGTATCCCTTTTGCAAACAAATCCCACATGCTCTTGATTCCGGTACTTCTTTCTTGTCCTTCGCCAATAACAAAACCGCCTTAGTCAACTCCGATAGTTGACTCTCCACTCTAGAACTTTCAGCCCCTTTTACTCCTCTCGATACATCGGTGTACCACTCATCATCTTCATATTCGTTCTCCGACTCTTCAGCTAATGTCGTGATGAGTTCCCGCATTAGAGTAGGGGTTTTATCCGTGATCAATCCCCAACTCGAAGCATTAAGAAGTCGTTTCTTAAATGGTAACAAGCCCTCGATGAAATACTGAAGAAGTTGATGATTCTTGATACCATGTTGTGGGCAACGAGTACATAACTTCTTGAACCTTTCCCAATAGACATGGAAAGCTTCCTTTCTCGTTTGCTTAATCCCGATTATTTCCCTTCTAAGTGATGAAGCTCTCGATTCGGGGAAATACTTGTTGAGGAATGCTTGTGTCATTCCGTTCCATGTTGTGATCGACACCGATGGTAGATCATATAGCCATTCCTTACCTACATCGTGCAAAGAAAAGGGGAATGCCCTTAACTTGATTTGATCCTTCGTGGTGTTATGTGGCTTTGTTCCAACACAAACGACATGGAACTCCTTCAAGAACTTGTACGGATCCTCCTTTTCCACACCCCTAAACAACGGTAACAAGTGAATCAACCCCGATTTCAGCTCAAAGTTTTCCATGGCGGGGTAAGTGATACACAAGGGTTGTTGATCGAAATTGTGGGTCGGGCGTTGGCGAAGGGTTTGTTCTTCGGCCATGTTGTGGTTTTGGTTTAATGGAACGTGGATTGATGAGTTTTGTGGAGTGTTTGGTGGAGTGGTAGGTATGGAGTATGGTGATGATGGCAGTGTTTGTGGTGTTTCTTCTTCCGATTCACTCGATAAAGAGACGCCCTCCCAAATGTTGAGAACGTGAGGAGTAGATAACTCGGGAGTTGTTTGGGATCCTTGCTGCCTCTTACGAAGTTTAGCTTGTTTCCTCAATCTCCTAGCTGTCTTCTCAAGCTCCGGATTAAAATCTATTAATGGTGTACTTGTACGCAAAGACCTTGGCATAAAACTATTAGTACTACCGCGTCCCCAGCAGTGGCGCCAATTTGTTAACACGGTTTGTCACACCGGTTACAAATGATAATAAAACGATTTATACCCACTTACACTGAACTACAACGTAATAAAATGACAAGTAGGGGTCGAACCCTAGAGACGCGTGATAAATGCTTTACGTTTTTGGTCTTTTGAAAATAAGTACTTAATCGTAACAAAGGTGGGTTTTGATTGATGATTAATTACACTAATAGTGAGAATAGTATATTAACTAAGAAACAATAGTAAGAAGAAATTCGATTTCAACCTTTACTCTTTCTTTCCTGCCAAGAAAACAATGAAATGATGTTTTAAACGAAGCCGTTTAGTTTAATCCCATTTAAGTTTGTACTGAATAATACTAACAAGCTCTAGTACAATTCGTTTACCAAAATGTTTAAGTGAAAATAAGCTCTTGGAAATAAACCTAACTCTCTAATTCAAGTCTAAATAAGCTCTTAGAAATGAACTGAAGGTTGCATTAACGTATTTTGTAAACTTTCCAAACAATGTTTACCGTTCCACAAAAGCTTGGAAATGTAATAATCACGTAATTTTGGTTAACACTAAGTGAACAACGTTTTGTAACTTAATATGAAATTATCAAACAGTTACGGATTCTATAACTTGATTCTAACAATAATAAATTAAACTTTAACACAAGTGGCCAACAAGAATCAAAGCACAATTCAAAATAACCGTAATTCAAACCAAAATTACTAAATATGAATCAAACAAACATCAAATTCAAAGTCTAATTGACACAATAAAGTATAAGTTAAAACCAAATAAAAGGGGTCTAGCCACTCATGGCTTGAACAAGCATACAATTAAGCATAAAATTTATTGGTTCGATAGCTTATAAACACAAATTTAATGCCAAAATGGTGAATTTAGCTTCCAAAAGTGATTCCCCCTTGTCTCCAAATGTTATAATAATGAAAAGATGATAGAAACTGCTGCTTAATGTTGGTTAAATCGTGTGAGAAATGCAAGTAACAAGAAATCCGAATTTCCCGGTTCAAACCCTAGCGGGTCGGTTTTACCATGCCCCGTGCCCCCGGCGGGTCATAATACTTGGGCGGGTATTCATTCAGCAACAAAACAGGCCCGGACGGGTTGATTCCGTCCCGGGCGGGTATTCATTCAACAACAAAACAGGCCCGAACGGGTTGATTCCGTCCCGGGCGGGTAACTTTTATTTTGATTTTCGCCCGACTTGTTTTGCTTGTTTCGAACAAAACCTTTTCCAGATTATCCCCGACCAACACCCGGGCGGGTGTTTTTTACCTAGCTCCATTACCCGGGCGGGTGTGCTCAGTCCACGAACAAAACCATCACCTATGGCCCAGGCAGGTCACTGGGTAAGTGATACCCGACCCGGGCGGGTCACCCATGGATAAACTCTTTCACATCAGTTTTTCTTGCGTTTCAGCTCTCATTCGCGTCGCCATTTCGCCCCGTTTAATTTAGTACTTTCCAATACCTGGAAAATACAAATAAAATAGGTGAAGTACCAACATTCTAAAAGTAATTAGGAATCACACATTGCAATTAAAAGTGCTCGTTTATGTACAAAAAGTGCAACGAATAGTGGAAATAAACGTGCATAAAATGCAATTAAAATGCATATAACAATGTCACATTGCTTTAAGCTATCTATCTATAATATATACTAAAAGAGATGCATTAAAAGTGACATGGCGAAGTATGAACCACTAGATTGGTTTTAAGATTAATTTTCCACAATTAGATCAAAATAAAGATATCATATGAAATCAGCATTAACTATTTTTGTTCTAGCCCCTTCATTTTATATATAATTTTAACCCTTCAAATTTAATATTTATTTAAAAAAATCCATAACTTGAGGTCATTACTTTAAATCTTAAATATGTTTATAATTTAAACTCTTTTATTTCTTTTCTTAATTTGTTTTTTTATTTGTTTTTTCTTTCTTAAAAAAAAACTTAATAAATAAAACATAGTTTGAGACAATTACTTTAAATTTTGAATATTTTTATATATTAAAATTTTTAAATAAAAAGAAAAACGATTTTTTTTTTAATTTCATTCTTTTGGTTTTTTCTTTTCTACGAAAAGATAATAACATATAACCTTAAGAAAAGAAAAAGTTAATGACATACAAAAAGAGACACATTCTATATATATTTTTTTTTATTTGACATAACTCAAGATATAATTTGAAATCTAAAAATTGATAGAGTACAATAATAAAAAAAAACTCAAATGACCAACATATAAAACTTAACAGAATACAACTTTCTCATTGACTTTATAAACACCAAACATCAATCTTTTAATAGCTTATAATTGTATTTATTTCCGATAGAGTTCTCTACGTATACGAATTTAAAAGTGGCGTTGAAAACACGTACATATAAACGAAACAACATATAGCTCATCACAACTCATATTTTTATTCAATGTTAATGACACACGATGTTTACTCAGTTCCTATATATTATACTTGTAATTTTCCGATAAAATTATCCGCGTATACGCGTTAAAAGATAGTTTGACTAAGTATGAGATAAATATGAGAACAGCGATATAGACGAAGGGGTGTTGATGAAACTTATTAGGTATATAAACCAAACTTATTCTTACTAAACCCTAATTTAAGTATAAATTTGTGCATTTTTATACTCTCAATTCCAAAGCCTCACTTTCGCTTATGACTTAAAAATGTTGTCTGCAAATCGATATGTAAGCCATATACTGGTTAATTTATTTAGATATAATGTTTATATCATATTTATTTTTCAGTTATAAACCCTAATTAATTGATAACTTGAAATGTTTTTTTTTTTCCCCTATGTTCAGAGGGGATTTATATGTTAATTTGTTATATATAGATTGACCATGAGGATGAAAAAGTTGACTGATTCTGTGCCTAATAATGTATTATTACTGTCCAGCTTTTCTGCTGCAGATGGTTTTAAATATTATGGCTAAGATTTGATGATATTTCCTTACTCATCTGAGTTTTCTTATTTACGGAAAGAAAAATCGATTCGTTATAATTGAATTTAGGACAGTTATATGACAAACCGAAAACATTTTTTTTGTTTAAATATGTACCAAGCTAGGTGCTAAAAATAAGTGCTTATTACCGTCCGATATAAGCTAAAACGTAGTTTTATCCAAACACTTCAAGGTGCGTTTTGTATATTAAAATATGGAATATGCAATTCCATATTTTAAAATATGCAATTCCGGACCATCCTTAGTGATTTCTATGATGTGCTTAGGAGGTTAGAACTGTAATTATTTTTATCCAAGAAAATGAAATAAATCGCACAGAATGGAAGATGATGAAATATAGCAGGTACTTACGAGGGGTACTATAGCTTAGATGTTCTCCTGGTGCTGCTGTTATAGTTGTGCCGAGCTTCTGAGATTATATGTGCCTAATGATTATAAATCGATTGCTTGCTGATTCCTTCTGTTACGTAGCATGAACAGTTTCGGATTCTGTAACTAGGAAATTAAAAGTTCATAGTGGTGTCTGTTTTTGTGTTTCAAAGTTCTTTACTAGCTGGTAATTTCGTATACAATCTTAATATTTGTTATTAATTTTTACAGGAAAGTAGAATTTGTTTGACTTCCCGGGACAGAATGGCTGATATTTTGGAGATTGTATGTCCAGATTCACGAGACAAAAGACAAGTCCAACAATCAGCGGTAATCCTTCCACGGGAATGATGAAAGCTTGAATAATGATTTGTCAATTGAATCTTGAATATGAATGGTGATATGAAAATCTGCATCCAAAGCACCGACAAAAGCCATTGCAAAAAAGTTGTTATTCACCAACATCATTCACCAAGAGCAGAGCTATCTCTGACGTCAACACTACATCAAATTGAAAAGGATTCAGCGAGCATATTTTGCCATCACAAGCGATTTGCACCTCACTGACATATACCATCATCATCCTCAAAAGCAACGCTCGGTTAATGGTCCCCTCACATATATGTCTATATTCAGTGTGGTTTTTGTCTATAATATTCGAGTTTAGACTGTTTGTATTTATTTTGCAGTTCAAAGTTTTAAGATACGAAATTTCTTTGGAGGTTATAGATAAGCTCTGAGAACTCTTTATAAAAAACGGTTCTCATCCTTGTGTTTATATGTGCACATTACTTATGGGTCATAGTATGTATTTTTATTCTACATATTATCTTAGGTATATTGATATTTCTTGTGATATCAAGGACACAGTTTTTAGCCTGAGTTTCCCTATGTTGTAAAAATCGGATTCTAAGGCCGAGTATATGCTACACATAGACGAGGCGTCTGGGTCTACAAAGCCTTGAACTCGGTATCGGTCAAACTCAGGCCCAATCCGAATACTCCCCTAGTACTCCCTGCCTAGGTCGATTACAAGCTACAAGGCCCCTGCTCTAATAAGGCCTAGTGAATTTTACAACCTTGGTTGAATTTAATAAATTCTTCAACTTTTTAACTCTTAGTGGGGGGCTCAAGTGATGGAACTATAGGAAATGATGAGGTGTCACGTTCGTTTGCTTTAAAATGGTTACATCACTTTGTTAGAGATGTTATCTTCGATCATTTTGACAGCTCTTTTTTACTATGGAGCTGTTCACGATGAAACTGCATTACCCACTTGGATCAATTAGTTAGATATATTCAAGAGCAACTACTATCTCTTATTGCAGCAGGGATTGTTTTGATTTTTCTTTTTGGTCTTGGTAGGAAAAAGAAAACCACATTTCTAACTGTCACAAGACCAGCAACGACCACAAGACCAACAACTACTAAAGACCAACAACTACTAAAGACCAACAGCCATCTACCCACCACTCCCAATGAACCGTGACCTTGAAATAGGTAAACGAGCAAAACCACTCAAAACGATGAAGGAATAGTTATTCTAACAGGAGCTGCAGTAGCTTCTGTAGCAACAACAGCTGTTGTCGTTAGTGCTAGTGGTGGTGGTGGTGGTGGTGGAGATATTGGTGGGGGTGGGCAGGGATGGTGGCGGCTGTGGTGGATGTGGCGGCTGTGGTGGAGATTGATTAAGGCTGCATCACTCTAAAGGAAGGTTCTTAACTTGTGTCAAATGTTTTTTTGTTGTTGTGTATTTTCTAGTGCTTTAAACTTAAAATTCAATGAAATATAAGAAACGATATTAATAAACAAAAAAATTCATTTACTACGGCATTAAGATATCTTCTCCAAAAGACGTATGACAAGTTGCTACTGTTGATAAAAGTTCAAGTTACTCTACATGTATAACTGTTAACTTTGTGAAGTTTATTTCACATCAAAATATTTTCGATATTTTAGATTAACATGTAGATACCGCAGTTGCAGTTGATTGCAGCGAAATAAGTAGAGTCAGCAAGATAAGTAGGTCGGGTGGGTTTGGTAACCGATCAAAACGGGACAGATCAAAACAAGTAATTACTCAAACTCAGTCAAAATAGGTCAAAACTTAGTCAGAAATCTAGATTTATATTGCAATTTAGGTAGAATCAGTAGAACCAACCATGTTTATAGACTTTTGTTTTATAGATTCTATCGACCAGAACACAAAGTACAAGAAAGTTATATGTAAAAATTCCAACTAAATTGGATATTTATATACAAAAATTCCAATACGATTACTCCCCAAGTACTCCCTGCCTAGACCGATTACTGGGTACAAGGCTCCTGACTACTTGTGTACAACGAAGTAATTTTTACAACCTTGGTTGAATCTAATGAACTCTTCAACGTTTTACTCTTAGTGGGCGGATGAAGTGATGGAACTATAGTAAATGATGAGGTGTCACGTTCGTTGGCTTTGAAATGATTACATCACTTTACTAGAGATTTTATCTTCGTTTATGGAGCTGTTCAGGATAAAACTGCATTATCCTGCATGTGCGGTAATTTGTGCTCATTAAGCCTAGGGACGTGTTGCATGTCTATATTTTGCATATATAACAACTATTGGTATACAACTAGAGTCATATTGTCAAACAATACATGACAGCGAAATTTGGAATCACATAGTATATAATAAATCGGATAAAGAATTACCTTGAGTTAGAAGCAAGCGCAAGTCGTAGATCTAAGTGTAAGATCTAATCTACGGTTACGTACACGACACCTTCTTTTAGCGACAGACTAGTATGCTAGTACATGTTTAATTGCTTTGTACAACAATTGTCTTAGCAGCAACTCTTTATTACAAAAACCAAAATAAAAAACAAAACCCCCCTTTTTTTTAAATAATCGATCGGCTCAAACCATAGACTTAGGTTTTCAAATCTAAGAGTTTGAGTTATATTACAATAAGAAAACCTCCTTATTTACATAATAAACCCTCTATTTAATAAATATTTTCACTTAACCATTAAGTAATATTTAATAAATAAATTAAACTTGTAGTCGTGTCTAAATGTCGATGTGTGCGCTCCCGTAGTCTCACACATTTACGGACACACATTTGTTAAAACTATTCAAATACCAACAGCTCCCACTTTTGAATAATTTTCAAACAAACATGATAACATTGATTAATGTCTAGCAACATATCGATGCTCCCATAAATGCACGAGTAAGTTTCTCCAAAACTCACTGTGAGTCTATATTCGGTTCATATCCTTTTGTTACAGATACCTAGTTAAAATCTTTTGATGGATCAAAATCATTCCATTTTAACTACTGTTTCTCATTTCGCGAATCACTTAAAGATTATCAAATACTATCGAGACACATCTGGATTTATTTGGGTTCGGTCGAACATACATCTTAAGTATTCTTGAGTGGCCCAGTTAGTATCTAACTTCAGTTTTCACTGAAGGAACAAATCCTATCTTGACTACAATTGGTAGTCATCGTATTTCGCAACATTACCAAAAATAGCCTTTATAACACCCTTATTCAGGAGTGCGTTTGACTAGAATCAAATAATGCACTACGTACATGATTCTCAACTTGCATCTCAAGTCAAAGGACATTAAACCTTATGAATTATACTTAATGACAAGGATCCATAAGTACTAATTCATGTGGGATAATCTCATGTTCATCTCAATGTACACTATCTGGGTTAGTGAGCCAAACTGACTACTCAGACATTGTCTTAATTTAATCATATTCCCATATGATTAATCGACAATGGATATTTAGAATTAACATTTAAAAATTATATTTAAATATAAATCAAGGATTAAAACATGAAAAATTGGATAACAATTATATAAGAAATGAAATCACATATCCTCAATATTATTCATTCTTAATAAAATTGTTTATTACATCCATATGTCCAAATACTATATCAATCACAGATTACATGAAACAACTAGATAAACGAAGTCCTATACCCTCAACCAAGTGAGTTAGGTTCGTCTTTACCAGAGCCTTGGTGAAAGGATTAGCTAAGTTGTCATTGTGTGAACTTTGAGTACTTGAATTTCACCATGTTCGACTTTTTTATGACTATAGTGAATTTTCTTCTAAAAGTGTTAAGCTCCCTTTTGAACCCTCGAGTTCATTGGCTATGATCATTGCACCGGTTTTGTTGCAATATCTATCCAAAGGAGTCTTGGCTGTGGGAACAATACCAAGTCCATAAATAAATTTCCAGATCCAAACAACTTCCATTTGCATCTCTGGAAGATGCAATATACTCAGATTATGTTGTAGAGATGGTTATTTCTGAAATCCAACATCACAATTTCCAATATTAGCCTCAGGGTTTCCACCATACATGACAAGAACCATATCTTTAGTATCCCTAAGGTACTTTAGTATGTTCTTTACAACAATCCAGTGTCTTTCGCCTCGATTATGTTAAATCTTGTTAACAATGTTCTGTGCAAAAGCCACATCAGGCCTTGTGCATCTCATCACATACAAAATATATCCTTTTGACTAAGCATAAGGTATCCTTTGCATGCACTCCATTTCTTGAGGTGTAAGAGCACTATCCTTGATGTTGAGATTAAGTCTATCTTTCATTGATAAATTTCCATGTTTGGAATTTTCTATACTAACTGCTTAAGTATATCATCAATGTAAGCTTTTTGACTTAACTCAATTAACCGCTTAGATCTATCTCTCAAGATCTTGATTCCCAAATCAATACTTCTTCTCCTAAGTCTTTCATGGCAAAACATTTTCCAATATGAGATTTAACATCTTCAAGCATTGGAACACTGTTTCCCATTAGCTATATGTCATCTACATATAAGACTAAGAAAGTAACATTACTCCCATTGAATTTTTGATACACACATGGCTTATCGAAATTCTAAACAAAATCAACCTTTTGATTTCTTCATCAAATCTTTTATTCCAACTTCTTGATGCTTCCTTAAGTCCATAAATGAACTTCTTTAGCTTGCATACTTGTTGGAATGTAATGGATCAATAAAACCTTCTGCTGATTCATATAGACGTCATCGTCTATATAACCATTTAGAAAGGCTGTCTTGACATCCATTTGCCATATCTCATAGTCATAGAACGCCGCTATGGCTAAGAGAATTCTAATAGCTCTTATGTATGCCATTGGGGAAAAGGTTTCCTCATAATCTATACCATAGACTTGAGTAAATCCTTTTGCCACGAGACGAGCTTTATAGATGTGTATTTTCCCATCCATGTATGTTCTTTATCTTTAAAAAGAAACATCTGCAATCGATAGTCTTGGCATTTGGAGTTTTATCTACCAAATTCCAAACTTCGTTGTCATTCATGGATTGAATCTCCAAATTCGCAGCTTGAAGTCATTTCTCAACGTCTGGACCTGATAATAACTTTCAAGTTTCGAGGTTCATTAATATCCCCTTATACGTCACCATCCTCTAGGTTAACGTTTAAGTTCAACCTAGAAGGTGTACGTATAGTCCTTTCGGACCTACGAATTGGAGCATCAATAATTTGTTGTTGAGACTGAACTTGTGGCTCAATCACAGCTTAAGTCGGACTAGATTGAGGCATAACCTGAGGCTCAACTCTATCCCCCCCCCTCGAATTGTTGATCACCAGTGTGAGTAGAAGGTGATGTATCTCCCTCTTGAACCTTGTCAAGTTCTACAACCCTCCCACTGTTTTCTTGTCCGATAAGCCGTTTTTCGAAAAACTCGGAATATCGTGCACCTTGAACAGTTTGTTGGAATCATATTGAGAATGAATAAAGCAGACTCTAGAGCATAATCCCAAAAGATAATGGCAGAATATTAAGGTTCATCATTGATCATACCCTGCCAAGCAAGGTTCGATTTCTCCTCTCCGATACACCATTGTGTTGTGGAGTATAGGAAGGAGTAAGCAATTGGACAATTCCACATGCTTTGAGATGATCCTTAATCTTTAGGCTTAAGTACTCACCACCACAATCCGATCAAAGGATCTTGATGGTTTTGCCCGAGTTGATTTTCTACTTTCGTTTTGAAACACTTTGAATGTTTCAACCACCTTATGTTTATGTTTAAGCAAGTTAAACATAACCATAACTGTTGAAATTATCCGTAAATGTAACGAAATAGTTAGCACCTTTCTTTGACACATGTCTAAAGGGATCACATACATCAGTATGTATGATTCCTAAAAGATCAGTTGCCCTTTTCGTCTCATACAGGAAAGGTTTCCTTGTCATTTTGCCCGACACACACAAGATTCGCATTTATCAAATAAAATATCATTTGACTTTAAAAGATGTGAAGCCTTTTAATGCAATACTTGTATATGTGTGCAATACAACAATGTCATAGATAGGTTGAGTCCAAGTTGGACTTAACGCATTTAGTGCTAATAGTAAATATAGAATTATAATTTAAAGAAGAATGAGCATGCAAATCTATTTCATATATGTCAATAATATCAATCATATTAATATAATAACATTATGTTCGAAACAGAAATACCAAATTCATTATTCTGTAAAACATAAACTGAAACATTCCCCCTAACATAAGTAAGTGCATAATAAAAATTGTCTAATACAATTATTACGCCCTAGGGTAAATGTAAGTCTTAACTTCTAATGGCTTTCATAACTACACGTTTGACATAGCCTACGTATAGTTATAGAGATCCATTCTTTAGTTTCTTTTTTGCTCTAAATCCTTGTAAGGAATCACAAATATGAGTACCACAACCAATGTCAGATACTCAGGTATTTGTTTTTAGAGAAAAAACATAATTCTATAAGTGAAGATACCCGAAGATTCGGCGTTTTCGACTCTCTTCTTATCTTGCACCTCGGCTAGAGTAGGAGAATTCCTCTTTCAATGCCTAATCACTTAACAGTGATTTCAACCATCATCCTTAGTAGGATGTTCTCTTTTCGCTAGAGGGGTTAGCTTAGACTTGTGAATATAAACAATTGCTTGTTTATTCGTTCCATCTTGTTTAGCTTTGCCCTTAGCTTGCGGTTGTCTTTTCTTATCTGAACCATACCAACACTGACCGCTAGGATCTGGTCGGTAACCGATTAGGAAGGAATTTCTCAAACTCTACGAGCATCATATGAAGTTCTTGGGAATTTTAGCCATACCATGCATATTGTTGTTAGGTGTAAATTCACCAATACCTTGTGAAATGCAATTTAGAACAACAACAGTTTGATGATTGGGTAATTCATCCTTTCCAAATGATTAACTTAGTGATGCAGTAATGTTGCGAATGGATAGAAATCACACCAAAGAACAATATGGAATTTCGATAAACCCTAAAAGGGTGCCCAAACGGGACTTCAAGAGAAACTCTCTTTTCTTAATTCATTATCAAAAATTATTAAAACCCTAAACCTAAATAAGTATATATAACTATAAAACCCTAAAATATAACTTGAAGAAAAGACAAATAATTAATATAAAAAGATAGATAATGACAATTAAAATTGTCATCTTTAACCCGTTATCTTTTCGAACGATCAAAACGTGACTTCACATGTTAACCAAAGAACCGACGGCTAAGCCAGAGGAGTTGGAGGCATGAAGGCATACCCGCATCACTTAGCTTGTTATGTTGACAACGTGAGTCCATACTGACGTTCCAGCAACATGTTTTCACTAATATAATTCTTGAATCAAGTCGTTCAATTCAAGACCGACTTGTTTCTCATACATAATGTGAAGCTTAACAATCATTATATCCAGCTACTTATCCCTGCTTGATAAGTTGCTCGAGTTATCTCATCATAAGCATTCTTCGGCTCAAGAGATATCGGTTTATTAATGAATGGTAATTACATCATCGCTCATAGAACGATTCTCAGCTGATGAAACCAATCATTAAAACTTGGTTCAGTAAGTATTTCACCTTTGAACATTGTTTTGATTTCGGACAAAATCCCGATCCCGCTTAAATCGGGATTTTGTGCCATTTCTACAAAAGAGAAGAAAGTTCTCATTGGTACTTTCGACATAAGATTTCTTAACAAAACGTAAAACCCATGGTTTACTTTCTGTTAAGACTAGGACCCAATTGACATATTACCGTTCCATCAGTTGATCTGCTAGGAACTAAATAATACTCAAAAGGTAAGTGACGATCCGTAATTGCATTTACCGGTGCAACTCCTAGAAAATGGGACTTAATGTCATAATTCGATCTGAGCATCAAAATGGTGATCGTGACATTAATCATGTTTCGTCGCATCTTATCGCTATCGGCGTTTACAGTCTCACTTTATAACCCGATTTAAGTCATCCGACTGAAGACTGCAGATAGTCCACCACAGTCTCACTATGAGTGGTAATCCGCCTTGGATACACTTCACCTACATCTCACGTAGAGTGACGAGCAAGTACAAGTTGTCTAGGCAATACGGATAACAATTGACTTAAATTCCATGGGTGTTAAAAATCTACGTACGCAATTGCCATGCAACAATTTCGTAACGTAATTAATTAAAAACAAAATGTTTTTATTTTACTGGTTATTAAACGTGTTTCTATGATTACCTAATTTATACAACTAATCGTAACATGGTCATCATTAAAACCCTTTCGGTAGCTCTACAACGGGTACGACCAGGTAAGCAAGTGAGGGTAGGGGACGACTAAGCATCTCTTAAAACCTGACCTCATTAGGAGTAGAATACTCCGCAAACTTTCCTAGACATCGTCCTTTATGTAGGTGAGCCTAGTTGGGTAATAATACACTGAGCATGTACAATCTAGTTATGAATTACCAATCACACGCTTATTAAATCGATGGTTTTTAAGATATTTTGTAAATTTATACGTTCCGTCGCTTGGACCAAATTACGGTATATAAACCCAACCAATGCGTTTTAGAACGTATAAAAGTGCCAAAATAAATTAATAACTCGTCATAATAATTCTTTAGTCTTATTATTAAATTTTGTTTCTTTCAAAAGACATTTGACAAACAATATTTATAATAAACAATTTAGAATTATTCTACGCAACTAATTGGGTAATTCCTAAAAAGTCTCTATGGTCATTGTTTACATATTGAATCACTCCCGTTTCAAAGGAAACCACATACATCAGTCCAAATAAACAAGTTTGGATTGCGTAAGCTATCAATATGTAAACAGTTCGTATATCAAATAAACCACATGATATCGTATATTTATACGTTTATTTCTATGCGATATTCGATTGTTTTTCATAATAAACATGATTGTTAGGATAGGTTTTTGCATTTAATCGTATGGAAAAGTTATTTTGTCTATTTTATAGGTTTATGTGAATGGGAAGTGGAAATGGTGGAAGAAATGAGCTTAAAAGACGAAAAATAGTGATTTCTGACGAAGAGAACGTTGCAGTATCACCTCCACCGTTTTGATCATAACTTCTTCATACGATATCCAATTTAGGTGATTCAAATTGGAGAAGAAAGAAGAAAGAGAGAGATACAAAACCAAAAATTCGAATATGGCAAAAAAGTGTCACACTGCGACGTCCTAGACATTCTGGGACAACGCCCTCACGGGATTTTCAGCAAAATTGGAATTTGACTCGAACTCGATTTATCTCTATAAATACCAACCCAAACGACCAGGTTTCATCATCAATCATTCCACCACATATTTAGAGCTGTAGATCTCGGTTTGGAAGCTTGGAGAGCAAGGAAAAGAGTTAGAGTTGGTTTTCGATTACAATTCGGTCACGACACGTTTTGCTACTTTTCTAGTTTGTTTTCTATCTTTTATTCTGGACTTTTCAGTGATGTTTTCTTTCATATTAGTTGTTGTTTTTAACTTTATTATGAGTAGGTAAACTTCTTTTATGCTCGTTTGATTTATGGAACTTGTTTGACGGTTATGTTTTCGTTATTGATTGTTTAGGTGTTTATGTTTAATCGTAGATCCTTAATTGTTTGTGTTTTGATATATTACTATAAATTGTTTATATTCAGATTAGTTAATCAATATTCTAGGTATTCGAGAGGAATCTAGATAGATTAATTAACTTGCATGAAATAATCGGTCTAATCGGTTTAAAATTATTAGGATTCGAGGGGACCAAGTAATAACAATTTAGGTAATAAAACGTGAACGAGTAAGTCTAATTAATAAGATTCGAGAGGACTTAGTAATTAGAGAAGTAATTCGAGAGGAAACTTCATAAGGTTAAATCATAAAACACCGGCTTGTTGATTAATGCTTGATTATTGATAATTGTAACTGTATTCGAGAGGAACATTATAATTTGAAGTAGTTAAAGTTAGTGAAATATTCGAGAGGAGTTTTGCTATATATAAGAAGTTAGTTATACATTCAATTTCGTAAACATAATTAGAAAACAAGTAAAGTGTCAAACGAGTATACTTTTCCATTATTTGATAACAACAATTACTTTTCTCACATTGATTTTTATAATCACTTTGCAATATTAGTTAATCTTTAGTTACACAAACCCCCAAAACAACCGGTATTATTAATTCGATTTTAAAAACTAAATTAGTCCCTGCGAACGAACATTTACTTACTTAAAGCTATATTATATACGAATAGGTCCACTGCCTATAGGTGTGTAATTAAGTGAAATAGTAGGTCGAGTTTAATAGACTAGATTTTACACATCACCACACATAACTTTTTATCATACAAATCCTTTTGTGTCGCACATATTCAATTAATAATTAATAATATGACACTAATTCAATTTACTTTTTAACAATATCAATATATCTAATTATGCTTACAAAGTTATGCATGTAACTTTATAAACATAATTTTGCATAAAAGTAAATAAGGTAATTAAACATCAAATTGCAAGGTAGATTGATTTCAAATTAACTTTTTAATTTTGTAAAATCATACAATAAACCAACCCTAGATTCCCCCTCAATTTTGATGTTTTAGATCCAAAATAATATTTACCTATGTTTTGGCTGATACCACTATTGGTATACAACTAGAGTCATATTGTCAAACAATACATGGCAACGAAATTTAGAATCACATAGTAAATAATAAATCGGATAAAGAATTACCTTGAATTAGAAGCAAGCGCAAGTCGTAGATCTAAGTGTAAGATCTAATTTACGGTTACGTACGCGACACATTCTTTTAGCGACAGACTAGTATGCTAGTACACGTTTAATTGCTTTGTACAACAATTGTCTTAGCAGCAACTCTTTATTACAAAAACCAAAATAAAAACAAAACCCCCTCTTTTTTTTTTAAATAATCGATCGGCTCAAACCATCGACTTTTATGTTTTTGTAGTCATTAGGGTTTACTGTTTATCTTCTATTTATAGGTTTTCAAATCTAAGAGTTTGAGTTATATTACAATAAGGAAACCTCCTTATTTACATAATAAACCCTCTATTTTCTCCCGTAGTCTCACACATTTTCGGACACACATTTGTTAAAACTATTCAAATACCAACATCAACATGCTAGCGCTTGGATCAATTTGTTATATATATATTTAAGAGCAAATTATGCATACATATGTGGTTTCATTATGTATGATAATTTGGGAAATTGACTAATTGTGAACGTTATTGTCTATTTTATATTTAAGGCCTATGAGAGGAAAAGGTCTTGTAATTAAATTTCCCGGAAATATAGCGCACAGTTGACATTAATCATATGCTCAAAATCAAATCATTTTCATAGCATTTCTTCTTCCTTTCACACGGTTTTCATCCATAATTGCATTTCATTATAGGTATTTGATAAACATGGCGGCCTTAAATTAGCAATATATAGGATAATTCAACTAACAAAACTACCCGTAAGATAGCTCAACCTGCAAGCAACGTACACTATAAAAAGGACAACAAGCCAACATTTTATCGTCATGCATGTATTCATAGAAAGATGAAATCATATATTCTTGCTATAATAATCTCGGCATGTATGCTTGCAGCATTTTTTGTTATGATTTTTCTTTCTGAGCTTCTTTGTATGAGAAACACCCCCAGATATCTAACTGTCACAGAAGTAATAGACATCAGAAGACGAGCAACTACCACAAGACCAGCAACTACTACAAGACCAACAGCCATCCACCCACCACTTCCAACAGATCGTGACCTTGAAAAAGGTATAACGAGCAAAACCACTCAAAACGACGGAGGAATAGTTCTTCTAACAGGAGCTGCAGTAGCTTCTGCAGCAACAGCCGCTGTTGCCGTTAGTGCTAGTGGAGGTGGTGGAGATAGTGGTGGGGATGGCGGGGATGGTGGTGGTAGTGGATGTGGCGGTTGTGGTGGAGATTGATTAAGGTTGGGTCACTCTCTTGTAAAGGAAGGTTCTTAATTCATGTGAAATGTTTTTTTTTTTTTTTTTGTTTAATTTCCAGTGCTTCAGATGTAAATTTCGATGAAATAAAAGAAACGATGATTAATAAACAATAAATTCGCTTACTACGGTTTTAAGATATCTTCTCCAAAAGAGTTGCTACTGTTATGAAGTTCCGCAGTTGTTGTTGATTACTTAGAAACAAGTACAGAGAGCAAGATAGGTAGGTTGGGCGGGTTATGTAGCATATCAATATTAGATAATAAGCCCAAACCCGATATGTGGGTTTGGGTCCATTAGGGTTTCTGATTAGGGTTTTCATTGTATTACTATATATATGTTTGATTATGATAATAATAATCAAAGGGGTTTTATCATTCTTCATACCCTAACAAAAAAAAAAAAAAAATAATAAATTCGGATTTGAAGTTCAGCCGATCACTGTTTTGGCCATAACTCTCAAACCGTTTGGAGTTAACTGACGAGGTCAGCGTCGTTGGCTTCGTAATTAAATTCCGAAGAAAAGCATACCGGAATCGCAGCTGAAGACCACCAGACGCACGGTCACGCTCCGATACAAGGTGTCGGGTTTAGATCTGAGAAAAAAAAATTGTTTTGCTTATAATTTTCAAACCGCTTGGATTTAGCTGACGCCGTTAGCGGCTGTGAATTCGTAATTAAATTCCGAAGAAAAGCAAACCGGAAAAAGCAACGAACGCAGCTTCGACCCGTCGCCATGCGTCACCGCAAGCAATGAGTCTTATTAGCAATTATCTATGTTTTATTTTATGTTTATTTTTGTAATAATAGTTTTTTGTCCAGTTCGAGCTTTCGCGATTTCGCCGCTCGAACTGCCGGGGAGTATTAGATAATAAGCCCAAACCCGATATGTGTGTTTGGGTCCATTAGGGTTTCTGATTAGGGTTTCCATTGTATTACTATATATATGTTTGATTATGATAATAATAATCAAAGGGGTTTTATCATTCTTCAATCAAAACGGGGCAGACCAAAAAGGGTAATTCTTGGTACTGGGACGGGTCGTGTTGGCTAAAAACACTCGGGGACAAAAAGTATTATGTTCAAAAGTCAAAACGTTTATTAATAATAGTTAAACTTGTGAAGTCTGGATAATTTACTTTAAACAATAATTGTCATTCCCTAAAATTCTTTAATCCAATCCACCTAATTTGCTCATATGAATTCACCAAGTCTTGAGATCACTGAAACCCGAAACGGAGAAGACAAACCTTTGCAAGCCTGACATAAAAGAATTTGCATTTTGAAGCATTCTTGTAACAGATATTAGTTTGGTTTGGAGACGATGGGTCTATGGTATGTATCTAATCAGATTGTCACACAACATGCAACAGAAGCAATTAGAATCAAACACATAATCAATATTAACTAAGTTAAGATTGTATCTTTGTTGTTAATTTAACTCGTTTAGGATTTATAGTGAAATCCTACTACAGGGTTGTACACGACACCTCCTTAGTACACGTTTACAATCACCACAACTCTTGTCTAACTAGCTTGCTTTAACCCGTACTCGAAACTCACCTCCTAGGTGTTCGAATCCCTTGAAGTCGATCACCAACACAAAACCGAAACCCTTGGGTTTGTTGATCTCAATCGAATGGAAGGTAAGGGGAGAAATCGATTAGGGTATTGATACCCTAAATCGATTCTAGGATATCTAGAATAAGGGACTTGGTGTTCCTTATATAGTTAAGCAATGCCTTGGAGGCCAAGCTGTATTATAATTAGGACATTTTATTTGACGTGTTCAAATAGATAAATTATAGTTCTCGAAGATTAAACATATTGTTCTTGCGGTTCATCTAAAAATGTAAAAAGTATGATCTTAATTCTTGTAGCGTAATCCAACTACAAGCGGGACTCCTTTTAATTCCTTTCAATGTTTTCGTCATTCTCACTAACTCGTCATCTTCTTTCAGTGTAGCATTATTTAGGTTCCAAATGGATAAACATCAAATGCCCCATCTAGAAAACCAGCACTCTTCTGCGTAATCTGCATAACCAACCTAATTAACTTTAAACCAACTATCCTATCAATGTTAAATGCTTGTCCTTGAATGTTTAGAGCCTTTCACAGAAAAGGTCTTGTAATTAAATTTCCCCGAAATGTAGCACACTTGACAATAATCAATTGTTACAATTTCGATATCATTTCGCCTTCATTTCCACTCCTCTGAGACAGTCTTCTTCCATAATTTCGTTTCATTCGATGTGTTTGAAGAACATATAAGGCTCAAGTTTAACAATATAATACCATAAGTCAACTTTTAAAACTACACGAAATCTAACACTATAAAAGGACAACACGCTAGCATTTTATTCTCAAGTATTTAGACAAATATGAAAACATATGCTATCGTTCTAATAGTCTGCGCTTCTGTTGCTGCAGCAGTTATTCTTTTGTGTTGTCTCTGTAATCTTGGTAGGAAAAAGAAAACCAAAGTTCCAACCGTCACAAGACCAACAGTCATCTACCCTCCAGTAAGAACCGATCGTGACCTTGAAATGGGTAAAACGAGTACTTCTGCAAAAAAAGATGGAGGAATGGTAATTCTTGCAGGAGCTGCAGTAGCTTCTGCAGCTACTGCCGCTGTACTCGTTAGTGATAGTGGTGATGGTGGTGGTGGTGGGGACAGTGGAGGTGGTGATGGGGATGGTGGGGATGGTGGCGGTGGGGGATGTGGCGGTGGCGGTGGCTGTGGAGGTTGATTGACGTTTAATCGTCTAGAAAGAATCAACTCCAACAACCACCATTTGTCGTAGTCAATATTATGACAGTCATCTCGCTGTATATGAAAAGTCCACCGTGGTTCTGTTTCTTAACTTGTGTGAATATGTTTTTTCTTTCTTTCTTGTACAAAATTTCGAGTGTTTCAAATGTAAATATAATGATGAAATAAACGAGACGATGTTTAAGAGAAACATATCTTCTCCTTGTTATCAAATAAGTACCCAGGCTGGGTAAGTCTTCCTACTTTTTATGGAATGTCAAGTTACCTATCACAAGTCAATTCGGCTATTTAGCATTGTAACAGTTTTTACAATCAGTTTTATAAATATCACTGTATCTTCACATATGAAATGTATATATAAAGGTGATAGGTTAACGTTTTAACTCAAACGGGTCAAATGGGTAAAACTCAAAAAGAAAAGTAGTAACTTAGGAAATGAATCAAACGGGTCAAAATTCGCCTACAATGTATTTTAAATGAATACAGACATACTAAATCAGTTTATTTAATAATTACATCATTATATATGGTATTAATAGTTTTTATAATCATATTTAATACCACCTTAATGTTTGTTCAGAATATCACCTTAAACTTGATTGACATCAAGTTGTTGCTTTTGGGAATTTCAAACTGTCCAACTCATGATCAATAAACGACGTGCCAATGTTACCGGTCAAAATCAGATTATTTGTATAGAATTTCTCCTTCATTTCCACTCCGTTGATGGAGTCTTCGTCTATAACTCCATTTTGTTAGATTTACATGTGAGGCTTAAATTAGCAATATATACCATAAGTCAACTCACAAAACTACCCTTAAGATAGCCCAACCTCGAAGAAACATAACACTATAAAAAGGGATAACAAGCCAACATTTTATTGTCATGTATTCATCGAAAGATGAATAAATATACTATTGTTCTAATAGTCTGGGCATCTGTAGTTGTAACAGTGTATGTTGTGTGTTTTCACTGTGATTTTAGTTGGATAAAAACACCGGAATTTCTAACTGTCACAAGACCACAAACAGCCATCAACCCACCACTGCGAACGGATCGTGAGCTTGAAATAGGTGAAACGAGCAAAACCACTCAAAACGATGGAGAAATAGTTATTCTAGCAGGATCTAAAGTAGCTTCTGAAGCTACAGCGGCGGTTGTCGTTAGTGCTAGTGGTAGTAATGGTAGAGATAGTGGTGAGGATGGCGGAGGATGTGGTGGTGGATGTGGCGGCTGTGGAGGGGGTTGTGGAGATTGATTAAGGTTGGAGCACTCTCTTGTAAAGGAAGGTTCTTAACTTCAGTCAAATGTTTTTTTTTTATATATATATACTTTTTGTTGTTGTATAATTTACAGTGCTTCAAATGTAAATACCGATGAAATAAAAGAGACGATGATCAAAAGAAACAAGAAATTCACTTACTAAAGTTTTCAGATATCTTCTCCAAATCCAAAAGACTTACGTCAAGTCGCTATTGTTGATGAAAGTTCAAGTTACCTACACACGTATCACAAGTCAACTCAACAAGGTCTCTTTTATTATTCTTAAAAGCTACCATAAACGACTACAAACTGTAAAGTTTATAAAGTTTCTTTCACATTGATATATTTTCGATTAATATGTAAATATTGCAGTTGCTGTTAGAGTCGGCACTATGGGTGGGGGTCGGACAGGTTTAGTAACAGATCAAAATGGGTAATTTTTAATACTGGGTCGGGTCATGTTGGCCAAAAACATTTTGGTAACAGATCAAAATGGATAATTTACTGCAGACAATAATTATCATTGCCTACATGTTTTCAATCTCATCAACCTAATTTGCACATTAGCATTGACCGAGTCTTCCACAAATGATCACAGAAATCCAAAACCGAAAAGTCAACCTAGAAATTCCTTTCACACTTTCGTTCGGTATTCATCATTTGCATGGCTGTCACAAAAGAATTTGCATTTTAAAGCAGTTTTCGTAACAGATATTTTGTTTGGTTTGGAGAAGACGAAACTTCTTTTCTCTGTAACCCTGTACAATGAATACAGTTCTTGAAGATTAAACAAATTGTTCTTTCATTTCATCTGAAAGCGTAAAAAGTGTGCTCTTAATCTCTTGAACATTTTTATGAGAACGATCTCCCGATAAAAACAAGTTAACATTATCCTTTACCGTGATCCAACTACAACCAGGACTCTTCTTAATTCCTTTCAATCTTTTCGTCATTCTCACTAACTCCTCGTCTTCTTTTTTCCTTGAAACCATGTAAATGTCAGACAAAACAACATAAGGTGTAGCATTATCGGGCTCCAACTCAGATATACGTCTAGCTGCAATTTCAGCAAGATCCAAACGAAAATGGGTCCTACTTGCACCAAGAAGTGCACCCCAAACTCCGGCATGTGGCTCAAATGGCATCGTATTAATAACATCAAATGCTTCATCTAGATGACCAGCTCTACCTAAAAGGTCAACCATGCAAGCATAATGGTCTGGACTCGGTATAATCTTATAAAAGGATCTCATCGATTTAAAATGATCTCGTCCTTCCTCCACCAGCCCGACGTGTGTACACGCAGAAAGAACACCAAGAAACGTTATATCATTAGGTTCTACACCTTTTCCCTCCATTTTATTAAATAATTTGAGCGCCTCTTTCCCATATCCGTTTTGTGCAAATCCATTAATCATGGAATTATACGAGACAGTATTTGGAGTAGTAATGGAATGGAATATAACGTACGCATCATCAACGCATCCACACTTTGCATAAAACGAAACTAATGAATTTTGAACTGATAAATCAAATTCCATACCTACTTTGACCACGTAAGTATGAATTTGAAGGCCTTGATTTAAGGTTGCTAAAGAAGCTGAAGAACCGAGAACGCTGCTGAAAGTGAGAGCGTTAGGTTTGACTGATTTTTGAAGCATCTGAATGAACCAATGGATCGAGTTTTCATATTCACCGTTAGTCGAAAACCCTGATATAAGAGCAGTCCACGCAATATCATCTTTATACGACATTAAGTGAAACAACTCCACTGATTTTTCCATTAGTCCTTTGTTACTAAATCCAGTTAACATTGATGTCCATGAATATACATCCTTATAAGGCATTGTGTTGAAGTGTTTATACGCTTCTTCAATGTCTTCAGCTTGAATGTAACCGGAAATCAAAGAGTTCCAAGAAATAGCATCTTTTCTCTCCATTACATTAAACACCTTAAGAGCTGAATCTAAATCGCCTAACCTACAATACATCGTAATCACGGAATTGCCTAAGAAGGTATCAAAGTCAAACCCCGTGAGCATAACTAAAGCATGGACCTGAAGACCTTCTTTATATCTATCGTATTTACCACAACCTTCAAATACAACAGTCAATGTGTTTGACACAAGTTTTATCTCGTTCTCACGTCTCATTTGGAGAAATAACTCAAACCCATTATCAAAACACCCGGTTTTCATATAACCATCAATCATCGCAGTCCAAGTAACTACATTTCTCTCCGGAATTTCATCAAACACCTCTCTCGCTTTCCCAACATCCCCTAACTTACAATACCCATCAACCATCGAGCTCCACGAAACCACATTCTTTTCCACCATTCCTTCATAAACCCTCACCGCCTCATCCAACTCCCCTATCTTCAACCACCCATTCATCAAAGCATTCGAACAAAACGGCTCCCGCCACTCCCTAGGCATCCCACAATACAACTTCTCCGCATCATCCATCCTCCCTCCACGAACAAAACCACTAATCATCGAAGCATACGTGACCGCATTTCTCTCAGGCACCATATCAAACAACTCACGCGCCTTATCAACCCCATTCTTACTACGCATATACCCTGAAATCATCGCGTTCCAAGACGCGACGTTTCGTTCAGGCATTTCATCAAACACCTTACGTGCATTATCAATCTGGCCATTTAATGCATATACAGTAACCATAGCTGTCCAAGATACGATATTTTTAATGGGCATTTGATTAAAGATGACTTCTGCTTCGTTAATGTTACCAATTCGGCCATTTTCACTGATTTTTGAGTTGTAATATTTAATGGGTTTTGTTGAATTGCGAGTAGAAATTGATGAAAAAAAAGATGTTTGATTAAATTTGAGTAATCTGTATGAGATTAGATTGTGAATATGGATATGGATTGAGCTTCGTTTTGCTAACATGGCGGATTGTAAAATCCATGAGAAAGAAGAGGGGCTTGGATTTGAAATATATCTATATACTTGTGTTACCTTTATCTTTTTAAAATAAGCAAAAATGCCCTCTTGAAATCTTCTTTTCCAAGTGGTTAAACAAATGGATACGATCAGTTTTTGACAATTTAACGTCACATCAACGGACATCCACGGACTAACAACTGATTTTTAAACAAGTGTGCTCTACTGTTTCAAACGACTCAAGCTTTTATTTGTGTCGCTTAATGACGTCACATCCGACGGAGGCAAATGGTGCCAATGATATTTTACTATTTTTAACTTACGGTCGATTGACTGTCAGTTGACACTGTTATACGGGGTCTTAAAAAGAATATATATTAATTAATTCATGAATGTGAAGAAAGGAGTTACATGGCTAATCATGCTTTATGAGTAGACCGTGATTTGGTTTGCTTCGTTTTTGTATAACTATAAAATCGAACCAAAATTTTTGCTTTCCCAAGTTTGAACCTCAATAGACAACATCTTATTTCCTTTTTTGACAAACTTGAATAAACTTTCCCTAAAATTTACAATAATTGTGATAGAAACATATTTTTGAACTGCGTGTTTTTGCCATAAACAAACAAATATAATCGTAATAATTACGAATAAAGTTTAATTTCTAATACTGTATTTTAAATGGTTCAGTTCGGTGTTAGGGATAAAACCAAATCGAATCAAATATTTTGCTTTTTCATAAATAAAAAACCGAACAATCACTTTTCGCTTTAGTTCGGGGTTTTTTTCCCTTCTTCCAGTCATTTTGGTTTCGATTCAATTTCTCAGTTTACACCTATACTTTATATAGATCCGGATATACATTAGAATATACTTATTTGGAACTCTACGAGGTTTTTAAGGTTGATAAAGTAAAATAAAAACAAAAAAGATCTCTCAATTTAACAGAAATTTAAAATTGAACCAAAACAACGAAATTGAGAAAATCTATTGGATCAAACCGTCTACATCTATTTCTCACTTGTTACTTATTGTTGCGGGCTTTAAGTGCGGATAAAGCAATCCCCGTAACTCTAAACGCTAAAAAATAATGTCCGTTTTATATTGATCATTTTTTCGTCTCGTTTCCTTTATAATCAAATTGATTCATGAACGAGTCTGTCAACATTAGGATCCGATTCTCTTCGTTTGACTATTGGACTTCTTTAAAGATATTTATTGCTTCTATAATAAGTCTTTTTTAACTTCTAAACTGTCTTTTAACTAGTTTTGGGTACCTTACGTGGCTTTTGAACATTACACGGGACTAATATGGTAACTTACTTGTCACTAAGCAAAAGCAGGATGGTCCAATTCGGTCCGTTTGTGAACATAAGTGTATAACAAACACAAGCTCATGGCAATCACGTCGAAAATGCATAAATGAATTATAAAAGCGTTCAGAAAGCTCAACAATCATCGCGGAGCTAGAATCCATCTTTTGAGAAACTTTTCTAAAATTTAAAGATTTTTCGGTTTTTTTTGTAATTTTAATTTCGTTTATAATGTAGCATTAGAAGAGTATGTTAAGGAAAAGAGTGTAAAGGTATGAAGAAGACTTTTGAGAAAGGTAAATATAGACATGTGATCTTTCTTGACCATTTGGCGTTACAACTTTTTTGCATTACTTAGCCTTGGAGTTTTCATATTGTTGTTTTTTTTATTTATTTATTTATTCAAAGAAAGAGACAAATTATTACTAAAGTGGAAGGACCAAATTGCAATTGTTTATTACTTTGTCTAAAGTAAACACACCTAAAAACTTAAAAAGCAGAAGAAATGTTTACTTACCTAATTTTTAATTTTTCTGTTGGGTTCTCTATTAAATAAAATAGTTATGTCTTATTTTGATTTTGATTATTAGTTAATTTTTGGTTTTACGTTTCTTTTTAAGTTATGTTATTTTCCTTTTCTTTTTGTGTTATACAATTAAATAAACATGAATATTTATGACTTACGAGTATTTGTATTATACATAAAATGTTATACATGATTCGGAGAAAAATTCTTGATATAGCGAGCAAGGGCGGAGGCAAGACGAGACAATTGTCTCCCCTACATTTTTATCTTCAATATGAATTTTGCCTAAACATAAAAATACATTAATAGCAAAAGCATCATCGGTTATGATTCAAAAATAATTTCAGACAAAATATCATTCCTCGAGATAATATAATCTTGTAAACAAAGTATTTGAAACCAAATTAAAGAATATCATGGGATCCCAATTTGTTAGGGGATCTCAATATATCGATTCACCTTTTCGTAAGAAAATTATTATTAAAAATGTTGTTCTTTAATCAATTCCATCAACTCTTCTTTTTAAAGTCTAATCGATCTTTTCTATTGTAATATTTTGCATGAAAATTTATTTATATACAATTAGTATTATTTCATACTATTATTTAAATATAGTTGTACTAGTAATAAAAGTGAAATTTCTAATCATCAACTCTTATTTATACATAACCAGTTTGACTGTGTTTTGACAAAATTATCAATAACTATATGTCATTTTTGACGGATTAACCCTAGCTCCGTGAGCCATTTGGATCCAACCGACCCATTTCTTGAAAACCGGCCTTGAGGAAAGGATCATTAGTTTTAATAAAAGTTCTTTGTATTATCGGATAACTTAATAACTGGTTAAGAAGTCTGATGTGACGCGTACTAAACTTATCAAAGTGGAACAAAAGGCCACTTCATAAGTAACGAAAAAATCATCTTTTAATGATCATAGTGTAACAAAAAACAACCCAGTCTTTCAATGTCCGGGAGCAAAAAATAAACGACATGTCAACAAGTTAGTGTCTCAACTAGTACTCACAGGTTACCAACAGACTCGAATGGGAGACAAATCACACTTGTAATGACTCCCCTAGTAAAAAAAACGATTACACTTACTAATATAAGACAAAGATTTCATATAATTGAAACACGTCCCGAAAACATCATAGGACTCATAATCTCATCACAGACTGTTTTCAAACACATACACAAAATCGCGCTAAAAACTGTTTTTTATTAGTTGATAATTGTCACAAAAGCAAAACCACTCTAACATAGATATCAATGGAAAGCAAAAGCTAAAAAGATCACACCACCACTTACCACTAATTAAACCATAAAAGCAAACCAGCAAGCATCTTTTTATCATAAAGTATACATACATACATTATACATTATATCTATATATAATGCATACAACATCCCTTCATATTTTACTCTTCTTACTCTCTTGCTCTATAATTTCGTTACATGTTCAAAAATGGCGGAAATTGTGGTCGTAGAGCCTAGCATTGCAAGTACAAGCAATACTACTAGAGGAAACCATGGTGGTTCTAGTAATGGGACTAGACCTCTTTACACAAGGTCGATTACTTCTGGAAGGGATTATGTTCCTGAACCATTTGATTCTGAGAAGTTACCGATTACTTTGAAGTCAGAAATTCAAAGGTTTCTTCGTGTTGCTAATTTGATCGATGCTCAAGAGCCTCGTGTTGCTTGTTTATGTAAGTATATATTGGTTTTTTTTTGTGTTGTATCCGAGATTCTGATTCTTTTAGATTCAAATAAGTTGAATATTTGATATTATGCTTACTTGCCCAAGATTCTGTTTCTTTAAAAAACTGAAAAAGTATTGAAAATCGGATTAGTATAGTCCTTTTATGCTTTCTTGATCTTGTTTCGAGTATAGAAGTTGCTTTATGTTTTTTAGCTTGAATTTCTTGATCTCCAAATGCAAAAATACGTGTTACTTTGATTGACTTATATCATTGTCTAATCCGTTTTTTGGAGCAGGCCGTTTTCATGCTTTTGTAGTTGCACATGATTTGGACCGTAATTCAAGTGGGCGTGGAGTACGACAGTTCAAGACTGCTCTTCTTCAAAGACTTGAACAGGTGAATTTCAAACAAGAAAATAATTTCATATTTTATCAAAAAAAATATTTTTTTTTATTTTTAACTAACTTTTGACACCTGAGATTGATAGGATGAAGAAGTTACTTACAGAAGAAGGAAAGAAAAGAGCGATGTACGTGAAGTCAGACGTGTTTATCGTGAATACAAAGATTATATTATTAAACATGGTGGAGAAAGTACTTTAGAGAACAGGTAACTATTCATAAGACACCAAAATCTTCATGTTTTTTATATTGACAAATTATTATCTTTCAGGGACGCGTTAATTAAAGCTGGTGCGATCGCTGCTGTATTATATGAAGTTTCAAACACACTTACCAAGGCTGCTGGTACACAGGTTTGTATTTGTTTTATGCTGTCTTCATTCTAACGAGATTATTATATATCCATCGATAATTTTGATTATCTTGTATCTTTGTGCTAGACTGCTGATAATGACGTTAAAAGATCTGAGTTCTATGATTTTAACATTCTTCCGCTTGATCATGGAGGTGTTCATCAAGCAATTATGCAACTCCCAGAGGTCTGATGTTAGAAGATTACATGTTGGTGGCAAAATGAACGGGTCGGGTTGATCCAAACACTTTTTTGATGAAAAATTTTACACTTTTTTATAAATAATTAGTGTGTCAAATATATTTATATAGATCATCTTATTTCAGTAATAATGTAATTCTTGAAAAAAATTAGTTTGGAGGTTTTATGCATTCAAGTACACTTTTGGGCGACTTTCGACTCATTTAACCCGTTTTATGCCTTCTACAGATTAAAGCTGCAGTTGCTGCTGTTCGTAATGTTGAGGGTATACCTTTCATTGAAGAATTTACAAATCACGCACCTCATTTTGATTTATTCGACTGGCTCCAGCATTCTTTCGGGTTTCAAGTAAAACACCGTTCATTTTTCATCATAGTTATTTGCACTTCATCACTTTCTAATAATACTATCATCTACTTTCAGAAAGGAAATGTTGCTAACCAGAGGGAACATTTGATTTTACTTCTTGCAAACATTCATATTAGACGGATCAATAAACCAGTAAATACATCCAAGGTACCCGAGAGTTACATAAATATACACTTATATTGTTAATTATACAAAAGATATTTGTTAACTTTTGAAGTTACAGTTAGCAGACGGTGTTCTAGACGAGCTGATGAAGAAATTCTTCAAGAATTATACAGAATGGTGCAAATTCTTAGAGAAGAAAAACAGCATAAGGTCAAAGAGATTTTAAACATTTATTTTTCTTTCTTTAACGTTACTAAATATATCTAAATCTGTTTTACTTATTTATTCAGGTTGCCGTTTTCAGCTCCAGAAGCACAACAATTCAAACTTATGTATATAGGCCTTTATCTTCTTATATGGGGGGAGGCTGCTAATTTGCGGTTCATGCCAGAATGTCTTTCTTATATCTTTCACCATGTACGTTGCACATTGTTACCATTAAGACATAGTTCGATAACTAATCATCAATATCATCACACTTCATTTTATTCTTGGTTTTTAAAGATGGCGCATGACTTGCATAGTATGTTAATGGGTGCCACCATTCTATCACCCGGTGAAACTTTCACGCCTGCATATGGTGGAGATCCCGAGTCTTTCCTTAATAATGTGGTCACCCCAATTTATAATGTTATTAGCGAGGTACTTCTAAACACTTGCACTCTTACTCTTGTTCTTGTGTACTTGTTATTTTTTGACGTCTAGTTTTTAATTATTTCTTATCAAATGACTGAAGGAAGCTATGAAAAACCAAAACGGGATGACTGATCATTCGAACTGGAGAAACTATGACGATTTGAATGAGTTCTTCTGGTATATCTTGTGAATTTATATAAAAGCTATGTTGGTTATGTTATCATATTTAAGGTAATAATCGTTCGTATCGTTAGGTCTCCTGATTGTTTCCAGCTAGGCTGGCCGATGAATCAAGAGCATGACTTCTTTTATGTGCCGTCTCCTGAAGATATTAAAAGACAAAAGTCTGAAAAGTCTAAGAAGGAAAAAGAGAAAGAAAGTAATGATGAAGAAGTGGAGGTAGACATTAGCCCGTTTACTTATGAATGAGTCGAGTTGGGTGTGTTTTATCTCAAACGGGTCAAATGGGTAGAAGTGGTTAAGAGTTGTGCCACGTCAATTTATTGCATATAACCTTTCAAATCATTTTCAGTAAAATATTTATCTAACATGATAATCATAAGGTTTGATTTGTTTTTTTGTTAGCTTAAAGAAGACGATCCACCGAAAGAGGAAGAAAAGAAAGAAAGGCAATGGTTAGGGAAAACAAATTTTGTCGAGTTCCGCTCATTTTGGCATCTTTTCCGAAGCTTTGATAGAATGTGGGCATTTCTTATTCTATCACTTCAGGTGCGTTTAAACTTTAAAAGCTGTGAAATGTATTACTATCCTATATTGATTGCTTTCTGAACACTAGTTTTCTTTTCCAGGCAATGATAATTATGGCGTGTCATGATCTCGATTCCCCATTACAGATGTTTGATACACCAATACTCGAGGATACTATGAGCATCTTTATAACATCTGCAGTTCTTAAATTAGTTCAAGGTCTTTTTGCTACTTTAACTTCGGTACTCTCTCATAAGATGATAAAGTTTGAACCTTTTTCACATTTCGTATGCGGGTTTATGACCATATTCATTTTACCTCCATACTCTTTAAAAAATATTGCAGCCATTCTTGATATTGTGTTCACATGGAAGGCTAGATCAACAATGGATCACACAAGAACTCGAAAACATACGTTCAAGGTGGTCATTGCTGTGATATGGACTATTGTGCTACCTATATTTTATTCAAAAACTAGAAGAAAGTACAGTTGTTATTCACCAAATAATGGAAGCTGGTTTGGAGAGTGGTGTTATTCGTCATATATGCTAGTAGTCGCGTTCTACTTGATGTCTAATGCAGTCAACATGATCCTCTTTTCGGTACCTGCGATTGGAAGATACATTGAGACCTCTAATTCCAAATTATCTTTGATGTTGTCATGGTGGACTCAGGTATTTTTCAAAAATTTTGTACCGATTTGTGCTTTGCCAAACTCTTGAAATATGTTCTGACTTCTTGACGGGTATTTATATTTAGCCTAGATTATACGTGGGACGTGGAATGCAAGAGTCTCAATACTCCCTACTGAAGTACATCCTGAACTCATTCTCGAGCTTTTTTCGTTTATAATCTTTCCCTGTGTTTTGAAATGTGTACTTTGGTGTTGTTTACAGGTACAGTTTATTCTGGGTGTTATTGTTATTAAGCAAATTGGCGTTTAGCTACAGCTTCGAGGTGACTCTTTCGTCATTTTGAATTAAGCTTAAACTGAAGAAGCCGACTTATAAACTTCTAACTAACTATGGCATTATCAGATAAAACCACTCATAGCACCAACAAGGCAAATTATGAGCATTGGGGTTACAAAATACGACTGGCATGAACTTTTTCCACGAGGTAACGCCTCAAGTTTAAAGTAAATCGATATATAGTATGATTTGTTTATCTTACATAAACTTATAATTAAATCAGTCAAGAATAATGCTGGTGCAATTGCTGCTATCTGGACTCCAGTCATAATGGTGAGTGTTCAAAAACACCATATAATGTGCTTCGATACAAATTTTTAACTTCAATTTCTGTGATGTTAGGTGTATTTCATGGACACTCAGATTTGGTATTCTGTTTTTTGTGCAATCTTTGGGGGACTTTATGGAATCTTGCATCATCTAGGAGAGGTATGATATCATTTTGTTTCTACTTTTGAAGTCGATTTGATATTATATATGACACCTTTTTTGTGTCTAGATTCGTACATTAGGTATGATGAGAAGTAGATTTCAAGATTTACCGTTGGCGTTCATGAATTCTTTAATCCCACATCCATCAAAAACCGATAAACATTTAATCAGGAAATCTTTCTTGAGGGAAATGTTTCAAAAGGTAAAAAATTTCAGAATCTTTCCTTTATTTTATTCGTTTGTTTCAAACTTGTCTCTATGTCACATTTTGGTTTAGGTGTCTGAAAGACAAATGAGGAACGGTCTTGTTAAGTTCATTGTCGTATGGAATGAAATCATTAAAAGCTTTCGAGAGGAGGATCTCATAAGTAATAGGTTAATTATTAATTATCTCCATTTACACTATTCTTTTTCGACAAAAAACTAGCACGTGTATTAATAAAAAAATGTATTCAAATATTAACAGAGAAGTTGAATTGATGAAGATGCCTTTATCATCCGAGTTACTGTCTGGCCTTGTTCGTTGGCCTATTTTCCTTCTAGCAAATCAGGTACTTTTCAGCTTTCACTAAAGGTGGCAAGATGGATGGGTCGGGCAGGTTGCTTAACGGGTCATTCTTGAACTGGTTAAAAGAGAACGGGTCGTGTTATGCTGATATTACAATCACAACATTGTTATAATAATCTATATCTTTGACTAGAACAGTTTTTTCATCATGCATATACTCAATCTCTGTCTCTAATTTACCGTTTATCTTTCTATTTTTAGTTGCCAATGGCCTTAAGTGTGGCAAAAGACTTTGTGGGCGAAGATGCAAATCTTTCTAAAAGAATAACAAGAGATGTTTACATGTACATCACCGTAAAAGAGTGTTATGATTCGCTAAAATACATTCTTGATATACTCGTTGTCGGAGATCTCGAAAGAAGGTCTATTCTTTATTTCATATCAAAAAGATTAGTAAACGGTGTCCTAATGGAACTGATATTTAAAAAAGTTACTTTGCTTTTCAGAGTCATATCGGGGATAGTAGACGAGATTGAAGAAAGCATTAGAAGATCAACCTTACTTAAAGATTTTGATCTAAGTGAGATTCTATCTTTACATGCTAAATGCATCGAGTTGGTTGAACTTCTGGTAAACTTGAATCCTAGAACTCAGATTTATGTAGTTTTTTGCGTACTAGGTTGGTGAAAGTTTGTACGTTCACGTTTTCTTTAGGTTGAAGGCAATGAGAAAAATTATACTAAAGTTGTGAAAGCGCTGCAAGATATTCTCGAAATCGTCACAGATGACATGATGAGAAACAGATCCAGGTTTGTCTCTAGTGCCTGATTGATTGTCTTTCGTACAGGTGGCAATTTCGAGTCATTTACTTTCGAATTTGTTGATTTGGGTTGTGTTTAATCTCAAACGGGTCGAATGAGTAGAACAAATAACAGGTTGAAAGTCGCACAAAGTTGTTAATTATAAATAAAAACATTTATTATTTATAAAAGAGGACAAAAGTGTTTGTGGGTCAACGCTTACAAACAACAATTTGTTTCAACCCAAACGCATTTTGACCCGTTACCCAACCCACCCGACCCACCCATTTTGCCATCTCTGCATTGTAAATTCTTTTAAGAAAGTTTACTTAATTTTCATATAGAACAATGGACTCTGTCAACGGGTACTACCAAACCGAAGAACATTTAAGGACATATTTTGATGATGTTGAACCCGACCCACCACTATTTGCATCAAGACATTCCGTCCATTTCCCATTGCCAGATAGTGATTCTCTTAACGAAAAGGTTTTCTCTCAAATTTCTGTAGACAACTTTCATTACTAAATGTTTTCTATGAAAACTAACACAATTCTCCGCTACATAGATCAAACGTTTCCTTTTGCTGCTTACTGTCAAAGATACAGCAATGGACATACCTAAAAACCTCGATGCACGAAGACGTATATCGTTTTTTGCAACTTCCTTATTTATGGATATACCCCGGGCTCCAAAAGTTCGCAACATGTTATCTTTCAGGTTTGCACTGTTTGGAAAATTTTGTAACATAACTCGTTTCAATTTCTGATAACTGATTGTTTACTGCGTGGGATTTTAGTGTTTTGACTCCACATTTAAAGGAAGAAGTTAAATTTTCTACAAAGGAGCTGAATGCAAGTCAAGATTATGTTTCCATCGGCTTTTATATGCAGAAAATATTTCCAGGTACATTTGGCTGATGAGTGATGACTTTTGTAATTATATTGTTCATTTTTTCTAACCGTCTTTATTTCTCTTTTTCTCAGATGAGTTGGACAACTTTCTGGAAAGAATGGGGGTTGAAAACTTAGAGGATCTAGATGATCATGGAAAAGAAGAGCTTCGAGATTGGGCTTCTTTTCGTGGGCAGACTCTAAGCAGAACGAGTAAGTTGGAATAAATTTGTGGTGACAGAAAAGGTGGTCGGGTGGCATGGGTAACGGGTCAAAATGGTGTTTTGTCCTCGCTAATTTTATTACAAATAATCAATGTTTAAATTATTATTTCAATAATAATCTTATCTTTGAATAATACAACTTAACATTCAACATATTGCCACCTTTTTACAGTTTAATGTAATGTTTTTTCGTCAACAGTCCGTGGGATGATGTACTACCAAAAAGCTCTAAAGCTGCAAGCTTTTCTTGACATGGCAGAAGACGATGGTTAGTTCATATCTTAGATCAAAACTTAAGGTGCATCATTTATTTTCTGATTTCTTAATGTTTATTGCCATTATCAGACATTCTTCAAGGTTATGAAGCAATTGAACGGGGTGATACATTGTCCGCTCAGCTTGATGCATTAGCCGACTTAAAATTCACTCATGTTGTCTCATGTCAACTATTTGGGTCACAGAAAACGTCCGGTGACCCTCAAGCACAAGAAATCATTGATCTTATGATAAGATATCCTTCATTACGTGTGGCTTATGTTGAAGAACGGGAACAAATGATGGGAAAGAAACCGATTTATTCGTCTGTATTAGTGAAAGCAGTCAATGGGTTTGATCAGGTACTAATATTTATTTACTTACAAATAGACAACGTTTTTTTATAGACAGAATGTTGAATGTTGTTTTATGTGTTTACAGGAGATATATCGGGTAAAGCTTCCGGGTCCACCGAATATTGGAGAAGGGAAACCCGAGAATCAAAATCATGCCATAATTTTTACTCGTGGCGAAGCTTTACAAGCAATTGATATGAACCAAGTATGCTAAACTAAAGTCTAAATCATCAGTTTTGATAAATGGGTGGGTCACAACAGGTCACTTTTGTTTCGGGTCAAAACGGGTCATTTTTGCTAAATTTAGATTTTAAACGTACAACTATTTGGGTTGGTCTAAAACACTTTTGATCCAAAAAATATAGATGTCGTTATTAATAATCGAGTTTTGTAATAAAAAGTATATAGGAGGTTTTTTACTTTTAAGTTACACACCTTGTACCGTTTTGACATGTTCAACCCATTTGACCCGTTTCCTATTTAGCTAAACTTTCTTTATTTTACCCATTTTACCCATTAGAGATAAATCACAACCCGAATTGGCTTATTTGTAAGTAAACGGGTCGAATAGTCAACTGATACACATGGTTACAGGATAACTATCTGGAAGAAGCGATCAAAATGAGAAATCTTCTACAAGAATTTCTACCAAGACTCGGAAAACGTCCTAAAATACTTGGTTTAAGGGAACACATATTCACCGGAAGGTTTGTTTTCATTGTCATATTCATGAGGTTTGACTTTCTAAAGTTAAACATAGACTTTATTTTTATCTTGACGTCTTGTTCGGTCTTTCTGGTTTGCAGTGTTTCTTCTTTAGCATGGTTCATGTCTTACCAAGAGACCAGTTTCGTCACAATTGGTCAACGACTTCTAGCCAATCCTCTAAGGTATCGGTTTTTTCTTACTACATGCTCATATCTACACGTTTGACTTTCTAACATCAAACATTTTGAAACTTACTGACCCATTTGAGGTTTTTTCACTAAACAGAATTAGGTTCCATTATGGGCATCCCGATATTTTCGACAGAATATTTCACTTAACAAGAGGTGGCATAAGCAAAGCTTCAAAGACAATTAACTTAAGCGAAGACATTTTTGCAGGTTTTACTTCTGTTTTAAAACTTCTTACTTAGTTTAACTTTTATTATTTTATTAAATGCTTAAAATGGTGTAGGATATAATACGACACTACGCCGCGGGCATATTACATACCATGAGTACATACAAGTTGGTAAAGGTCGGGATGTAAGCCTAAACCAGATTTCAAAGTTTGAAGCAAAAGTAGCAAATGGAAACAGTGAACAAATACTTAGCCGAGATATCTACCGGCTAGGACGCCGGTTCGACTTTTTCCGCATGCTTTCTTGTTACTTCACTACAGTTGGTTTTTACTTCAGCAGCCTGGTATTATTTTCTTATCATTGAATTATTATTGTACTATTATTCTTTTTTAATATTGTAAAATAAAAAAGTAGTTATAGGTTAACCTGACCCGAGCGCATTTTGACCCGTTACCCAAGCCTTCCGTATGGCCCCTTTTGTCGCCTTTACTTCCAAGTTTTGTTTTCTCAAGAAAATATGCCTAAAGATTCTCTTTTTCAAAATTCTTGCAGGTATCAGTGATGGGAATTTACGTATTTTTATACGGGCAGCTCTACCTCGTGCTAAGTGGTTTAGAAAAAGCATTACTTCTTGAGGCTAAAGTGCATAACATACGGTCTTTAGAGACAGCATTAGCATCACAATCATTTATTCAACTCGGGTTATTAACCGGGTTACCAATGGTAATGGAGATTACACTAGAAAGAGGATTTCTTAACGCCCTCAAAGATTTCGTCCTCATGCAACTACAACTCGCAGCTGTTTTCTTCACATTTTCACTTGGTACAAAAACACACTATTTCGGCCAAACCATACTTCACGGTGGTGCAAAGTACAGACCAACTGGAAGAAAAGTCGTGGTTTTTCACGCAAGTTTCACTGAAAACTACAGATTATACTCTCGGAGTCATTTCATGAAAGGATTTGAATTACTGTTACTTCTTATTGTTCATGATATAATTAGAAGATCATATAAGAGCCATATGACGTATGCGGTGGTCACGTACGCCATCTGGTTCCTATCGTTAACTTGGTTATTTGCTCCGTTTTTGTTTAATCCTTCTGGCTTTGACTGGGGGAAGATTGTTGATGATTGGAAAGATTGGAACAAATGGATTAAACAACAAGGAGGGATCGGGATTCAGCAAGATAAGAGTTGGCAGTCTTGGTGGTATGATGAACAAGAACATCTTCGTCATTCCGGATTGGGGTCTCGGGTCATTGAGATATTTCTTTCTTTACGGTTCTTTATTTACCAATATGGTCTTGTATATCATCTAGATATATCTGGATCAAACAGGACCTATGTGGTTTACGTCCTTTCATGGGTCGTCATTGTCGCCATTTTCTTGTTAATCAAGGTAAAATCCATGGTTTTCTAAATCTAGATACAAAAAAAAAAAAAAAAAGTAGAGGTGGCAAATGGCTGGATCAGACAGGTTGGGTAACGGTCAATATGGGTTCGGGTCAAAACTATTTGTTCTCAGTACAAGACGGGTTAAGTTCACTCAAAACATTTTTTGTTCAAAAATGTAGAACTTTCTTATAATAACCTAATGTTAGAATAAAATGTCAGATTTTATGCATTAAAAATTCCTTTGGACAACTTCCGAGTTCTGACCCATTTGACCCGTTTCAATTTTAGCCATCTTATTGATCCGTGATAATAACATTCCACAAATTGAGTCATTCATAAGTAAATTGTTCAAAAATGATAAATTTTTCATGTCAAATGTCTTACGCAGGTGGTAAATATAGGGAGGCAGTATCTGAGCGATAACCATCAGCTTTCTTTCAGACTATTTAAAGCATCTCTTTTCCTATCTGTTATCGCAACCATCATCACTCTTTCCTACATCTGTCAACTTTCTGTAAAGGATTTGTTGGTCTGCTGTCTCGCATTTCTACCTACCGGTTGGGGACTGATACTCGTAAGCTCTCAATAATCCGCATTAACTCCTAAAAGTTAAAAGTCCTTTTCTTTTTGAATTCTTGAATTCAAGGTAACTAACATTCTATAATTTCTAGGTTGCTCAAGCGTTCCGGCCATTGATTCAAGGGACGGTTCTGTGGAAGTTTACAAGGCTTTTTGCTCAAGCTTATGATTTCGGGATGGGAATTATTCTTTTCACACCGTTAGCTTGTTTGGCATGGCTTCCGATCATTTCAGCTTTTCAGACTAGGTTTCTTTTCAACAGAGCTTTCAGTAGGAGACTGCAGATTCAACCAATTCTCAAAGCCAAAAAGAAACATATATAGATTTACTTTGCTGTCAAATATCTGTGTACATGATATAGCGCATAACGTATCACATCATAGTATTAGTATAGTGCACATATCTAAAACATTTCTATCTAATTACTAGTAATAAGTAAATTACATAAACCCACTGTAGCTTTTTACTTATTAATAATAGTTTATTTTTCATAAGCCAAGAAATATAAAACGAATGCATGCCAAACTATATGGTGGTTTGTTGTGTTCTTGAGGAGAGCTTGAAAACGATCTATTATGAGTCCAAAATGAATTTAACGTTAAGAGATGTGTTGGGTGGGCAAAATTCGAATGATGAACTAAAGCTGACAAGCTTTTGTTCATAAGCCGGAACGGGTGCAAATTTCTGTCCGAAAGGCTATTAAAACCTTTGTACTAAGTCGTTCCGCACAACCTATGGCTCGCGAAATTCAATTTTTGCTTCGCCCTGCAACTTTTAAGCTAGGCCTTTGATTCTTGAAAAATATACACAATAGCGGGATCATTCTGAAAACTGAAGGCCCTCCACACATTGCAGAACTGTTGTTCGAGATGAACATGTAATGGAACTTGTTGGGTTATAACTTAGTTGATATAGTTTAACCATAAACAATGAAACCTAACAAACAAGCGAAAGTAACTTAATCAAACAGTTTGAAGATTAAGAAGTTACTACGGAAGATCAAAAGAATAAGTTGGTGCGGCTGTTCAATGTATTACAAAGGTTACTACGGTAGATGGAGTTACTACGGACGAAAGTCAGAATCAATATAAGGAGAAAGTCAAGATACGGAAGAAGTCAAAGACACGGAAGACTCGGAAGACTTACCATATCTTGTTAATATAATCTAAGAGTTATAATTAGATTATATTTCCTTTTGTTAATTAAGTAAAGTTTCCTTATTTCATGTTTAGATAAGGATAGATGTAGAATTCTAGTTTATCTAGAACGAGCCTCAAGGTCTATAAATAGATAGATCCTTGAAGAATAGAAAACACGTTGTATTGATAAATTTGATTAATGCAATTGAGGCTTATAATTCGACAATACTTTTGTTTGTTTTCTTATTCATTAGTTATTGTTCGACAACTCGTAATATTGAAGTGTTCATCCGCTGCTGAACTTCTTCAATAGATCACGATCTAACGAAGGTGAATTTATTAGTTTACATAGACTAATACGATCCTGACAAGTGGTATCAGAGCACAGGAGGTGCTTTAGATCCATTGATCAACGAGTTCATAATCCTCACAAGCAAGAATTATTACAACCATCATGACGGAAGTTGCGCTTGGAAAAGTTCCCATCCTAAACAGCAACGAATTCGATCTATGGAAGCTACGAATCAAGCAACACATCCTACTGGCCGACTATACAGTATGGGATGTAATCATCAACGGCAACAAACGTCCTACCGCCCAAGGAGCTGATGGAGAACCAGGAGTGAATGCTCGCGCACTGGTAAGCGATCTTGAACGCAGGGAGAAACAAACTGAGATCAAGGCTCTTAGTATTCTTATGATTGCAATCCCCAACGAATATCAATCGCAATTCGAAGAATATGAAGATGCCAAATCGCTATGGGAAGCATTGGAGAAAAGATTCAGCGGAACTAAGAATACCAAAAAGAACAAGAAGGCACTTCTCAAACAGGAGTATGAAAACTTTAATGGCATACCTGGCGAACGAATGACTCAGACGTTTGATCGATATAAGAAGCTCACTGGAGAGATGATAAGCGCAGGAATCAAGTATGAGAAGGACGATCTAAACAGAAAGTTTATTCGAGCTCTAGGGAAGGAATGGATTGTGTATACGGTCATCTACAGACAAGGAGACGCCCTAGAAGCCCTAGAGTTGGATGATCTCTACAACGACCTCAGAGTCTTTGAATCTGAAGTCGAAGCAGAAAAGGTTTCCAACAACAATCCCAGTATTACCAATGTTAATACTGCCCTTGCTACAACATCTGGAGGATCCAAACATGAAGTCAGCGAAGAGATTTCATTCGAATCTTTTATATGTAAGTGTGCTAATCTCACAGTTGACGAAGTTAAACAGATGCATCAAGATGATTCTGAAGAAATCGATCTCAAGTGGCAATCTGCTATGTTGGCCCTAAGAGCTAGAAGATTTTTGAATAGAACAGGAAGGAGATTCAATCCACGAAACAACGAACGAATCACCTTCGACAAGAGCAAAGTGAAGTGCTATGACTGCAGTGAACTAGGTCACTTCGCTAGAGATTGTCCAAACAAGTCAAACACCAACAATCCACGAACCACTCAAGAGACAAATCAAAGTGCACTCATGTCACAGGACATCTTTGGATTCGATTGGAGTGACTTGGCTGAAGAAACAAGTCAGAATAGAGCACTAATCTCTGAGGAACAAAATCACGTAGAAAATACTGCGGCTACTGTTCACCATGCATGCATAGCCGTAGTAACTGATGATACGGACATTCTTGGAGTATTAGTTGCTACGGACGATGCTTTTTCTACTGAGCTGGATTATATTGACGTTGGAATTCCTGCACTCAACAACAACCTATTGGGATATGACTGGACTGATGATGATCAAGGAGCACCACACGAGGATGCTCTCATGGCAATTGACTCACCAACTCCAGAGTCAACATCTCTCATGGCCGAGGTAATTACCAAACTTTGTACTCCTGAATGTAAAAATATAATCACTAAGTACAAAGAACATAATCAATTAATGAGTGACTCTATTAAAGACTTAGAAGAACAAAGAAGGTCAGCTCTTAGAGTAATTGATAATTTAGAAAACCAGATTAAGTCCCACAAAGTAAATGAACAAAGCTACCAAGAAAAGATCAATCTACTTGAATGGCAACAAGAGGACTTACTTCTCAAACTCAAAGCAGCTAGGGATAAGGTTAAACTTTTAGAACAAGAACACACTAAGATTGAGTTAGATGTAGGGAAGTTAGAATTTGCATCTAAATCTGTAACTGACCTTTGCCAAAAACAAATTCATAGCAAGGTTAAGGCTGGCCTAGGTTACAAAGAAGTTGCCCCTCCATTTAACCAAAACTATATCCCACCATCTTTAGATGAGCCTAGAATCCCAATCACACAGACACCTCCAAAAGAATCATTCAATGTTGATCCAATCAACTATGATGAAGTTCTAATAGAGGACTTAGTGGAAGAAAGTAAAGTTCACGTTATAAAAAACAAGGATATTCCATTGGAAAATCATCTACTCACAATAGAGGGAATAACTTTACCTTCTACACAAAGTTTAGTGTCTCTGCCCTCCACTAACCCCATTAAGACTGCAAAAACACCTTCAGAAAGCAAAAATAAGCAAACACCTAAGGAAAACAACAAGACTTGGAAACACATAGGCAAGCGAGGAAATCAAAGGAACATGAACCAGGTCAAAACCCAAAAGGGTCAGGTTGTACAAAACACTAGGAAGGGATGCTTTATTTGTGGTAAACTAAATCACTATGCAAAGATCTGTTATCACAATCCACAAAATCAAGTGCAAGTGACTCAAAAACCACATCATGGGGTGGGATACAAGGGAAGGGTTGTCTTTAACACCAACTTTGTTAAACAAATATCTTCAGAAAAATCAAAGTGGTAAAAACAGGAACAAAACTTCCAACAATAAAGTTGGTACTGCTGGACAAACCATAGTTTCTACGGCTAAGGTTAATACGGTAAAAGGTAAAAATGTTACTACTGCTCGTGTTAATACTGTGAAACCTAACCGTATGAACCAGGTTCGTGTTAATACTGCTCATGTTAATACTGTGAAACCTAACCGTATGAACCAAGCTCGTGTTAATACTGCCAAAAGTAACTTTGTCACTAAGGCTCCTATTCACACTAAGAAACAACGACATGTCAAACCAGTACCTACTCAAATTGTTAAATCAAAATTGGTTAACACCAAAATTGTTCATAAAGATAAATCTTTCAAGAAAGTGTGGCAACCAAAAGTTCAAGTAACTCAACCACCTATCCCCACTGATTTTACAAAACTTGTACAAAGGAAGGTGAGTTACTTCGATGATATGGGCAAACCCAAGTCAACTTTGGCTTGGGTTCCCACCAGAAACTAATCTCTAATGTTAATGTGCAGGTTCAGCCAACAAAATAAGATGAGAACAGTTGGCATGTAGATAGTGGCTGCTCCAGGCACATGACGGGCAACATGTCCAGCCTACAGGACTTTGAAAAGTTCAACGGCGGATACGTTGCTTTTGGAGGCAATCCAAAGGGAGGAAAGATTACTGGAAAGGGAACAATCAGCAATGGTACACTACATTTCAAGGATGTGTACTATGTGCAACAGCTTCAATATAATCTGTTGAGTGTTTCTCAAGTTTGTGATGAGAAACACACACCGATTTTCACTGCTACTGAATGCATTATAATGAAGCCTGGGTATGTAATCGATGAAAGCATGATACTACTCAGAACACCAAGAAGGGACAATGTTTATTGTCTAGACATGTCCAAGGTTCAAGTTAATTCTACTGAAGCATGCTTTCTCTCAAAAGCAACTTTAGATGAATCAACTCTATGGCATAGGAGGATGTGCCACATGAACCTTAAAAACATTAACAAACTAGTTAAATCTAGCTTGGTTAGAGGACTCCCAAACAAGCAATTCAACCTAGAAGACAATTGCTTAGCTTGCTTGAAGGGGAAGCAACACAAGTCTTCCCACAAGATAAAGGAAGTCAACTATAACACCACTCCTTTACATTTATTACACATGGATCTCTTTGGTCCTACAAATGTAAAGAGTATTGCAAAGAAGTCATACTGCTTGGTCATCACCGATGATTACACAAGATATACATGGGTTTATTTTCTTGGTACCAAAGATGAAACCAACCAACTTCTCATCTCCTTTATCACTAAGATTGAACTCCAACTCAACCAGAAGATCAAGAAAATCCGTTGTGATAATGGTACAGAATTCAAGAATAGTGTGATGAATGACTTCTGTGAGAAGAAAGGGATAGAACGCCAATTCAGTGCTGCCAGGACTCCTCAACAAAACGGAGTTGCTGAAAGACGCAATAGGACACTGATTGAGGCAGCCAGAAGCATGCTAGCTGACTCAAACCTTCCTATTTTCTTCTGGGCAGAAGCAGTTAACACTGCCTGCTATGTCCAGAATAGGGTGTTGCTAGTTAAGGTGCACAACAAGACACCATATGAGCTACTACACAAGAAGCAACCCTTGATCAGCTTTCTTCGCGCTTTTGGATGCCCATGCACAGTACTTAACTCAAAAGACTATCTTGGAAAATTCGAAAGCAAAGCTGATGAAGGAACATTCGTTGGATACTCATCTCAAAGCAAGGCATATCGGGTCTACAATCACAAATCAAAGATCATTGAAGAAAGCTCAAATGTCACATTCAATGAATATACTCCCAACAAGAGGGGACATGGACCAGATTGGGTATTTGATTTGGATGCCTTAACAAGATCACTAAAATCCAACTTTGAGTTTCAACCAAAGCAAGTTGATACGGACCAAGTTGCTACTGAGCAGGTTACTACGGCAACGAAATCCACAACTGCGGCACCTGTTGCTACGGCTCCTATTACAGGTACTGCCCGCTTGGATGTGATGGAATACATAAATCTTCCAATCATTGTGGAAGATCCAGCTGCTGAATCAAAAGCCACAGAGGACAACTCTACCAAGGAAGACGAAGTTGTCACTCCTCCATCACCAACTCATACGGATACTGCAACACGTCCAAATGGGGTTCCATTCCTAATTGAAGAGGATGAGTTTGGAGTTGAAACTATTGTAACTGAAGAATTTGAGCACTACTCAACTGATATCCCTAAATCAGTCACCTATCCTTCATTTACTACTCCTCCAACCACTCCTTCTCCATTCACTACCAACTTTACAAGCAATGACATGCCAGATATGAATGAGACAAACCTAGGTAGTGAACTACGTGTTGAGAAGATCCCATCTTCTCGTATCACTAAGAATCATCCTCCTGATCAGATCATTGGCTCACTTGACGTCTCCATGGAAACTCGAAGTCAAATCAAATCTAAAAAGGATTCTCAGCGTGCTCTCATAAACACATGTCTCTTTGCATGCTTCCTCTCACAAATGGAGCCAAAGAAAATTCAAGAGGCTCTATTAGATCCACATTGGATAGAAGCATGTCAGGCAGAGCTTCTCCAATTCAAGATTCAGGGAGTATGGGTCCTTGTTGAGATCCCATATGGGAAAAAGGTGATTGGTACACGCTGGATATTCAGAAATAAGAAAGATGAGCGTGGTATTGTGGTCAAAAATAAGGCAAGACTGGTTGCCCAGGGCTACACTCAAGAAGAAGGCATCGACTATGAAGAGGTATTTTCCCCCGTAGCTAGGATTGAAGCCATACGCTTATTCCTAGCCTTCGCTTCATTCATGGGATTCAAGGTATATCAAATGGACGTCAAGAGTGCTTTCTTATATGGAGTTATTGAAGAAGAGGTGTATGTCAAACAACCTCCTGGATTTGAAGACCCTCAACATCCACACAAGGTGTACAAACTGATCAAAGCCTTATATGGACTTCATCAAGCACCACGTGCATGGTATGACACACTATCAGATTATCTTCTTCAAAACAATTTTCAACGCGGCACAATTGACAAGACCTTGTTCTACAAGAAATCCCAATCCGACATTCTTCTTGTACAAATCTACGTGGATGATATCATATTTGGATCCACAAAGGATTCATTATGCAAGGACTTTGAGGATCTCATGCACACCAAATTTCAGATGAGTTCAATGGGAGAACTCACTTTCTTTTTGGGTCTTCAAGTCAAACAAAAACCGGATGGCATGCTTATAAGCCAAACCAAATATGTCAGAGACATTCTTACAAAATTTGGATTATCAGATGCAAAGGTGGCGAGTACTCCGGTGGAAACTCACAAACAGATGACTGCTGATCTTGAGGGGGAGGATGTGGATGTACACAACTATAGATACAATGATAGGATCTCTCATGTATCTCACAGCATCAAGACCAGACATCATGTTTGGAGTATGTTTATGTGCAAGATACCAAACAAGACCAAAGATGTCACACCTCATAGCTGTTAAGAGAATCTTTAGATATCTAAAGGGCAAACCTAATCTAGGTTTATGGTATCCTAAAGACTCTCCATTTGACTTAATAGCCTATACTGATAGCGACTATGGAGGTGAGAATTTAGACAGAAAGTCAACTACTGGAGGATGCCAATTCATTGGCTCAAGACTGGTGTCATGGCAGTGCAAGAAACAAACAACGGTATCAACATCTTCAACAGAAGCTGAGTACATTGCTGCTGCTAGTTGTTGTGCTCAAGTACTTTGGATTCAAAATCAGATGATGGACTATGGATACTCCTTCATGAACACACCAATCTTCATTGACAACCAAAGCACAATAAGCATCATCAACAACCCGGTCAAACACTCCAAGACAAAACACATAGAGATACGCTATCACTTTATAAGGGATTGCAACGAGAAGAAACTAATCCATGTTGAGAAGATCCATACAGACAATCAACTCGCTGACCTCCTCACAAAGGCGTTTGATGTTGGAAGATTCACGTTCCTAGTCACAAGCATTGGAATGCTTAATACGGAAGAATAACTCAACTACTTTTCTCTCAGTATTTCTATTATGTTTAAGCTAAAGTCCCTTCGAAGAAGCAGTAGTAACCTTATGATGAAAATCAAGTACCTTACTCTCTAGTATTGTACTATGTTACTACTGCAATATTAATAGTAAAGACAAAAAGTATCCAAAGTATGATAAGTACGACCAAATTTTAAGGCTAATGGAAGGTTTAACTACTACTGCCCTACGCAAATAAAAATTTTTGGACGGAATGGTTAATACGGACAAGTAAAAAGTTGATACGGCCTTCTGGTTTAATACTGCCAGTAACTCAAGTTACTACGGACAGTCCAGTTAATGCGGCCCATAAACAATTACTACGGACCATTAACCTACTTACTACGGATCTTTGCGTTAATACTTCAGATTATTATATTAATAAAGGTTTCTTAATCAATAAGAATGCCCTAATTAATGATGATTTGACAAGTCAGAATACAACTTGTAACCCCACTTTACACGTGTCAGTCAAAGAAATCATCTAATAACACGTGTTAAAACCTGATTGGACCTAATTTTTGAAATTCAGGCGCGAGGCACAGCTACTAGTGCCACGTGGAGATTTTTAATTGGACCGTCATTTTTAAATCATTACCCGCGTCTAACAGGGGAGTCAAGTTGGGCAAATTTTTCGGTATAAAAGGGGGTTAATTTAACCGTTTAAATCTTACCGTTTGTAAAACCCCTAAATTTTCCAATTAAAAGTTACCGTTGCAATTAAAATCAATCAATTTTCCTTCTCGCCTTGACTAACCACTCACATTCTTGATTATCTCTGTTTCTAATCTTTCACAGAATCATCAATGGCGGATCAATTGCAATTTTACAAGACGCATAACATGGTCGCTTACCTGGAAAAGAATACCGATAACGCCGATTTCCACGAAATCATTGATTTCTTTAATCAATCAACAATCAAGACGGCGTTAACTATTAACCCGGAGATTAATGAATCCCACATTAGGGATTTTTGGACATCTGCCACGCTGGACCAAGATGACATTGCCATTAATGCGGTGGTCAGGGGAAAAGCAATCCAGGTGACAGAATCTTCGCTCAGAATCCATCTTAATCTTCAAGATGAGGAAGGTATAGAACAACTTCCTGATGACACCCTAGTTACTACTTTTCAAAACATGGGATATGAGGGGAACTTAAATATTTCCACATTTTTAAAAGCTAAACTTTCCCCTCAATGGAAATACATGTTGCATACTTTGCAACAATGTATGTCCCCCAAGAGAACAGGGTGGCATGAAGGAAGTTCATCATTAGCCAATGCAATGGTATGCTTGGCTACGGGGGGAACTTATAATTTTTCATACATGATTTTTGATGCAATGAGAAGAAATATTGATAGTTTAAATAAATTTCTAATGTATCCACGATTTCTTCAACATTGCATAAACTGTGTTCATAAAGATCTCCCCAGATCAAAAAATTGTTTTGTATCACATGCTCATACAAGAAAAGTTTTTACAAATATGAGACAACCAAACAAGGGTGGACCATCTCGTGTGACACCATTATTCTCAAAAATGTTGGTGGTCACAATTCCCACAGCTGCAGGACAAGAAACTCTTCCTCTGTCCCAACCCACAGCTGCCATCCACAGTACTACGGCAATATCCGTTGGCACTAGTGCCATATCTGTAGCCAGTACTGCAGGTGGAAACCCAGAGGTTGCTACGGTGGTTGCTACTGCCAAAGTACCTCCAGTTGCTACTGTGAGTTCTACTCCAGTTGCTACTGCTCCAGTCACTACTGCTAAAGTGACTAAACCCAAAGTTTCTGCGCCTCACAAACCACCCACAGTTGCTTCTAAAAGACCAAAGAGGGTTACTCAGCCTCTTGTGTCTAAGACCATCCCCCATACTACTACTGCAAAAGCAATCCCTGAAATATCTTCAGGATTGTCACACAAATTAGGGGAAAACCTTGAACATACCCCCTTGTTCACTGAGTTGGTCAATAAGGAGAGGGAAGACCATGTGGGGAGGGCTGACACTACTGCAGCCTCTACTTCTTATAGTAGAGCTCAGGACAGTGTCAACATCACTAAGACCCAAACTACGGCAACACCATCCTTTGCTGAGCACTTGTTCTCAAATTGGGAAGGTGGTCCCTGGCGCCAAGAGACCATGGGGGAGATTCATGCTTCTGCTAGGCAGGAGAGTTTCTCTTTTCCCGAGGATCTTCCACCTGTTGGTACCCAACAGGAAAGGGGTGAGGGTAGTGGTAGTCAGTTTAATGAATTGATGGGTATGTACAAGAAACTATTGGTGAGGGTTGAAAAGCAAGAAGAGATGCTGTCCTCTTTAACATCTTTGGTGCAGCAGGTTCTGGCACAACAATCATTATTATCAGTCCAGCTACTGCCCAAAAGAATCACCACACAAGATGCTGGCAACTCACCAAAGCCTTCCAGCTCATCCTCTTCAGATGACTCTCCCTCAGATGACAACAAGGGGGAGAGAGAAATAGATGTGTTATCATCTGGTGAAAGCAGGGGAGAGGTCAAATCAAGCACAGACACTGTCATCACATCCACCTCCAATCAAGATGAAGAGATGGAGACAGATAGTGTAATTGAAGGGGAGACAGACTTTGATGTCAACATGGTGATAGATGCAGAGGGTGAAAACATGGAAGTGGATACTCCACTTAAGGGGGAGCAGCAGCAGCAAGAAGTCAAGCAAGTGGTTGAAGAAATAGTAGACGAGATGGAAGATGAAACTTCACCAAAAGTTGCTACGGATCAAGATGCTGAAATGGTTACTGCGGATCAAGTTGCTACGGATCAAGTTACTACGGTGGATCCTATGGTAACTAGCCCAGTTACTACTGAATCAGTTGCTGCGGAACCCATGACAACTAGTCCAGTTGCTACGGACTTAGTTGATACGGCTGATACAGAACAAGTTAATACGGAGCCTATGATCATGAGTCCAGCCCCAGAAACAGAGGAGGAAGATCATTCCTATCTATTCTCAACCATTCCTCCCACGTTCGATCAAGCTTTCTCACAGCTTCAAGCAATTCAGTCTGAAGCCACAACTCCCTCCACCACTGCCACAGAAGCTCCTTCCACCATTGATCAAGAAGAAGCTGCAAATGTTCTTATACGAACAGAATTGTCAAGAACTGCTGTAATGGAAGATGAAGCTACACTATCATCACAGCTGCAGAAGATCAAGGATGAAAAACAGAAACAAGAAAAGAAGAAAGCAGAAGAGGAGGAAAGAAAGAAGTTGGTTGCTATAGCAGTTGCTAGACAAAGAGCAGCAGCTGCTGAGTTAGCTACAATTTCAGAAACCTCTCTAACATTACCTGAACAGGCTGCTAATTTATCTGTTTCTACAGGGAGAGTTGGATTCATCATGAAGAAGAATAAAATCAAAATGGTCAATCTTGATGATGAAAAAGACAAAGGCAAATCTGTGGTGGTGAAGAAGTCAAAGGAAGAAATACAAGAGGAAGATAGGCTAGCTAAAGAAGCACTATACTTCAGCACCATGACTGAGGAGGAAATTGAAATAGTGAGAAAAGAAAATGCAGCAGCAGAACTACAAATAAGAATAGATGCTGAGTTAAGGGCTGCAGAAAAAGCAACAGCAAGAAAGATGGCTGAAGAACAAAAGGAAAAAGAATCTTTTGAAGCCATTAACTTTCAAGGTATGACTGCTGAGGAAATAGAGGCAATCAGACAAGAGAATGAAGCTGCAGAGTTATACATCAGAATGCAAAAAGCTGCTGCTGAAGATGCAATTAAAGCCCAGGAGATGGTTAATGATGACATTTTGGACAAACTGGTTAAGAAGGGTTTGAAAAAGTCTTTGGAAAGAGAAGATGAGCTTCTAGCACAGAAGATGCATGAAGAGGAGCTTAAACTTGCTAAAGCTAAAGCCAAAGCCAAGCCTGAGAAGAAGAAAGTGTCCAAGCCTACTCTTATACAAGTCAAGATAGCTGAAGATAGAAAGAAATACACAGCTTATCTCAAAAGCAAAGGTCATAGTGGCAGATCTTTAGGCCCTATGAAGCTGGCGTCTATCTTGGAACTTGTAAAAGAAGAAAAACAAAAGGAATCTAACAGGGAAGCTGCTCTTACAAAGATAGCTAAAATTCAAGAGAAAAAGAAGAAAGATGCTCTTGAAGCTGCCCTGAGAACAGGAAGAAAAATATTCCAGGCACAAGAACCTGTCCCTCCTGTGGAACAACCAGAGAAGAAGCTTAAAAGAGTCAAAAGCAAATCAAAATTCATTCCTCAAGCTAAAAGAAGAAGGATGAGTGAAGATGATGCTACTGCTTCTCAATCAGAAGATCCTAATGTTCCATTTATGGATGTCAAACAAGAACCAGAAGACATGGAACAAGATCCTCCAACCACTGCTCAAGGGGGAGATGAAGATAAACTCAAGTTTAAACCTATGGGTTATTCTGAGTATATTCATCATGAAGAAGGATTAAGGTTTACTCCACTGGCTATTAAACCTGCAATGATTGTTGACTGGAAGTATGTTGGTGGGACAGAGTATGAAGTCAAAAGGCAAGATGGTTCAAAGAAAACACTCCCTACCTTCTATGAAACCATTAGACTGTTTGACAGGGATGATTTAGAGAGAATGTATCACATAGGCAAGGCAAAGTACTCTAATCAAAAGAAGTCTTTGTCTGGAACTGAACTTGCTATGGATGTTCTCTGTGGACTGTTTGAACCAGGATATGAGAAGAAGAGCTCTGTGTTCAAGAAAGGAGGTCCAGATAATCCTGTCATAAGGTGGTTCATATATGATCGTAGTGGTGTCTACTCAATCAGAAGAAGACAAGGAACCATGGAATTCTTCCTAGTTGATGTGCAATATCCTCATGGGCTGAAGACTTTAAACGAGATGATAGAAGTAAAGCTTAATGGTCTTCATGACTCAACTTTGGCACATGAATTGATTTACAGAATTTTGATGCAAATTCAGGAGGAAGAGCACAAAGGTCAAGAAAGTGACTGGCCTACTCAAAGATATTGAAACTGACTTGTAAAAATCGTAGTTGTAATAGTTAATACTGCTCTATGAATGAAGTAGATAATACGGTTGAAGCATGAAACTTGTACTTTTGATGTGTCATAAAAGTTCAAGGTTAGGGGGAGATTGTTGGGTTATAACTTAGTTGATATAGTTTAACCATAAACAATGAAACCTAACAAACAAGCGAAAGTAACTTAATCAAACAGTTTGAAGATTAAGAAGTTACTACGGAAGATCAAAAGAATAAGTTGGTGCGGCTGTTCAATGTATTACAAAGGTTACTACGGTAGATGGAGTTACTACGGACGAAAGTCAGAATCAATATAAGGAGAAAGTCAAGATACGGAAGAAGTCAAAGACACGGAAGACTCGGAAGACTTACCATATCTTGTTAATATAATCTAAGAGTTATAATTAGATTATATTTCCTTTTGTTAATTAAGTAAAGTTTCCTTATTTCATGTTTAGATAAGGATAGATGTAGAATTCTAGTTTATCTAGAACGAGCCTCAAGGTCTATAAATAGATAGATCCTTGAAGAATAGAAAACACGTTGTATTGATAAATTTGATTAATGCAATTGAGGCTTATAATTCGACAATACTTTTGTTTGTTTTCTTATTCATTAGTTATTGTTCGACAACTCGTAATATTGAAGTGTTCATCCGCTGCTGAACTTCTTCAATAGATCACGATCTAACGAAGGTGAATTTATTAGTTTACATAGGCTAATACGATCCTGACAGAACTGAGTTTTCTGAGAACACTACGTAGTTTGTAAGTTTTTTGGTCACGTCAAACAGTTTGGCTGCTCTGACCGTCTACTTTTAAGAAAACCATTTTAAACCCGAGTCTGTTTATGTTCTCTGCTAATGTTAATTGTAAACGATCATTATTCATACAAACACTTGTCGCAATATTATTGTTAAAAAAAACGTTGTAGGGGTTAGGCCACCAATTGGCACAATGGTTTCCAGTCTCCAAGTCTATATCAATGTATCAAACATTTGACACTTTTACGTTAATAGTAAGCAGCTCGGTCACAATGATACAGTTGACTCGTTTACCTTTATATTGCATTATATGTGCAATGAATTTCCTGAAAGTCAACGAAGTAGTAAGCCTATCATTTTCAAAGATATTACAACAAAATGCCCTATTGTATAGACGGGCCTTCGACACTGAAGGGTTTCTCGTTTAACCTGTACTTTATTTATAGTTGCTTTACACGATGTTTACCCGGCATGGATTTCATTATTTTACAAGAAGTTAACAACACAAAATTCTTGCCATTTACATATATTTATCCAAGTAAAATAAAGTAGAAAATTTACCATTCCACACACATTACTATTATTTAGTTAAAGAAGAAGATATTACTTGGTCCTCGGTGAACAGTAAAGGTGTTTCATGAGCCATTTTTCCAACATCGTCAACATCCCCTTTATCTGTTGCATTTGAATCCACCTCGTTGATTCTAGCCATATCTGGATCATGTACATTGACTTCTGTAGTTAGGCTCAAAGGACTCATAGCACCTTGACTTATATCCATCTGACCAGGACCAGAATGACCATCTGGACTCACTTCACTATCGGGTCTATATCCGGGTGATGGAATCGACCGAACTTCACCAGAAGAGTCTGACTGCACACCCAAATCTTTATCTTTTCCTTTGTTAGATCCTTTACGTGAAATCGTATGCATCAAACCACGAGCAGAATTACCTGTACTCTTCAGAATACCTTTGACTGTATCTTTGACTTTCCTCTTATCCGGGTTTTCAAGATCACTTCCTTCTTGACTCTCGTCCACATTCGGGTCCTGACCTGTAGACAAATGGTTATTCTCCATTACCAACTTCACACCAATCCCCTTTTCGTTCACTGATCTAATATTTTCATGTGGAGAATTACAAACTTCTTCGTCCATTTTCTTAAAGATTGGTGATTTATTGTTTTCTGGTTTAGGGCTTCTGTGAAACAATGAACCAACTTTACGAAACCCCCGCTTAACCGGGTTTCTTGATTTTGTTGGACTACACTCCAGGTTTTCATCAGTGCTGCTAGATTCATTCGGATACGTTTCAGACTTAATACTACTGCTCACTGACTCGCTGTCTTTGTGGAGGCGATTTTTTCCTTTTCTCGGCTCCCAAACTTGTTTAACTTCAGGACCTGGTCGATGAACCCAAATTCCAGTCTCTTGTTGGCCTTCGACGTCTATCGGTTCAAAGCTATCCGTTTCTGTTGTTTTAGTTTTTTCAGGGAATTTAAACGAAGCATCTACTTTCTCGACTTCACACCGTTGTTCAAATATCTTTTCCGCACCTTCGATAACTCTTATTGCAAGATGCAATCTTCCCGTTTTAATGTTGTTAAGAGGTAACCATATGTCATGTCTCTCGCCGTCTCTAAAATCATTAATCTTTATACAGCATTCACTGCGTAAAATAAGCATAAGTTGATAAGATAAGCATGTGTCTGTATATATTATGAGTTTAAAGTAATGATCAAGAAATAGCTAAAAGAAAACGAACCCGAGTGTGTCATCAAACAAGTGATCCTTATCACGGACTTCGATTTCAAGAACATCGAGTGAATCCCATGAAGGAATTGGAATCTTGAACTCTTCGTACCATTTTGGAGATAACGTCTTCTTCTGTGTTTTGGTCCTGAATCGGTAAGCACCAAGTTGACCTTTTATGTATGGATCAGCCAACCCTGAAAAACTTTTCAGTTAGCCAAAAGGTTCACTAAATGCTTTGGCTAATGGCCTTTTCAATGTGTAAACTTACCGTTCATGTCTGATGGCTTCATATCTGTTCCTTCCACAATTTCCACTAAGGCGTAACCAACTGGCTCCTTTGCATCCACCGAAAACCAAGTTTCTAAAACAACACAAAAAGATAATTAGGTCAAGTTCTATCATAATCTCCAAGTAAAAAATAACTTGTTATACCTTGTTCTGGTGAAACAAATTTCTCGACATCCACCACCAACATGTTCGGCTGCAAAAACAATGGTCATATAAATCAGAAACCCAAATACTTGCTAAAAGGGAAACGGGTCAAAGTTAACCCAAATTGTACTTTTACTCGTGTTATTGAAACAAATTAAATTAGATTGTGCTAACATTGATTTTTTTTTTATCATCTTTATCACATTACCAACAATGTGGAAAAAAACAACCTGACGTGCTTCTACTCAAACCCATTTTGACCCGTTACCCAACCTGCCTGATCCGTTTATTTTACCAACTCTAGTAAAATATAAGAGAACGAAGATAATGTTACCTCAACTAGCGTCTCCTCAAATGCAACCGTCAGAAGCTTATCCTAATTAAGTAAAAGAACATATTAAACACACATTAGAAAGTGTGTTTGTTAAAACTTTCATGTATAATTTCAATTAATCAAGTTCACTGGTTACTAACCAGCCATCCAGCAATTCCCGGAACTTCAGTAACATCGAGACCATGAGCAAAAATTGGTTTTATTGTCATCTGAAAGTAAGGTGGTTCAACAAAACACACCCTCAAACGTCCAAGAAACGGCCATTTTGGGAGGAACTTTATCCCTGCTAATACCTAAAACAAATTTCAAATATCACAAATTACAAAACTATCCTCATAAATCTTGATTATAAAGACGATAACTTTGGTAAAAAACAACTGACCTTTCCTTCAACATGCATTCCTGTTATGTGCATTTTTGCTGACATTCCAAAACCTAATCTTTTCGTCAGTTTCGCTGCTAATATTGCAGTCATGTCATCAGCTGTTCGAAAATTCATTCCCAGTTCCAAAACCTTCAAATATTACAAAAACCTTATAAGAAATCACCAAACCATAAATGTTTTACTACATTAAAAACCCTTGTAGGAGACAAGTTAATTACCAAATGATCGTCACCAGTAGATTGACGACAAACCCTCATTTCAGTAATCATAGGTGGAGTTCTTCCCAAATACAAATTCTGAACCATTGCTTCTTTCTGCATATATTGTTACATATAAATATTAAACAAACGAGTCATTTTTCGGCCTAAATTTTGTTTTTCTTTATAATTATTTAGCGTGTCAAACATGATTGCGAAATTATTATTTTCAACAATTATCTAGTGTTTTAGAATCAAATGACTTAAGAGGTTTTAAACATTACACTTTCGGGTGCAATTCAACCTACTTGACCCTATCAGAGATAAAAACATAACCAGAACCGACCCATTCACAATAAAATCTGTCAAAACTGCAACCACTAAATGGTACCATAGCAATCATACACGGACACACACAATACTTTTAACTTCTAAGAATTATTCTCTATTTAGGGGGGTGGAATCGCTATTTTTGACTATTTTTCAGCGTCCTACAAAAAGGACCCTTTTGTATGCTTAAAACATATTCTACAATATATCAAGTATCTGATGCAGCATCCAACTTTATCGAACATAAAAAGCTTGTGCATAAGATGCTATACAGAAAATACGCTAAATTCGATCATACGAGCTTAAAAACAATGAAAAGATCAAACGCATACCACGGTCCACGGTTTGTACTTCTCCAAGAACCAAGGTATGATAGGAAGTAGGATTTTCTGTGAGACAATATTTTCCATACATATTGGCCATATCTTTTCAACCAAATGGTTTAACCATCGTACCGATTCGGAATCCGATAGTACCTACAGAAAATCGAATAAAGTTCATCAATTTTCAGTTTTTAAGACTAAAGATCCAATTTTTTAAGCTAGTTAACAAAAAAGGGGGAAAATTTCAAATTTATACCAATATCAATTCAATAAATTAATAATCTAAGCTTTTCTGAAAAAAGTAAAAAAAAATTACCCTTTTTTGATTGGCTTGCCTTTTTTCTTCAAATCTCACTTTTCTTCTGAATTTTGTTGAAAAATTCTCATGAACCTTTTAACACACAAAAAAAAAATTCAAAATTCAAAATTAAAAAAATTAAAAATTATAAAATTATAAAAAAAAAAAAGAAAAATAGATTGCTTACCAAATAAAGATAGATCAAGGAAACAAAGTAAATAACTGGGTGACAAGAATTAAAGGAAGAAAGTAACCATATAACCAAGAACACAATGCCCACATGATGAATTATTGAAATCTCTGTTATATCCATCGTTTGACTTTTTTTTTCTTGAAATTTTAGAATCCCACCATTAAAATCAAGAATCTTGATGATTTAAAACACACCCACTTGATAAAAATCAAAACTTTATGCTTCAAAAAAAAAGAAAAAACATCTAGGGTTTGAAATTACAAAGATTGTGTTGAAGATATTATTGTGACTGTTTTGATTTTCGATTGACTGAAAAGGTTTATTGTAGTTGTTGTTTGGGCCCGTATGAAACGGGTATGATACGTGTTGTACAGGGGAATACACGTGGTGCTGTTGCACTGGATCTTTTCTCATTTGTTTCTGTCTTTGTCCATTTGGCAGTGTCGGCTATCCACGTGTCATTTCTTGACTTTTACTGTTTTTTTCTTGTATCCTTAAATTGGAGAATAAAATATCGTAATTTCTAATACGTATTGTTTAAGTGAGAGTTAAAAAACAATAAAGATTTTGTAAAACATAGTTTGAGTTGGGAGTAACGTCACAATCCAAGATCGGGTCCTCGGTGAACTTCAGGCTTGGGAAGACACGACAAATATTTTCGTCTCCAATAATGAACGGAGTAAGGAGCCACTCACCATGAGGTGGCGGTGAGTGGGAGAAAGTCACGCGTGACTCTTATTCCCAATCAAAAATGGTGACAAAGTCACCATGAGGTGGCGGTGAGTGGAGGTGAAAAAGAGGGGTTGCAGGGTGAGTCTCTCACCTGTGGTGAGTCGTGAAGTGGGTGGGGCCCCCCAAAATCTGCCGTTGGAATTGTTTTAAAAAAAAAAAAAAAAATTTAAACCCAATTTTTTTACCTATATATACCCACTAACTCAACCATTTTTAAACACATATCTTCTAAATTCATAACCATTCTTACTTTCTTCAACCAAATTACTTTCTTCTTCAAACAAAATGTCTAACCAAAACACTCCACGACCCAAGAAACGTCAACCAAAAACCCTCAACCGAAGCAATCCACCGACACCCGACGACACTTTTCATCTAGGAAACCCCTCACCGACCTTATTTCGACCTTACCCAAACCAACCTTACCCAAACCAACCTTACCAAAACCAACCTTACCGAAACCCGGTGCCATCGGAACAACGTGGCTTTCAATCTTTTGGGATGCAAACAAACACGTTTAGTGATTATGCGTCCCAATCTCCCTCGTGGCCATTTGGTCACCCCGACTATCTCTCTCAACCTCAAATGGGTGGTTCGTCAGCATATTCACAAAATGATCCACCTAGGTCTCCAATTCATTCATTCAATCTCGGAGATTGCTATTACCCTCAGTTTTCCGAATCTCATGAAGAAACTGTTCAAGAAACTCAACAAGAGGACGTTGCCACCTCACCACCAAAGCCGAAGAAGAGAGCATCTCGCGCCCGCCAAACTAAGGTGGACAAACAACCTACGTCCCGACAAACCATGTGGACAGAAGAGGAAGAACGCGCGCTATGTAATGGTTGGCGGTCCGTTTCCGAAGACAGCGTTGCAGGAAATACCAAGAGGAGTGAAGGCATGTGGGTAGAGATATTAAACTACATAGAGAGCAAAACGGGACAGGAAGGTCGTCGGACCTACGATATGGTCTTCGGAAAATGGAAACACGTTCGACCTGCCGTGTCGCGTTTTGCAGGAATTTACAGTTTCGTGATACGTACGACGGAAAGTGGAAAGGCAGACGAAGACTACGTGCAAAAAGCGATGGCGATATATCATAATGAAGTTGGCATTCCGTTTAGATATCGTCATTGTTGGGACATCTTGAAATACAATCCAAAATTTCAAGATGTCGAGCCTCTAGATTTCAGCCAACCCTCTCAAGGAAGCAACAAGAAGCAGAAGTCATCTGGTTCTAGTTCGTTCAACACAGATTCTGTAGACGTCAGTTTTAATCTAAATACTAGTGTTGACGACGATGATGAGGTGGCCGAAGTTCCACCACCACGGACAGGGAGGGACAAAGCAAGAGCTGCCTTGAAAAAGAAAGGGAAAGGGTCTCAAGCTTCAGCATCGTCAACTATGAATGACGAAGCACTTGCTAGGCTGATGGTAAATGAAATGACAGCTGCTGAGATTGCACAACGGGGTGAGTATATGCAAATCAAAAAAAGTGAGGTTGCTGCTTTGAATTATAGAGCCGAACAAGAAGACCTGAAGCTATATTTCCAAAACTACGATCACATGACCGGGTCCGGGCGAGCGGCATGGGAATTATTTCGGGCAAACCTCAAAGCGAAGTATAACTGGGAGTTTTAGCTTATCTATGTATCGTCTAAGTTTTTAATTTATCTATGTATCGTTTTTATGTATCGTTTTTAACGTTTTAATAAAAGTTTTAAATTTCGTTTACGTTTACGTTTACGTTTACTTAATAATTAATTTTTTTAGTTTATAAATAATAGTATTTAAATGAAAATGGTATGGTGAGTTTGGTAAGGTGAGTTGGCGGTGAGTGCGTGGTGAGTGTTATTTCCTCAGTAAGGTGAGTTTGTTTTCTGGAGAGAGAAAGCTGACGTGGCAGTGTGAATTGGTGGTGAGTTTGTGCTCTTACTCCCTTTAGCCTAATATGCGAGATACATGCCTAATATGCGAGATACATGACACTGAAATTTGAATAAGGAAAGGACTTTCTTAGTAGAGAGTCCTACTCGGATGGCCAAACGTAAGTTATGAGGTCGAATGTAAGTTCCTCTCGAACTCTTGGATACCCCAAAAGGTAAACTTTTATGTATTGCGTGCTCAACTTAATCGTCTCTCTACAAAAGTGAATTTACTATAAAAAGGTTTTGTTAGAGTTCATTATTGTGGTTCTATGAGAAATGCCCATAAACTTTGGATCATTGTAGCTTGACATGCCCGTTTGTCTCTAATATTTGAAGAATACTTGGTGGAATATTTCACTGTCAGTTTTTCATTCAGTCTCTCTTCGAGCTCTTTGACTTCTATATTTGTTCTACTTAAAACAACCGTTGGACCAAATATTTTCAAGGTGTATGCTATACGGGTTAATTGTTTGGAAATGCATCGAACTTTACATCAAAAACTATTGTATGCATCCATCTTCTAAATTATCTATTGTATTCATTTATCTTTCTAATTTGTCTAATGTCGGTATGATTTAACCTGTTTAAAAGGTTGCCGGTTACTTTGAGTTTTTGAATGATCGACCATCTGACGTGGCAGTGACGTGGACTGCCATGTCACATTTCAAAGTCAAAAAAATAAAATTAATATTCTTTGTAGAATAACGAACTTCCCCTACCAAAACCTCTTTTTCTTCTCTGCAACGTGGAAACCAGATTTACAACCTCAAAACTAGATTAAAACATATTATTAAGAATTAAAGAATCAAAAACTCAGTTTTGATATGGTTTTGAATCTCAGTACGCATCACCTACTTGTATATGCCTAATTCCTTCTTTCACACCATCTACGCATCACCTACTTGTACACCACGCATTAAAACAAGTACATTCCCATAAAATAAACCTTTTATTACCTAATATACTCTCTCTCTAAAACCCCTCTCACTTTCTCTATCTAAAAAAAACCCAAAAATCTCTCCGACAAACATTCCGATCACCGGAAGAAAAAAAAACAATGCCACGTTGCATCTTCTCCTGTTTCCCAAGACGCTCCAGCTCATCATCATTAACCCCCACCGCCGCCGCCACGTCAGACTCCACATCATCAACCCTCTCCTCGTTCGTACTCGAACTTTTCTCCTCCCAAGGCTGCCCGACATCGCCGGAGGCGGAGCTACTATTCTCACGTCTCGGCAGAGGCGACTTCGATAACGATTGTGAAATGACGAAGAACAATGATAGAAATAATTTGGGGTTTTCTTACTTTATTTGTAATTTTATAAAAATAAAAGCCTAACAACAATTGTATGTAAGTCAACAAAATCGACTAGGTATTTTTTTTTCAAACGTGGCAGCGGTGGTGAAGGGGTGCCGAGAAGAAGAGGGTCGTGATGTGTGGGCGTATCTGTGTGTGGTGGTGAAACAACTTCCTGTAAATCCAAAATCGGGTGGTAGAAGGCAGTGATCTTACGGTATTCGGAGAGTGGTGGCGATGGTGGAGTGAATCGATGGAGGATCTAGTGATGGAAATGAAGAGATCTATGGGAAAGAAAGAGAAGTAGTTGGGTTTGAAAGGAAGAAAGTCATATATATATATATATATATATATATATATATATATATATATATATATATATATATATATATATATATATATATATATATATATATATATATATATTATATATATACTAATTAAAAGAAAGAAAATAATTATATATTCCAAATAGATAAAAACCGAATCCACGTCATCAACAAACAAGTTTCAGGTCACATAATACATACAATAGGGCATATAAAAAGTTTGATATATTCAAAAGACGTTCCAAAAATTAGATGCATATAATAGTTTTTGGTGACAAGTTCGATGCATTTTCAAACAATTAACCCTATGCTATACTGCCATTTGGGTCTGGAACTTACAAAATAGGATCTCCTTTGCCCTTAACCCTGTCGGTGAAATTCATTTCTTTCCATCCAAAGAATTTTCCTTCTTTGGATAAAAAAAACATAAGCAGACTCAATAATTTATGTTGGGAAAATTGGATTTACATCCCAAGTCTTTTAAATATGGTTTAATTTTTTCTTTTTGTTTCTTTGATGTAGTTTTGGTCCTATTGTACAGTTGGTTTTTGGCTTGTTAATTAAAAAAGTTTGACTTTAAAAAAAAAAAAAAAATTATATTGGCAAAGTCGAAAGAAAATACTTTGTGGGATTTGATTTCTTTACGGTTTTTGTTTCTCTAAAAGGCATTTACGGGTTTTAGCAAAAATATGCATGGTGCTCTTGCGTTTGTGGCATCTATAAACTTATTTAAAAGTAGTGAGTCCAAGTCTTATTATAAAATAGGCTTTATTTGTTCACGTTTTATAATAATGATCAGATTAAAAGTTAAAAATGTCAAAGTTGGTGGAATTAAGAATTAAAATATAAGTAATCAAATTTGAAAGAATAAACTATAAATAATTAAAGTTGAGGATCAAAAACAAATTTCTTATGAAAGATAACGTAACGGAAACCATTAGTATACTTACGAAATGGAGGATACTACTTATTAGAAATTTTTGTTCGATAATTGATATTATAGGGTAATAAATGTGTTGATTACTATAAATTATGTTTGTAATATTTATTATATTTTGTTAGATGATCCAAAGAAAAAGGTGACGAAGTCAAAATCAAAAGGTATAAAGAAGTTGGAGACCAAAATTTTTTTCTTTATATTTGTTATCACTTTTCAATATATTTTTATTTTATACAAAATTATAAATCTTGAGTGCATTTAAAAAACTATTAGTATTATTTTTTAATATGTTCAAACGCGTGTTTAAAGACTACGTGTTCTTACATACACACTTATAAAAAAAATATCCACCGAAAATAACAATTATGAACAGATTTTTGTAGAATATTTCTACTGTTTTGTTTGTGGTCATTGACATTTGGCTCAAATTTAAGCTCGGTTTGAGCAACGATTGACGAGCTTAAGGGCTTGGGGTGTTGACTAAATCGATACGAACTTCTACTAGGACAGTGTGAACTTACCAAGCTCTTAGTGAGCCTACGGTGACGTATGATTAAGTCTGATGACGTAAGAGAGTGGGAAAATCTCTCTTGAACGTGTATGTGTGTGTAAATGGCAATGATTGAAATTGAATGAATTCTGACAATGACGAGTGAGATTTTATATGTTAGGAAACTAGGGTTTCCATTTATGGGCCATGATTATGTCTATGGGCCGTCATTTTATGACCCATAAGTGGGTAAGTGACGTAAGCATGCGCGCCTATGACGTCTGGTCAACTTAAGTCAACGAGGATAACTAGCCGTTATTAATATTGATTTGTCTAGGTTACAATATGGCTTGGTGTTTATGCTCGTGTCACACAGGTAGACAGGTGTGGAGACATTGAACATGGGATCACAAGTAAGTGTCGTATGTTGAGTAAGGTTTACTCGGACACGGGGCATAATGGAGCATGGGGAGGGGGTGGACATTTCATATGTAACCGGGTAGCCAATATTGCATGGTCGGGTGACCAAGTTGTGGTGTCCGGGTAAGGAGTGTTTGTTGTCGGGTAGGCAAGGCAGGTGTGCCGTGTTGTCTTTCTCGTAGGTGGGGCTACATCAATCCGGGTGTAGTTGTTCCGGACACGTGGCTTAACACTTGAGTCAACCGAGTCACAATTACTTGAGAGCGGGGCTTAGTTATGTCAGGTATAGAACTGGGTAGACCACCAAAGTGTACCAAGGCGCGGGTCATTTGGCCTCGTGACGGGGCCCTCCTTGTGTCGGGTATGGAACAACAATTGGTGATTGGGCTTGGAACCATGTGTGGTCGGGTACAAAACAAGGTGTGTCCGGGCTTGGAAGCAAGTGTGGTCGGGTACACAACAAAGCGTGTTCGGCTAAGATTGTAGCCTTTTCTTCGTCCGGCTAAGGGTGTGTCCGGCTAGAGTTTATCTTAGCTTTTCAATCTTTGTATGTGTCGAGTGTGTACGGGCTTGGTACAAGTTGTGTGGCTTGGTATAGAACAAAATGTGTCTAGTGCGTCCGGGCTTGGTACAAGTCTTGTAGTTGGGTAGGAGTTTCTTATAGGCGGGGGCCTAGGTGTGTCGGTTAGAGAAACCAAGTAGCTTGGCTTGTGTCCTAGGATCATGTTCTAGTATGTGTCCAGGTAACTAAAGTCAATCGGGTATGCCAACCGGATAGGCCAACCGGGTAGACCATGTGTGGTAAAATCAGGCAGGAAAGCCAAGGAGGAAAAGTCAGCTAGGAAGGCAAGACATGAAATCTAGGTAGGAAGGCCAAGCAGGAAATCCACTTAGTATTTTATTTAACTTTTTGAGTTAGCTCGGGACCAAGTCTTAATACTAACCTAATCAAACTCCATCAGTTATAGGATAGAGGTCAGGTTCAAATACTTCAAATACCGTCTAAAATTTCATGCCTACACACAAATTTACTATTTATAAATACTCAATTAATCTGGTAAGTATGATTTTGATTGAAAATAGTCATGAGTTCGAATTCGAACTCATTCGTTATATGTGATGTTAAGATATAAGAACTGCCCAAAGTCTAGTCACTGATAAAGGGTACAATTGGGTTTAAAAAGAATAATGTAGTCGGAGTTCCTCAATCAAAAATAAATCTTTTTATTAATATTTTCTTACAATAAAAGTATTAGTAAGATGTTTTTGTATGCTATTTTCTAAAAGTATAAATGCAAAACTTTTACAAAATAAATATTTAATACCCTTGGGTTGTCGGTTATATGGCTTTAATCATCATAACCTTTTTAAATCAAAATCCAACTTGGTTCAATGAATCATAAAACTTAAATAACCAATAATTAATAAAAATGATTATAAAAAAAGGGTACCAAATGCAATAATTCATATTTCAAGTCCTCCGGGAATGTGGAGCTTCACATGTCGGCAACCCCTTTTGTCCTTTTCTCCTAAACAATTAGCATGATAAAATGATCGGTTGATGCAAAATCTTTCTTTTCCTTTCTATTATCTTTCCAGTTTACCACCTTCAACTTTTACTCCGATAGTGAGTGATATCCTAACTCGTCGTAGTCGTCTCATATGTCCCTTGCGTATGAGTATCTAGCAGCAGCAAAACAAACAGATTAATTAACAAACTTATTAAAGAATTTCGACCAACCACCTATGGTTGATTTGAATGCATTTAATCTATAACGGGTCAAATTGGTTGAACATGTAAATACATTAGGGAAAAAGTCATACGAAGCGTATTCAAATGATTGCTATGGGATTGCGGGAAGGAGCCCAAAGGATGCATATAACTACCAAAAGAGAAAAGGAAAGCAATGACCAAACAACATTGATGATCTAGTGGATACGTCATAGCTCACTAATCGGGTCGGTCGCATTAAAAAACACACTACTACTTTTGACCCGTTCAACCCATTAAACATATTTACCTTTTTATTTAATTCTTTTAACTTAACCCCTTTGAGCTATAAAATATAAAAATAATCAAGATCAACTCATTTCAACTTATATTGATTTCCCTAATTATGTAGTTCTTTTAAATCTTGAAATGTAAATCTTTAGAATCAAATTCAATTCAAAATGAAGTATATATGAACCCGGATATTTCTAGTTTGATCCAACTGTAAATACGCTAATTGATTTAGAAGCAGCTACATCAATGTTTCTATTTTAAACCTATAAACAAGTTCGGTGACATTACGTTTAGACTGACTTTACGACGTTAAACTTGAAAACCAAACGCATGACACCAACATGAGAGTAGACATTGATATGCCACATCTACTAAAACCCGAAAGCAATATAAAAGAATTAACTACCCATATATGCAAGCTTTCAGCTGTCAAGTAACCCCATAATATCAACTAACTATATAGCTCTTTTGCTTGTAGCCCTCATCCTCAATAACGAGTGTAAGCTGCATTGAAAACCTCTATCCAAAGTGAAGGATATTGCTCCGGCTCCTGCACAAACACACACAAGTACACTCGATAGTTGAAAAACTATTTCTCCGTATTTTATTGTGACGTATCATCGAACACTCTATTTACGGGGAACTACAACTTTTCTTCAAACATATTATCATGTATAAATCAATTAAAACGGAGACAGATACAGATATAAATGTAAATTTAGAAAACACTTTAGGGATGAACATAACATAGATTCAGAAAACATTTATTTTAAATAATTTGGGTTCGGTTTTTAATTTTCATGGGATTGGTTATGTGGCTACTACTTTCTTGTCAAATGTTTTAATCAAACATCATTTTCTATATTTATTGCTTTGTCCACGTATATTTTCTAATCTTATCTTTATCAGTTCTGCTTTTCTAATATACTACTATATTGAAAATGAAACATTTGCTCTTAAGATTGAGAGGTGGTACACATTATATAAGTCTAAACATGTTTCATTTATATAAAAAGTCGTTTTATTAACCAATCATTTATTCAACGATCAAATTATAATTTTAGACATATTTATAATCTTATATAATTAAGCATATTTATCATTTATTGATTTAACCATGGACGAGTCACATAATACCAGAAAAACTCTCACTTACTAAAATATAAAATGGGCCTAAATAATTCGGTGTGCTTTCATTTTAATTTTGTACCAGGAAAAATAGGCCCAATTCAATTTTTTTGGTTTTATTTTAGATTTTGCTAAAAAATAGTTCGAGGAGGCGTGGATATATTTAAAAACTGCGGACACAAATTATTATATTGAACATCACACAACCCATTTTAAGTAATTCCTCTTCATTTTTGAATAACCGCTCATACATACACAATTATTTATGTATGTATAAAATTCTATCCATAGTTTATCGAAAATATTGTTAACAACTACATTTATTTTTGTCGCTTATCTCTAGAAAGAGAATTTTGACAAATGAGATGGCAAATGTTTGAATGTCGTTGTTATTATCGTTTCTTGTAAGCTATGTTGGTATATTTTTCGACTTGGATTTAGTTGTTGGTCAACATCAATAGAGAAAAGAAAGAAAAAACACTTACAAGTGAAAAACTAATTTTTGTACATTCAATATACGTCACTAAACTTGTAATTTTTGCTAAATGTTAATTGTTAAATACATCACATTGTTAACCAAAAATGATGAATTCATATCACTAATAACAAATACAATGAAAGCAACTTATTTTATAGGAACAAGTAACCTTAGTGACCCACTTCACATTTGCATATAAACTAGTAAAGTCTCTTATCAATAAAGTTTGAGTAATTATTCAAATCGTGTAAATGGTTATGTCTAAAGTTCATGTATAGTATTTACGTCTCAAAATTTACCTTAATCTCTTGTATAGTCTTGACAAAAGAAAAATGTCGATGATCCATAAAAAAGGTAAAAGCTAAATACTTTATGCCGGAATATATGTGACAACTACACGAAAATGGTATGTAACAAGGTGATTTTGTTTAGAAACCATCAATACAACATTTTAGAGATTATATAAGAAGGTTTGGTTTACATCTTAAGAACTCGAGACCATTCATGTATTTCACTCCAAAAATAATACCTATAAGTGAAACCCTAATTATACAACTAATAACAAAAAATACGTTGCAATTTCGAACGTTACTAGATAAACATCTTGCTAGTTGTTATATACATAGTTTAAAAACTATTATTCTGATTAAACCACATATTGACATACAACGTCCTTATCGACCGAGCACACGGTCATGAGAGAGGTAAATTACGAGTTACAAGTAGGCGTGCCCAAAAAAACATAAACCGATTTGGGATATATGGTTTGTAAACCGGTTCGGGTCGGGTTTTTGGAAACTGGTTTGGGAAACCGGGTTTTTTTCATGAACTTTTTTTTTTTAAATATAGTATTTTTACCATTATTATATTTTTTTGAGTTTTTTTTTTTTTTACGATTTTTTCATCCTAAAATTAAGTATAAATAAGTATGTTGATTTTATCGTCCAAGATCAACAATGAAGAAATCAATTACGATTAATAAATAAGTCATTACTAAGATTTCATATTGTTTTTTGTATTTTTTTGAACATTTTTATTCCAAATATCGAAATATTAAACTTATGAAGATGTGTTTCAAACTTATTTAGTAGAACACAACATTTATGTATTATGTATTACAAGTTTGTTTAATAAAAAGTCGATTTTTAACATATTTTTGCAAATAACGTTTTTTATTTTATTTTTCTAACCCAAACCGATTCCAAACTAACCCTAACCAATTTGGATGGGTTAGGTTTTTCAATGTTGACGAACCAATTTCTAACCAAACCGATTTGAAAAATTTAACCAAAACCCGATTCGATTTTGCTCTAACCTGAGTCTATCTTGACCCATCATATAGGACAAATAATAAAACGAAAACACACGATCCAAGAAACAAATGATCCAACCGGCATAGAAGGCCAATATTCTGTCCCCATTTGTTTATTCATCAAAACTACTAAAAAAAGATGAAATTACCAAAGTTGATATAATCGCCAACAGAATTGTTATTATTATTTATTACAGACATGCTACGATCACGATGTTTAGGGTTGACAACTTGTTTTTCTCTTCCATCATTTAACCATCATCAATCTGCAACCATTTCCTGTTCAATTCGATCGAAAATGGAAACGGCGTCGTATTCAACAACAAGATCAAACAAGTTATTGTTTCGTCAATTGTTTGAGAAGGAATCTTCTACTTATACTTATCTTTTAGCTGATTCTTCTCATCCTGATAAACCCGCTTTGGTCAGTTTATGTTCATTTTATTGTAATTTAAGTTAATTACTGTTAGTTAGTCCATAATTATATGTTCCTAAACTTACTTCTGTTTAGAACTTAAAGGTTAAAACGACTCCGGGCTACCCGCAAAGCATGTGATCGCCCTCATATTAGTCACATTTATTTGCGTAGGCGCAAAGTTTGTGTGGAAGCCAAAATAAAGGAGCAAATTTTTCGAATTAACTTTTATTGGGGCAAAATATTAAAAGTAACATAAATATAATTATTATTATTTTTTTTTTTAGAAAATCACGAATTTAAAATTTTGAAAATAATTACTAAATTCGCGACGCGCAACTTTTTTCTTTTAGCCATGGCGCGACAAGGGGATATTTTGAAATAAGTGGTGTATATTAAGCCACGTCTTCGCGTCTATTAAAACTCGTTCTCGCGACATGACAATCTTGTTCTCGCGCTATGACGTGGCTTAATATACACCACTCATTTCAAAAAATCTCGTTCTCGTGCCAGGGTAAAAGACAAAAGTGGTGCGGCAAATTGTCGCGGATTTAGTGATTATTTTCGAAATTTTAAGATGTCAAATGATTAAATTTGTGATTTTCTCTACTTTTTATATTGTGACAAAATTGACTGGCTATTCTGTCCCCGTCTTGTCCCCCCCCTTGATTAGTCGGATATAAAATGTTATCGCAATTGCGAAATGTATAAGTGAGTACCAGTTTGCAGTAATATATAGATCCACATAGTTATAGATGAATTTGTACATATTAGATTTTATATTTTTGGAATCAATCAGTCTGTAGCATGAATTATGTTTCTGTGTAATTGTCGTTAAGAGGACCAATTACTTGATTTTTTCTTTTACTTATGTATGACTAGTTATTTCAATGTTAAAGACTTTTTTGGGGTATTGCAGTTGGTTGACCCTGTCGATAGGACGGTTGATAGGGATCTTTCTCTTGTTAAAGATCTCGGATTGAAACTTGTATATGCTATTAATACTCATGTGCATGCCGACCACGTAACTGGAAGTGGGCTGATCAAGGTATATAACAAACCTCAAGATCTGTTCTCTTACTCATCAAGAACTTTAGTTGGCGATTATCATTTATGACACGATCATTATACGCAGACTAAAGTACCTGGTGTTAAGTCTATTATTTCCAAAGCAAGCAAAGCATCGGCCGATATTCTTGTTGAAGCCGGTGACAAAATTCAGTTTGGTGATCTTTATTTGGAGGTATTGAAATTTGATAGATCATATAAATGCTTTATTGTTAAATCTTTGACTAAAATTTACTATTTATTATCGTGTTTTACTCCAGGTTCGTGCAACTCCAGGGCATACGGTAGGCTGCGTTACCTATGTTACTGGAGATGGACCTGATCAGCCTCAACCAAGAATGGCGTTTACCGGTGATGCTGTCTTAATACGTGGATGTGGGAGAACTGATTTTCAGGTATAGTAGTATATTTAGGATTCTAGTAGCGACGTAAACTGGAATTTTATTGATAATCTTCGTATTGCAGGGTGGAAGTTCCCAGCAACTATATGAATCAGTCCACTCACAGGCAAGAACTAAAATTGAAAGATGAAAGAACTCGTGTGCACCTTGTTCTTGATCTTCCGTTTTGTGAAACTCAATACTTTTTTTGTCATTTCTCCAGATTTTTTCATTGCCAAAGGACACATTCATTTACCCTGCTCATGATTACAAAGGGTTCACGGTTAGTATACATTATACCGTATGGTTTTTTGATATCTACGTACAGAAAGTAGATGCTCATAGACACATTGGTTTTCAGGTTAGCACTGTGGGAGAGGAGATGCTGTATAACCCTCGCCTCACAAAAGATGAGGTACCCTGATGCTAGTTGGTTATACTAGACTAGAGGTTGCAAAATGAGCGGGTGAGAGTTGGGGAACGGGTCAATGTGGGTACTTTTCAATGCACGTCAAGATAGGCTCACCTGCCACTGGTTTTTAAATCTTAAAAAAAAGTAGTAATTAACTTATGTGCTACGTATGGTCACAAAACTTTATCAACCAAAATAACCGAACTTTTTTAGCAAAGCTATTTAGGAGCTTGTATGCATTCAAATACATTTTGCAGGACTCTCAGTCTGTTTGACCCGTTCGACCGATTTGACCCGTTTCGTTTTTAGATAAATCCTTGAGTTTAACCCATTTGACCCAATAACCCATAATCCATATCAACCCATTTATAGGTAACATCCTATTTCATGATTCATTCTCTTCATGAAAAATCAAAATCCCGTCTATAATATGTACGTCTGTTCAGTTAAAAATACTATCTACGGAGATTTTTTGTTTTGTTTTGTTCTCTGCATAGTGCATACTAATCTAAACTTTGGCTTTTCAGGAAACATTCAAAAGCATCATGGAAAGTAAGTAGATTATAGTATTCTATTAATTCAAATGTCTAAATTATAACAATTTGTCTATAGCTAACCAAATTTGTTAACAGATTTGAAGCTGTCGTATCCAAAGATGATTGATGTGGCAGTACCAGCAAATATGGTTTGTGGGTTGCAAGATGTCGAGTCAAAAGCTGCGTGATCTGTGTTATATATGTTTCATGTACACGAATAAATCGTTTGTAGAAAAAAAGTTTGTAAATAAATAGTTTGCGATATTCGCAACTGTAACCTTCTAATATACAAATGAATAACTTTACGGGTGTTTCAAGGCTTGTTCCAACTCTCCTGGCATAAGTTTAAATGAGTTTATGCTTAACCAAGATCAAATGATTAACGAGCTATTGGACTTGTTTTGTTACAAATTTAGTTCCGAAATTGATGAAAGAAAAACAAATATCAACAGTAAGAAGTGACTCAAATCTTTTGACAGTGGTTAACAACTACATTATCTTTTTAATAACTACCAAGGTGGTTTATCACTAACTACATGTGGCTTAATCAACCACCCGAAGGTGGTTATGAACAAAATTAGTTAGGGCTACGTCGTGAAAATCCTATAAATAAATATTATTGGGTATGAATGTATGATACGAGTAACTGTTTTTTTAAACCCGGATTTCTTGATTAAATTGTTTTCAAAGAAGCTGACCAGGTAAGCAAAAGTTCGAAGATGATTAAAGCAAAACTATATTTATACGGTTAACAAGTTTACATGGTTGAAGTGAGCTGTTTACATCCTTAACAATATTTTTTGGATTATGTTCTCAGAAGATATGTTTAAGAATAAAAAAAGCTAAAATTACTTTCTTCGACAACAATATTTTTTTCTTCTTCTTTTAATCCGTCATTTATACGAGTCGACTCAATAATTTCATTAGTCGACTTGTGGACAACTTATAACCGAAGCGGCAATTTTGGGCTAAACATGAAATTCAAAGAGCAAAAACCTATAAACATGTTGACCTGAATTGAATTTTATGATCGGTTTTCATCATAACAGTATTTTCTAAGATATTTGTTTAAAACTTCTTTTTTCTAAAATATTTATCCTCAGCTTTTCAATAAACTAGATTATTGTCCCGCGATAGCGCGGAAAAAAATAAAAATTGAATCGTAAATTGCATGTTTATATATATAGATTCTAATTTATTATGAGAAAATAATGTTATACGTATAATAGATATATATTTTTACGTTTATACACATGTTTTTTATAATTATAATAACATATAACACAATTACTTTTATACACATGTTTTGATATTTTGTATCAGAAGATTTTAGAATAATAATAAGGTAAATCATAGTCCAAATTGAACGATTCTATAAATAAATTATGATTATGTTTTTTTATTTTAGTAGAGATGAAATGAAAGAGGGAATGTAATTATATATTGTTAAAGGGTGTAAAATGAAAATAATATTTGATGACATCATCAATCTGATCTAACGGTTGATATCAAATAAGTTAACCCATCTAATGGACCTTACTTTGTCATGTGGCATTTAAAGCCTCTCTTTTATTATATATTAAAGATACCATGAATATCTAGTTTGTTTAAAACTTTTCTTGACCATGATATCTATTTTACCATTTCTACCATTTATAGAAAAAACATCACACTACATTTCTACGGTTTATATATATATGGATCAAGACTTTTAATAAATATTTTAAATTTAAGAGATCAAGTTGACAATACACCGACTATGTCATGATATCAGGATGATATATGATAAAACGTCGTTATATCTCACCGAAAATCTCTTGAATACGAAAAACGTTGCCTCTTTAACATAAAATGAATGTAATAAATATAACATGGAAAAAAATAAGAAACCATTAAATGATCAAAGTACTTACCTCATATAACTTTATTTAAAAACTAATAACTAAATTAATTAACAATTTCTGCACCATCTTTTTCATCACAAATTATATACTTTCAACGTAGCGGTTCTAAATTAGACAAGTTCTCCGTCATATTTTCATATCTGATTTTTACTACAAAAAATCTTTTTTATCTAATAAATGGGAGTTTAGATTGATGTCATTTGGCTGAGTTGGCGAATGCTTAGATTGTCCACGTAGGTCAGTTTTTTAAATAGTGATGTCATCTGCTTAGGTGTAATTTTGTTAACTTTTTCATTTTTTATTTTACTTAAATTTGATTTATTCAACCAACATTGTATGTATTGATGAGAAAAATAGCAGGCCTTTTCTTTTCGGAGAAAATGAAAGGTCATTTTGAATCTAGCCTCTATTACAGGTTTTATTCATTTTATTGGTAACCTAAAAGTTATTTTTCCAATGCAATACAATCAATGAATCCTTTCGTGCTTCCTTTTTATTTATTTTCTTATTTTTTTTAATCAAACGATCTCTGCTTTTCTACCTACTGATTTCAATTTACATTCAAAGATTTTTCAATCTGAATCATATTCATCTTTGTGAGCTATACATTACCTGATTTCTTTGCAAATAATATTCAAATAATATTGACTATGAATCATTTTTAGGGTTTTGATTTTACAATTTTGTGTTGTTGTAGGATTATATAAGTTGATTGAAGAAATATCTGCAAGGGGATGGTACGTTTTCTTTTCTATTTTTATAACTACGATTTTAGTAGAGTGTTCGAATAGAAATTTATATTTTTGATTTGTAGAGGTTTTTTTACAGATTTGAATGCGATCTCATATTACTTATTTTGTTCATGGATTCATTTTTTCGGCTAAGGTAATACATTTCCCTATGATTAGTTCGGGGTTTGAGTTGAGTTTATATTTTGATTTGTGTTGTGTTTTGATATTTTTCATCTTCTTTACGATACCTATTTTTTTTTTTTTTTTGTTTCAATTAAAGATGTTGGGATTTGTTATCCTTGTGATTGAATTATTCATGAGGTTGATTATGAAATTTGACTAATTTAATTGAAGTTACCATTGTAGGGACTACTAAAGTGACACAACTGTGTTTGGAATGGTGAAAAGGAAAAAAAGAGCAATTGATAATATTGGTTATGCTGCTGATTCTCTTTGGTTTGTATATGTGTATATGACACACAAACACTTCATTCATATGCATCATGTTGGGAGTTCTTGCTGTTAATTTGGAACCAATAATAGGAAAAATATTAATTTGTTTACTCTATTTGGGCTATCCTCCCACTACTTATTGTTGATTTTCTAATAAACGATAAAAGATGTTTACAGGTCAACCCAAATTGAACAAAAATGTTCCGTTTTCAATCAAACCCGTTTTGACCTCTCATTTGTATGGCCGTCTTGCCTCTTTTGCTTTATTTGTGTAACTAAAATGGCAAAGTAATCATCTTTTGACATTACTTAAGCTTTTTTATACAGCTTCAAATCAACAAGTGTGATGGATGTGTAAATGTTAAACTTTTATTAAAGAAAATGAATTTTATGGGCTAAGAAAAAATATAGTTTTTTTTTATTTTCTTTTATGCAATTTCTTTAGTTTAATATTTACTTTCTTTAGTTTGAGTGAATCAATGTGACATTGTATCTGCTTACTGTTTTTATATAATAGACTAGACATATGCTAATAAGATTAGAATTGAATGCTTTACATAAGTGTTCTTGGTAGGCTTTTTCTCATTTACTATAAATGTAATGATATTGAATTATTTTACTATGAATGTAACGATATAATGTTCAACAAAGTGCCCAAATCATTTTGTTTTTCTTTCAAAAGGTAGTTAAAAATGAAAAGTGCTACATTAATTATACGATTAAATGATTTGAAATTGAATTTGTAATATGTTGTTGAATGAGGATATAAATATAACGAAACCTTTATAATGTTAAAAGGTTATATCATACATATTTGATTCTAAAAAATAAAGGTTAGGACACCAAGTTAAGATTTGAAGTGGTATCAAATTATTTTCAAAAATTACAAGCCTTAAAAATTTTAACTGTTTTTTTTATCATAGATTTTTAAAGTCGTTTAGTACACTATGCTTTTAAGTTGGAATATATATTATTTCTTATAATTTTGCAAACTCATTAAAACCACATTTCACATTTATAATAAGATCAATAAAGCTTTCTTAATTATGAATATTACCAAACTTTTAAGAGTTTTAATTTAAATTTATTTATTTTTAAATAATTTTATACAACCCAGTGTGTACACACGGGTAATAAGCTAGTTAGAATATAACATGCCAGCAACACCGTAGATATTAACGAAATAGTTTATGTGAATTGAATATCCACGTGTCCATACCCAATTAGTCAAAGCTTCACATGAAGTAGCTGTACAGAAACAAACTCATTTACACTTGATTTTCCCTGTAATTTAAAGATCAAATCCAAAACCCTAGAAAAAAAATCATGAGTGAACAAGGAAAGAATAGCAATCAAGATGAATACCAGCATCATTCCGTTCAGCATCAACCACCGCCCCATCAGTACGGCACTTTCCAAGGCGTTCACAACTATCCTCCGCCGCCGCCGGTGATCGGATTCCCTCAGCCTGTTCCACCTCCCGGAATATCTGGTGGACATTCAGTTGATCCTTATGTTCATGGCTACCAGGCTGTTCAAGGTATATAACATAATTACCTTCAATATATCTCATTATGCATGATCTCAGTTTGTAATCTTACCTGTTATTACTACATATGTTCTCGTGCTACTTACGCCTTGTATTTTACACCTATAAGATAAATCCATTGATCTCCGGCTGATAGAAATGATATTAGGATATTTTGCGTGTTTGTTTAATTAGGTTGTGATGTGTAAAATCTGGTCTATTTAAAAACTCGAAATACACCAACACTCGACTACATATACTTAGCCAGTTGACCTAATCGTGTATATTATAGTTCAGGTAAATCAGATTCGTTCGCAGGGAGTGAGTTAAAGTTTAAATAAAGAATTAATGAAACTAGAGATTTGGGTGTTTGTGACCGAATTGTCACGTTGCTTAAACTAATTGTAAAAAGTAATTTGTCACGTGAAAATGTTGTTTGTTAGGATTGATTGTTTGTTTATCAATTTAATGAAAAAACACTCGTTTGGGTAGTTCACTAATAGTTTGATTTTACTTAAGCTATGTTAACTTATTTCTAAATTATAAGTAAGTTCTTCTCGAATGCCTAATTAACTTTAATTACTTAAAACAATACCATTTCTCTCGAATACAGGAAAAGTCCTAAATAATTAAGATCTAAGAATCAAGTCGATGTTTATGATTTAATCTTATAAAGCTTTATCTCGAATAGTTTAACTAGTTATCTAGTTCAATCTTTTGTAATTATAAACTAACGTTCTAGTTTTAACCTAATTATTTCAGTTTCTATTACCAATTCCTCTCGGTAATTCTTAATCAATTATACACCGATTGATTATTTCATTCACTGTTTAACCTAACTCTAGATTCCTCTCGAACTTTAACAATATTTAATATTCAAACAAAAACGGATCTTCGATTAAACATTTAATAACATTCAATAAATCAAAAGCTAACTCATTCTAATAGATCCCTAATCCAAACGAATGTTATGTTATTTAGCTACTCATAATGAAGAAGAAAAACGACATAAACGAATCAACTGTGTAAAGTACAAGAGCTGGAAATCGATAATAATTGAATATCTTTCTTCAAAATTGTCTTCTCTCCTTGTCTTTAGCTCTAAAAATTGATTCTTTATCTCCAAAATCGTCCTCCGAAAACTGATATATCTTTAGGGTTGTTCCGTGTCTTTAAATAGGCAAAAATCCAGAAGCCCAAAACTCAACCGCGCCGCAATACCTATGACTGCGGCGCAGTCCGAAGATTCTCGAACTTTGATTTCAATATGATTAGTCACTGCGTCACACCACACTCTCCTGCGACGCAATCAACCTTTATTTTCAAGTTTCTCGTACTTTTGGCCTTTTACTTGTGTTTCTTCGACCAAATTACCACTTCTCGATCCATGTTAATACTGTCACTAGGGCTGTTCATAGGGCTGTTCAAAAACGGATATCCGAAATTTCGGATAGTGGATTATAAATATCCGATATCCGTATACGAAATTTCGAATATACGAAATTTCGAATATACGAAATCGGATATCCGAAATATTCAGGATATCCGAATATCCGAAATAATAACACAAAATATAAAAAGTAAAATAATTTAAAGTCATCAACTGGTAACATACACCATACTAGAACACATTGCACAAGTCTTAATCCTAATATTACATGCCCAAAATCCAAAGTTACATAAGTTTCATTAATTAGATACGCCTAATAACGCAACTTTATGAACCAAAAAGCAAATTATCTCCAAACACGCATAGAGTCCAACTCCGTTAATAATCTGCAAATATATATTTTTATAAAATGATCAGATGAGAAATGCTACAAGTCTACAAAAAATTAAAGTGAATATACTTTGTTATAATTGAGAATTTGAGGTGATTTTTACCTGTAGACATAAATGACATAAATGAAGATGTCAATCTTTAAACCAATGTAGACATAAATGACATAAATGAAGATGTCAATCTTTAAACCAATTCATCATTTGTTTTAATATCATTAGCCAAGTAAGTAAGTAACAGCATGTCAAGAGCCAATAAAATTAGTAGCAAAAGTTATTAGTTTATTGCCAAATCAGTTTATGGCTTTAAATGATTGTAGCCTAATCAGTTGGCAAAGTTAATACAACTAGACTCGTTGAAATAAAAGTAGCCTGATCAATTTATATCATTAGAATCGTTTACATAGCAGTTGCGTAAGTTTATACCTTTTAATTTTCAATCAGTAGCAAAAGCAATAACTTGCAAAAAAAAAAAAAATCATAACGTGCTTATATATATACACCTTAATCAGTAGAAAGCACGTAATCGAACACATCTTCACCCGTTAGGATCGCTTCACTCTCTAGTGGTTCTGTTTCATCAATGATGATGGTTGGTTGTTCGGTGGTTAATTCCTTCAAACCTATGGCACAATTAACCAATAATATTAGCAAACAATAATATATTGATGCATAAAAAAACACAAACATAATGAAACATAGAAATTAAGACTAACACTCTTCTTCCATTTTTTCTATCTCGAGAAAGGTTTCATCAAGCCTTATGGGAGTACGAGAAGGGCGTATCCAATCTTGAGAACATATTATAGCTTCTACCATTCTTGGAGTTAAAGAAGTTCGAAATGAATCAAGCACACGTCCACTAGTGCTAAAAGCGGATTGAGATTAGAAACTGGAATAGTAAGCACATCTCGGGCCATTTTTGCAAGAGCGGGATACCTACATTTTTGAACCTTCCACCATGCCAATATGTCAAAATCATCACATGGTTCAGGGTCTTCCGCCTCATACTTCTCCATCTCTCTCTTTTTCTCGGTGTTCCCTGAATTTCCCATATCCCATATTCTTGAATCATAATTTTATCATAATCCATCTCCATCTCCCCCCACACCGGGTTGGTAGTCGATGTAAAAGTTCTAGATGACACCTCCTCTTCCGTAACTTTTTGAGGCACGGAAGACTGATAGTGGTTAAACAAAATACCTAGATTGTCCTTTAAACTTTTTAGAAACTTTTTTGCATCGATTTCATCAAAGTTTTTACCAATAACCCATTTGATATAATTCATCTTGCATCTCGGGTCAAGATATAGGGCAACAAACAAGAATTGATTGAGTTTCTCAACTTTCCCCCAATATTTCTTATATTTCAATTTCATTTTATCAGCCATATCCTTAACGAAGTTAATCGAGAAATCACTTTACCAATCCCAAATACCTCATGCATATAAGCATTAGATGTCTTTCTTAAGTGTTTTATAGCCAAATCATTATAACAAGCATTATCCACAGTCAAAGTCATGATGTTTTTTAACCCCCACTTATTCAAACACTCCTCAACCGCTCTACCAATTAGTGCCCAAAATGACGCAATTGGACAAAAGTTGATAATCCTCTTGTGCAAATGCCAATCACTATCTATAAAATGAGCGGTAAGACACATATAACTCATATTTTGAAGTAGTGAAGTCCATGTATCAGTGGTGAGACATACTCTAGAAGACGGATTTTGAAAGATATTTCCTAGATTTGTCCTTCCTTCGATAAAAAGATTATAGCAATCTCTCGTTGCAGTAGCACGTGAAGGGACAAGAAAATGTGGATTAATTACTTTGCAAAACTCACGAAAACCGTCATGCTCTACAAAATTGAAAGGCAACTCGTCAATAATCAACATCCCAGCAAGGGCTTTCCTAATGGCTTCTTGACTAAACTCCCACAACTTATAATCAACATCCGAGCAAGGGCTTTCCTAATGACTTCTTGACTAAACTTCCTCAAACTGATACAACTTCATTAGAACCATCATCACTAACACGAGTTATAGACTCAAGATCAATAAGTTTTTGTTTCTTATCTAAGTTTGGGGGATATTTTTTGCAACTATTGATGTGATTTTTTAAAGGAGCAGTCCCTGAACGAGTACCGCAACTAATTTTTGCAAAACAATATTTACACTCAGCAAAATTTGCAATACCACACCCTTGATAATGAGCCCAATGTGGAGATCTTTTATTTTCAAATGAAGAACCAACTGGATTTGGTATACGTGGTGGTTTTGCCACTTTTACTTTTTTCTTCGCTGGCATGTTTTGTTGTTGCTTCCTCTTCCCTTTACAATTCATTGTCTCACTTGTCCCTATTACCTGTCTCATTTTCACACACAAATTCACAATCTGAGTTGTCATGATCTTCATTCATAGCGCTTCCATCTTCACTCATTTTGCAAGCTTTATGTATAAACAAATAATTAAAGCATTATTCAATTTATCACCTAATTTGTATTTTACACATACACATGAAGAAGAAAGTTTCTTAAAATTAAACAAACCTGAAAACGTGCAAACAACAAGGCGTGAAGAAACTTAGATTCGGGATGGAGAAACTTAGATTTAGATTTGGGGATGGAGAAACTTAGATTTAGGGTTTTCTATGAAATGAAAGAATATGAAATGAAAGAATGAAAGAGGACTCTGTGCTCAAGATAAATATCTTTTAAAATTAATTAATTATAATAAAAACTTATATTTCGGATATTCGGATAAACCGAATTCTTCGGATATCCGAATTTTCGGATAATCCGGATCGGATTTTCGTATATTTCGGATTCTTATTTTCGGATACGGATATTTTGAACAACCCTACCTGTCACTTGAATAAACACTTTCAAACAATTAAATGCAAAAAACTACCCTATCCATCATGAATTTAACACGAAAACGACCAAATATCGCATATAAACATATATGAAAATATGCGATATCAGGTTGCTTTGCTCTGCTATTTCTTCGTTCGTTTACATTATTAAACTTATGAGAACTCGTTGGTTAATTAGTGAAAATGTGTAGTAATGTAAATGAACAAAAAAATGGTTTGAGTAACTTAATTGAACGAAAACGGAAAGTAAAGTAACCTTTCAATATATCTCATTATGTTATAATTAGATATGTTCTCGTGCTATTTACGCCATGTTATTTACGCCTATAAGATAAATCCAGTCATGTTTAGCTGATCAAAATGGCATAAGATATTAGAATAATTTGTGTTTATGTTCAATTAGGTTACTCTGTTATTTCTTCGTTCGTTTACATTGTTCAACTTGTGAAATACTTCTTTTATATTAGTGAAGTAATGAAAATGTTTCATTTACATTACTGAATTTATAAAAATAACTTTATTTTTAACTGGCAAAATACATTATAAATGCTTTCATCATCCGGAGTAATGTAATATGCAAAGTACAGTAACCTGCATGTATATATTAACTCTAAAAGAATAGATTTATGTTAAATTGGTATGGTACTATGGTAGTTTATAAAAGGTGAATCACTTTATTGATAGATGATAATTTATTAGGTTATGCTGTTGCTGAAGGAAGACCAGTGAGACAACGCCGCCTTCCTTGCTGTGGTATTGGTATTGGATGGGTCTTGTAAGTTTTCGTCTGATTACGCTGCATAAAGTCACTTATTATTGGTCTCTTGTTTTGGTAGTTTGTCGCAGACCACCTAAATTATTATACACATGATAAAAATTGAAGTAGAACTTTTTCCGAGATGAAATGAATATGATTTGAACGATTAAGAGGACTGTTATCTCTATAAAGTCGGAGATCTCAGCAAATAGATTGAACTTTACGTGTGTCCTTTGTAGAGGTTTCGTTTACCAGTTTCTTTGCAATAGTAAAACTGCTTTGTATTTGTTATCGTATAATCTGTCAAATTAGGGATAAAGGTTTCTTATGTCGGCTTACTTTCAAGTTTCAATGATTATTAATGATTTTGGAGGGATTTTTATAGAAGTTTCCTGTTAGTGACATAGGTAGCCTAGTGTTGTTTCCGACCATCCCAAAATCTCAACAGGTGAATCTATTTGGTGTATAAAACTACAAAAAATTTAGACTATGCTTGCAATTTGGATACTCTTTATTAAGCTGTTTTCTTAATTATTGTTTTCAAAAGCACTACTTTTTCTTTACATGTCATACGGCCTTTTGTGGGCACGTCTAGATTCATGTTATCACAGAGAGTTGGTGTTGGGGAAAAATTAAAAAGAAATCATCACTAGTCTTAGTATACCTATATAATCCAAAATTATATTTAGTACGGAGTCAGTTTGTTAAATGTCTTAAGTTCCTCTCGTGATTTTTGTTGGCCTATTCTTATTACAATGATTTAACATTGATCTGATTATCAGTATTTCCTTTTCATGAAGGTTTATTGCCGGTTTCTTTTCTGCAATCCCATGGTATATTGGAGCATTCATTCTGATATGTGCTCAATCTGATGAGCGAGAGAAACCTGGATATGTTGCATGCCTAATTGCTGTAAGATTAACTTTGTTACCGCAAACATCTATCCATCAGTAAGATTAAGATAACAAAACATGTCCTTTTGCATCGCAGGCTATTCTTGGAACAATTGCTATTATCTTTGGTGTTACAAATGCTTGATGTGTAAGTTAACCAAACATTTGAGGTCAGTTGTACAAAAGTAAGAAGCCGACTGATGCATATATGAAATCAATTAAGTGGATGCACCCTCGTTTTATTTATTTGAATGGTTGTATTATGGTGTGAATCTGTATTGTGGATCACGTGTCAAGTGTAACACGTTTCCTTAGTTGTTAATTGTATGTCTGTGTATATACATATGACTTTTATACAAAGAATTATGTGTTTTAAGTATTCCTTATTGCAGATTGTTACGAAATTGTTTTACGATACTTGTTTAGCGTTTATCTGCTTCTTTTTTACACCGAGTATAGTCTCTTTTTGATATAAACCAGACAAAGAAGAGGTACTTAATACATTAGGACTCAATTTATTACATTCATACTTTATATTAAACAAGTGACTACAGATCAAAGACACTCTACATCTTCAACGGTCCGCAATGGCACTGCCACAAAAGGACTCGATGGCACATTTAGATGCCATTCCCTCCTCCGTGATCACATACTTCAAGAAATCCAGGTTATTAAACGGCCTAAATCTCAAATAGTGTTCATCGTCGTCCACTAATATCTCTGGCACCTCCACTGTCTCTATCATGACCGAAAATAGTCCCAACGAATACCTTACCACTTCTTTTTCCATTGTGCGCATAGCTACTTGATGCGTTGGCGCATAAATCCTCCCGTTGCTCCATGCCTATATTATTCAAACAAAATCAATTTTAGTCCGGAGCGTGTACATTATTTTCATTTGCGCCGAGGGCAATTTAGTTAATAAGTAATATTAAAAAACCATACACTTATAACATCCTTGGCTATTTTAACGATTAAAAATAGACCGAGTAATACCATGAAGGGTTCTCCGGCTATGATTACAAATGTTGAAGGGGATGACTCGTGATGGATCCACTCTCCGTTTCTCATCTGGATCTCTAATCCATTGACGTTGTTGTCATCTAAAACAGCCAAAAAACTCTTGTCCGAGTGAGCATTACAACCTATGGCGCTTTCATTTTCAGTGGGTGCTCGATACTTCATAAATCTTGCAAGATACAATGTTGTGTCTACCAAGCAGTCACATTGGTTGGAGTCAACCCCGTAGCTATCAAACACCATTCTCAGCACATCATGATGAATTTCAGATAACATTTTCATGTACTCGAATGAGGTTTCGCTAAGTGATGAAGAAATGAAATAAAATGAATCACATGATATTCAAAACCAAGATTAAAAGATGTTGAAAGTAATTACCAGAAGGCGTTGTTCCCTGAAGGAAATAGGAGATCAGTGAATCTTCGAGTATCTTCCAGTGTAGCGCCGTTCTCGATACCAAAGTATTCCCAAAGAGGCATCATTGAGAACTTCCCATATCCACACCCGACGACATCAGAAGTGTTCTTAATCTTGGTTACATGTGGAAGATTATATAGGTCTTTCGAAAGCTCAAATATGTGATCACGTAGATCCGAAGAGACTTTATCAGTAGACAGGACAAAACAACCGTGCGTTTCAAGAGCTTGTCGAACGGCATTAGATGTCGATAACCAGACATCAGTGTCATTTCTCAGGGTTTGTGTGTTGAAGGTTATGACAGGAAGCTTTGGTTGGGAAGCCATTCTGGTCTTTGTTAGTTGTTACTATGTTGTGCTAACCAGTTGATGTTTTATCATTATAAACTTCAACAGTTTTATAAAAATGTTTACCACAATATAATATATAATATAAAGTTTGACGGATATGTTTATCATTTTAAACTTAAAGTCATTATCTGGTCTAGTCAGATTGCTTTTAATGTAATAATCGAATCTTATTATTAAATTAATTGTTGAATATTAATTTCTTCGTTTAGTAATAAAGTAGATGGAGAAGTTAACTGTTTTTTAATATTTCAAGAATCCAATCTAATTTGAAGAATTTGTTGGTAATTCTAATGTAATCAAATGTTATCGAGAACAAAGTATTCAATATTATAAGTTATGCAATGTGAAATGCACATTCATATAAGTTAATCTAATTTGACTCTAAATTTGATGAATGATAAAAAAATGTAACAAACCACTAAGGGGTGATCGTTAATGAAGTGTTGTTTATGAGGATCTGATATCGCATATTTATACGTTTATTTCTATGCGATATTTGGTCATTTTTCATAGTAAACATGATGGATATGATAGGATTTTGCATTTAATCTTGTGGAAGAATGTTTTTGTCCATTTTACAGGTTTATATGATTGGGAAATGGAAAAGGTGGAAGAAATGAGCTTAAAAGACCAAAAATAGTGAAATCTGACGAAGAGAACGTCGCACTAAGCAACCAGGACGTCGCAGTCATTTTGTAAATTTCGGATTTGGCTAGCGAAGCCCGCTGCGTCGTCCTATAGAAGCCACAACGTCGTCCTAAGCAATTTTCAGCAATATTGGAATTCGACTCAAACACGAATTCTATCGATTTTTGCCTATAAATACCAACCCAAATCGTCCAGAATAATCATCAATTAATTCTTATCATCATTGGGAGCTGGAGATCACGATTTGGAGCTAGGAAAAGAGTTAGAGTCGGAGTTTGTTTAATATTCGGTCATGCAACGATTTTCGACATTCTTCGTTTGTCTTTCTTTCTTTTTCAAGACTTTTCAATTATGTTTTCTTTATTGTTTGCTGCTCATTTAGACTTCATTATGAGTAGCTAAACATTTTTTTTTTACGCTTGTTTGATTAACGGATCTTGTTTGAAGTTTATGTTTTCGTTATTGATTTTTTAGTTATTTGTGTTTAATCGTAGATCCTTATTTGTTTGTGTTTTGATATATTATCATAAAGTTGTTTATATGCAAATTAATTAATCAACATTCTAGTATTCGAGAGGAATCTAGATAGGTTAAATAAATTGTATGAAATAATCAATCGGTCTTTAATTGGTTTAAAATTGTTAGGATTCGAGAGGACCTAGTAATAACAACTTAGATAATTAAACGTAAATGAATAAGTCTATTTGTTAAGATTCGAGAGGACTTAATAATTAGAGGAGTTATTCGAGAGGAAACTTTATAAGGTTAAATCACTAAATACCGGCTTGTTAATTAATGCTTAATTGTTAATAATTATAACTGTATTCGAAAGGAACATTATAATTAGAGATAGTTAAAGTTAGTAAAATATTCGAGAGGAGTTTTACTATATATTAGAAATTTAATATACAATCAATTTCGTAGACTTAATTGGAAAACAGGTGAAGTGTCAAACAAGTATATTTTCTCCAATATTTGATAAATCTTAATTACTTTTCTCAATCGATTTTTATAATCACTTTTTACAATCACTTTGCAATATTAGTTAATCTTTAGTTACAAAAACCCAAAAAACAAACAGTATTATTAATTCGAGATTTAAAAGCTAAATTAGTCCCTGGGAACGAACCTTTACTTACTTAAAGTTATATTATATACGAATAGGTCCACTGCCTATAAATGTGTAATTAAGTCTACAAGTAGGTCAAGTTTATTAAAATAGATTTTACACATAAGGATCTTTTATCAAAAGTCACATTTTTTGGTGTGATTATAATGTAATAACATAATTTGGTCTTTAAACATGACAAAAGAAAATAAAAGTTATAATTTCTCCTTTCTTTAAAAGGTAAATTATGTTGCATCAAACAATTTCAATAAGGATATCATAAAATTCAAAGACATAAGATTGGATAGGAATACTTTAAGTAGAACTAGCAGGAGATCCGCGCGTTGCAGCGGTAACAAATATATAGATTTCGATTTTCGACATATTTTTTCGGTTACCTTTTTCATAACAATGTCATTACGGATGACGTAGATTTTTTTATTATAATAAATTTAAAAAATATAAATGCAAAAATGATTATAAGGATATATTAATCGAGTAACATACTTTCGTTCACGCTTAATAAATTCATATATGCGAAAAATATTTTGTAGTTTATATTTTTAATATCCCACATAAAGTTTAATACTTTTAATTAAATGTATTTGGATTAGCTATGAAAGGAAACAATATTCCAAAAACGAATTTGTATTTATATAATATTCATGGGTCGTAAATTCAAATACTTTTAGTTATAAAACAAGGAATAATTAAGTAAATTACTCTTAAAATTCAACATTAGAATTTAAGGTACAAATGCTCCATAAATAGTATAGATAATTAGTGTGAAGATGGGTTGATGACGACATTTGTAATACTTTGTAATTTGTTGTGTATTTGGGTATGTGTATTTAACAAAACGGATTTATAGTATATGCATAAGATACATAAGACACAATCTACGAATATATATATTTGTCCCCCTAAACACATGAGACATGATTTAAATATCATATTCTTTTGATTACTTATCAGTTGTGATTAACATATATTATTTGTTACATATTTGAAAATTACAAATTGCTTATGCATATATGAAAACTATAGTATAGTTTAATGGTCACTTAATTATAAATATAAATAAATATATATTTTTATTAAATATAAATAATATGGAAACAACATTAATATATATGGTGGCATATGGTGGCATATTCAAATATCTAAATTAATAGAAATGATCATGGCATATTATTAATTTTCTTCTTAAAATTCAACTTTAAAAAAATGAGTCTAAATGTTTTATAGATAGTTAGATTAGAGGAAAATTACAAATCTCTTATGCATATATGGAAACTATAGCATAATTAATGGTCACTTAATTATAAACATAAATAAATATATTTTTTTATTAAATATAAATAATATGGAAACATCATTAATTTAATATGGTGGTATATTTAAATATGTAATTTAATAGAATTGATAAAGGCATATTAGTAATTTCCTTCTTAAAATTCAATTTTAAGAAAATGGGTCTAAATGTTTTATAGATAGTTACATTAGATGGAAATTACAAATCTCTTATGCATATATGGAAACTATAGCATAATTAATGGTCACTTAATTATAAACATAAATAAATATATATTTTTTTATTAAATATAAATAATATGGAAACATCATTAATTTAATATGGTGGTATATTTAAATATGTAATTTGATAGAATTGATAAGGGCATATTAGTAATTTCCTTCTTAAAATTCAATTTTAAGAAAATGGGTCTAAATGCTTTATAGATAGTTAGATATTAGTTGTAACTAGTCAAGACGAATTTTCAAGAAAATTCTAATGGAAACTCATAGTTAATCACTCGATCACCTCTATAAGATGTGAGTATGTAGTTTTGGCACAAATTTTACTCATTTTAAGAATATTGTATGTTAATTTCGAACACATTGTATATTCACATGTGATATAGTTGGTCATAAGGACGTTGTTTGCTCGAGTCGCTTTAGTGACTACTGACTAGTCTTCTTGCAACTTTACAGACTACTAAACCTTGTGTCGTAAACAATTACAGTTGAGAATTGATTTTTGTTGATAATATTAACTTAATCATTTGTTTATTTTCATAACTCGTCATTTTATTACCTAACAAATATAGTATAGCTCAAACATTATAAGGTTAGGGGTTTGATTCCGTGTCTCAAAACATGTGGATGATTTGTGAAGAGGTGTTATACCTGACGTTGATGCTCCTTGCGTGTGGGGCAGACGCATACGATGAAATATGTACGGAGGTCATGGGTTCCTTCCAATCAACTTTTTTCCCCCTTCCTTTACCTATCTAACTGGGATACAAGTTTAATTAGACCACTCTCATTCATAACACCGAAAAGTGGTGTTATGGGTGCCACGTCACCATAACACCAACATAATATAACACCACTTAACCCCCTTCATAACACCAAAATCTGGGATCCACCACCTTTTTTATTTTTCATTTTATTTCCTTAAAAAATTACACAATAATTCATATAAACAAATTACACAATAATTCATACTTTTGTCCGCTTAAGCACACAAATTGGTTCCACTGTGGCCTTCCTTGTAGCTCTCCATAACCGTTCCCCATATTTAGACATAATCATTACATTTGCGAACTAATGGAAATGACAGAAAAAAAGAAATGAACGTAAAACCTAGTCCGCTCGGGCCAAAAATCATGCTGAAAATGGCATGTCTAGCCGAGTTTTGAAGATTTTCACGAAGTTTGTTCACGGTGGATTTTAAGCAAGCCCATACCATTTTGAAAGGAGCTTCGACCCACCCAAACTCCAATAAAACTGGATTTTCGGTTACTCCCATATTCTGCACGGTTTAATTAGGACAAATATCAACTTTTACATATTCTGGAGCAGAACCGAAGGAGACAATTGGAAATGTAATTTAGAGCTCTATACAACCATTTAAAATTTAATCTCATTTGAGAAGTTTGATTATATGTATATTTGTATGGATTGTTCATCAGCCACAAGTGGCTAGACCCTTTACATTTTGGTTCTGACTATGATACTCTTTATGCTAATTAAGCTTATTTTGATGTTGTTTGATTCCTATTTAGTAATTTTGGTTTGATTTACGGTTATGTTTGAATTACACTTTGATTCTTGTTGGCACTTGGGTTAGGGTTTGATTAACTATTGTTTAAATCAAGTTATATAATCCATAATTGTTTAAAAGATAAATTGATATTAGGTAACAAAACATTGTTAACTAAATTTACGTGTTTATTATACATCCCAACTTTCGCGGAATGGTGAACATTGTTTGGAAGGTTTACAAAATGCATCAATTCAACTTTCAGTTCAATCTAAGAGCTTGTTTAGGATGAATCAGAAAGTTAAGGTTTATTTCAAAGAATTTATTTTGACTTAAACAATTCGATAAAAGAAAAAGGTTAGAATTTGTTAGTTTCTTTTAGTTCAAACTTGATTATCATTAAATAAAATGGTTTCATTAAAAACATCATTTAAATAGAAATTGGTACCGAATCTCCTCTGATCACTGTTTTCATCTCATTTACTGTTATTTGTGATTGTTTAATTAGCATAACTTCTAAACACAAAATCTCATCCTTATTAATACAGACTTGTTTACAAAGATAATAAAATGATTTGACACGTATCTCTTGAATTCGATCCCAACTTATCTTGTAGTATATTTATAATAGGAAACTGATAACAACAGCCCGAGGGTTAAATACATACTTTAATTACTTGTACATTCACTAATAGCCATCTTTTGTATTTTCGGAATCACCAATTTCTAATTAATATACATATTTCTAATGCATATAATAACTTATTAGCTAAAACATATAGGGTTATTGTTATCAACACTTTTATAATATAGAGTAATTTTGAATTTCGTTTGTTCGGCCGACAAACCGTTAACAGACATACTAATTATTCTTACATCTTTCATAGTGAGCCTCGTTAGAATCATTTTCCAAAGTAAATAATTATTGTGGGCCGGATTGGTAATAACCACTAAATTTGCCTTTTGCATATGTTCTATTTAATGAGGAATCACTTTGTTGAACGCCTATGACCATTTTCCTTTTTCTTTGATAAAATGATATTTTTAATAAAGGGTGAAAGAGAGGAACCCAAGAGCTTTCTTTCTACTCTATGCTTCGAAATTATATGAAAATTTGTTTTATAACTTTATGTTGTGTATATAATGTTCTTATTATGATTTATTTGTTTTACATTGCATTTCTAACTTGAGATTGTATAAAGGAGGTCTTGTGTTGGATTCAAAATATTGGTTTCTATAAAGACGGTATTAATATCAAAATATTGGTTTAAAGGGAAGAATATGAAAAAATATGTTTTAAAATATTAATACGAGAATTGGAACATTTGAATATGATCTTAAACATGCACCATTTGAGAAAAAAGTTTTCACTTGTACAATGTGATTTAACCTCATGTAAGAAGAACAACTCTTGTTTCAAAGAATAAAATATACTACTTTAACTCTATTACTACTGCTAGTTTGAGTTTCTATTGCTCAAATTCATTTTTTAATACACTCCTTAATGGTGGGAAATTTGAGGCATTGGAAAGCTTGGATTATGAGCTTAATATGGTTAGTAGTTGTAAAAAGATGTTCAAAGTTGCATTTTTTTAAATTTCCCCTAATGGATGATAACAAAAAGGGGGAAGATATTACATAGATGATATGATTTGCAACTTATATGAAGTGTGGTGACATGGACAAGAGTTGAAGGCTTCAATGTATCGAAAATCTCCTTAAAAAAGAAAAGAAAAGAAAAAAAAGTGGAGTGTTTTGATAGAATATCAACTGAACAAGGAATATCAACTTGTTCACAGAGATCTCAGAGGTAGTTTATTGAGTTCTCAGTTTATTGTTTGTTTTGTCATAATCAAATAGGGGAAGATTATTGGGATAATTTATAATCCATATTATTGATTCTGATTTGATGAGACAAAATATAAACTGATAATGTACATTAAGGAAACATGGAGAAAACAAAGAAGAAATAGTAGTTTTGATAACATTCTCAACAACGATTTGCGTAGAAGAAACTTATTGCTTTACATGTAGAAAACATAAGTGTAGGGGGAGATTGTTATGATTAAATTGTTCTGATCGTTATTCTGGAGTTGTGTTGCATACAACAGTTAGTACTGCACACAGTTAATAATGCAAGAACAAGGTTAGTACTGCTCTTTTGGTTATTAGTGCACGATGAAGTTAATATTGCCCGTCATACTCAGTCACTGCTACGACAAGAGTTAATATATAGAAGACTTGTTTTTCAAGATAAAGATCTAAAGAATCAGTTTCCTAATATAACTAGGTTTCCTTATATAAGTCTTAAGGGACTCTATATATAAATAGATCCATAGACATTGTAAATGTGTGGTTGTCAATCACGTTTATTCTTTAGGCAAACACCAACGATCTCACCACTTGAGATCGTTCCCCTTTGTTCAACCTCAAGGTCAAGATTTCTTTGATCCTTGTAATGAGAAAAAACATGTCTATTCTGATCAGATAGATTGAAGCTGGTATTAAAGTTGTTTATCCTAGAATTGCTAAGGTTTGACCCTCATGGTCTTTTATAGATCCTTGTATGTAAAGAAACACGTCTCGTAATTGGTTTATTTGATTTATAGATTGAAGTTTGTTGGTATTCGTTATTGTTCGTGATAGTTCTTATTATTCATATACAATATTCATTTATCATCAAACGTGTATTATCAAAGTGTTTTAATCCGCTGCAAAACTTCTTTAATAGATTTTGTTCTACGTATAAGTGTGGTTGTGGTTTTAAATAACCTAAACGGTCATGACAATTTGTAACACCCCGCCTTTTTATGCTCGCTCTGCCAGTAAGGCTCACAGATTTATTTTTGGTGGAGCTTCCCAGGGGTCAACTCTGGCCCAAGCACGCTTAACTATGGAGTTTCTAAGCTCTGCAGTGCTTGTAACCATCTAAACGCGTCATATCATGAAAGACTAAGGCTTACTCATATACCCAGACTAAGGGTGAACAAAAAAACCGAGAACTGGCTTAGACTGGAAAACCGACCGAGTTTGGACCGAAAGCGATAATGAACCGGTTATGGTGGTCCGGTTCTCGGTTCTCAAAAATATGAAAAAACAATTCCAGTTCGGTCCGTGTCTAAACCGGCGGTCCACTCGATTTGGACCGAAAACTATATAACTTTTGTATAGATCTGGACTTTGCTTATTTTGATATGAAATTATATTATGACAACAATTTACATTTTTTGTTTTTACTATTCATATTTGGTTTCGTTTTAGTTTTTTACTATGCCTATTACGTATTTACGTTTATGATTTGTAATTCGATACAATTATTTTTTGTGTTGCTTATTGGTTCGGTTTGATATTATGACTATGGCACCTATTGTTTAACCTACTTTTTTCTTAATCTTTGCATGACCTTTTTTTCTTTGTTAAATTGGATAACCTTTTTTTATTACTATGTTGTGTATTATGTGGAGTATTAAAACCGAAATGAACCGAAAAACCAAAGAATCGACTAGGAACCGGACCGGAAATGCCCGAAAAAAGCGGTCCGGTCCTCGGTCCACCGTTTCTTGATTTTTTTGTCTCGGTCCGGTCCGGTTTTCTACCGGTTCGGTCCGGTCCGTGCCTTTTGAACACCCTTAACCCAGACATTACTTTTGTCAACAACCGTTGCAGGATTTACTTAAGATGTTACGATATCACTTGCATTCGGTTGATTCTAGTAATGATATGATACTAGTTCGATACTAATATTTTAATACTTTTACAGGTTTACTTACAGGGCCGTTCCAAACAATATTTTGGCCCTGGGCGAAATCCTAGAAATGGGCCCTATAAATTTTTTTTCTTTCAAAAAAGTAAAATCCTATATAAAGATTACGAAGAAATAAAGAACTTACAATTGATTGATAATTTTTAAGTAATTTTAGTTTTGAAAAACTTCTTTCAGCCGAAGCAACAGTGACAGGCACAGTTAGTAATATTCTATATGCAATACAAACATGTGGATAACAACCCGCATCTTTAACAAACTTTAATATTTCAATGACAGTAACTAAAGTGTTTGGCAAAGTAATTTGTAATACCTTTAGTTCGGAAACTTCGACCCCTAGGTTCAAGCAAAACCTGTTCTAATCTCTTACTCGACCCGCCCATCTTGCCACCTATAGGAATTCTGAAATTTTGCAAGTTTTGAGGGTATATATGAAGCTCCCCATACTATAAAAACTGTTGGGCATTTAAGGATAGAGAAGAGTCTTAATTTAATATCGAGGCATTAGGCTATAACTTATGCTCCATACCAGAAATTAACAAGTTCCTGTACTGGATGTCCCTGGAATCACAATGTATCCATTCTCAGGAAATTCATAAGTTACAATTACCAATTTGTGGTTTTTCATTAGTTTAAAATGTTTATGACCTTGATTTGGATCCACTAGATTTCCTTACTTTTGTTATAAAACTGAAGGGTCAGTTAGGCACTCACTTTCCTACGAAAGTGTTCACAGTCAAATACCCCAATATTCCTAAGTCAATGGGAGTATATTTATATTTTTGAAGAGTTTTTAGACATTCACTTTTTATAACCATCGTCACAGGATCGAGGGTCTAACATTGAAGGTAGCATATATATTTTCAAGTCCATTGCGTTGAAAGTTGTTTGAAACATTCACTTTCCTATAATTTATTTCAGTCAAATGTTGCAATTAGTGCAAGGATGGATGTCAACGAATTCATTATTAACAAATAACAATTATTCAATTAAACAAAATAATAGAAAGGAACTAAGGAAGACAGGAAGTTTAACACCTGATACAAATTTTGGCAATTGTCTCGGCAAAATCAAAGCTAGGAATTGAAGCGGTGAAGCCAGCGGCTGAACGGCAGTAGGATTGTGGGCAGCGAACATAGCGTAATCGATGGGAGCAAATCGAACAGAGCGTAATCGATGGGAGCAGCGACAGGAGCAAATCGATGGGAGCAAATCACGGAATTCTAATAGGCAACGAACAGAGCGACAGGAGCAAATCAATATTAACGGGCCTCTAGAATGGCAGTAAAGTCTAATAGGTTAAAGGCTAAAGGAATTGAAACGGGCCCCTAAAATTGATGGGCCCTGGGCGGTTGCCCTGGTGGCCCAGGCCCAGGGCCGGCCCTGTTTACTTACACAGTTACACCCCTATATTTATTCCAATTTTATGTATTGCAATAATTTGTTACATAGTCAAAGCCCAAGTATGAGTAAACAATATGGGCCACGCCTAATCGTATTCATAGATTCAATTATTCAAATATTCAATAACATCCAAATTTAAATTTGTTTTATTGAAAAAAACATACAACTAGATAAAGATTCAAATAAAGGTAAAAAATAAAAAAAGTGCTCTGTATTTTTTTTTATCATAATTATTTATTAGTTTGTCTCAAACAATGTGATATGATGACATACTACTAAAACCATCAAATTTTGATATACATCAAAACTTCGTTTTTTAAAATAAAAGATATATTAATAGATGATTACATTACAAAAAATATTGGTATAACATGTCAACTTTTTAATTTTATTTTACGTATTTTATAATAATACATTGTTATTTGTTATGATAAATATATTCTTTTTTGACATTAATAATATGAAGACAAAAGAAAAATCTTTAAATAAATATATACATAATAAATAAGTAAGAATATAATCAGCAGTTAAATGGTCCCCTCTCTATAAATTCTTAGGGCTAACATGTTAATTTTGATGCTTAACTAAAGTGATTGAATTGACCACTCAAGTTTAAACCACTAAGGTTTTTTTTGGAAATTAATAATAGATGTGATATGTCGTTAGCTAATTAAATAAAAAAAAGATATACTTTTTTATTTAAATATAATTTGCTTTTAAAAAAAAATATGAGTTCTTAATTGAAATACTCTACCTGTCTTTAGAAAACATAATTTTCGTCACTTGAAATAGATTTGAGAAACCAACGATTTAGCTGAACTAGTATGTATGATAACACGCAACTCAGATGTACGTGGAGCCAAAAAATGTCATATGACGGCTAGCTAATGTTTATCGAGTGGCGTTTATGTTCTTCAATTCATTACATGGTTTATATTATTTTAGAATTGTTTTTGGTAAAGGTAAAAATCAAATAATAATACCAATATGATTTTTTTCTTATACGGTGTTACAAAATTGAAGATAGTTTAGTTGTCTTCACTGACTCTAAACCTGTCTTCGCTCCTATACAACTACTTTATGTAACTACGTAACTTACAAGTTTTACAATGATTGATAATTGAGATTTTTTATGATATAAGAGGTGTATTTTAAATGATTTTGATATTTTAACACATTCCATTTACTTACCAACTTCATATAATTTATACATTAATCATTGAGATTACAGGAATTACAAAGAACATGGAGTTTTGAAGCAACTTGTGTATTTAGAAAGTTAAATGGTTAAGTTGAGTACCACATATGCCTTAAACACCAATACCATATGTTGATTTGAGAATTTAGATCCGTCAACTCCTCACTATAATTGAGCTTACCATTTTGCATGTGACTTTACAATTTTGTCAACCCCTACAATACTATTTTATCTATTTTAAACTTTTATAAAAAAGTTGGGTTTGAGTTTATGAAATTGTATATAGGGATTGTCAACTATATGTATAGTGAAAATGCCATATCGTTAATTTACACTTCCATCACATAGCTTCTTCAAACTAGTTCTTCGAAAAATTAGATTGTGCCTACAATATCACATTGGAAAATTCCCGATAGGATAGATATTTAGCTTGATATATCCGATATACAACGTTTTGGGCTATATCTCATATACAAATATCACATGAAGTTTTACTATAAAACCAATTAAATTTCATTTGTTCGGAAATTTGAATTATTTAAATTTAAAAAATCCAACCATTAATATTAAACTAGCAGAAAATCCTCAAGATTCAACAACATAAAAAAAAAACTTGTGATCGATAAAATTATATTAAACAATGTTATATAACTTCGGACATGAGATTAATAAATAGAAAATAACTTTAAATTTAGAATGTATTCAAATATCTGTAAGAAATAAATATGAATTAATATGTATTTTAAAAGTTTAATAGTTGTTAAGGAAAGATTGATTAACATAGTAATAACAAAAAAAAAAGAGATGATAATTTAGTTATTTCATTCTTAATTTTCAACATTAAGAAAAAACAATCTAAATATTTTATATATAGTATAGATAATTAAAGTCTATAATTGAATTTTTCTTATTATTGATTTGGATTTTATGAATACAATAGGTAAATGTACAAAAAATATTACTTCATTCAATTTTTCATTTTAAGTAATCTACTTTCCTTTGGTCCTTTTTAAGGTAACAATGATTATTTCGATTAAATTACAGTTTTTTAAAGTTATCAAGTCAAGATTGAATACTCATCACGTGGCATACCTTGAGACCCTCCAACTAGGCAATTGTTATTATGTAATAATTAACCAAATCATAAGGATTCTAATCAAGAGTTATAGGTTATTTAGTTAGATAATTGGAGATATCGAACCAACCAACATATTAGCGTAATCTTATGAGGCTGCCACTTCCAACATAACTGTCGAATCTGTAAGATATCCTCTTGTGTATTGACATCTACAAGTGACCGGACAATTTTCTATATCCAGTACGTACAATTGAGGCTTTCAAGAATCCCGAGGAATCCATGTATGGTTCATCACAAACAAAAGTTGTTTTCAACCAAATTCGGTTTTCTTAAATACTCTTTGGTTAAAACTTAATTACGGTTTTACAAACAATTTGTAAACTAGTACAACTATTTTTTATCTGACATATGTAAATATTCATCTAACGAGTTGGAGGATTTGCCATATGCTAACTATCTTATGATGGATTTGCAATGGAGTAATACTCTTTTTTTCACGCGCATCGTAATAATCTTAAAAATTTGGTGTCGAGTTTTATTGCCGCCACCAATACATAACATAAGAATACTTCTCTTGGCATGTGGAATCTTCACATGAAATTTATCTCATCAAAAATGGTGTTCATCGACAAAGTAATATTTTTCAAGTTTCTCAACTAATTTCATACGCTTTCAGTTAAGTTTCTTCTATTTGTCGTAACTCTATAACTTCCAATGTGATTACTGATAACTTTTGCATATTCTTAAATGAATATGAAGACGGGGATGAAGACATTTTGAGTTAAGGTATTTAGAAAATATCGGTTCAAGTATTGTTTAAAATGGTTTAGATTTTAGATTTAAAATATATAGTTATAGTTATATCTATATACATTATAAATCATTTGGATATAAAGTTGAAATTTAAGCATTAAAAAATTAATAAACTACTCTTTTAACTAATTAATTTATAAATAATTATAAATATAACTCTATAAAACACTTGTCATATATACTTAAAATTTTAAAATAATTGAATTTTTTTTCTTTATAAATTTAAAACAATTAATTTTAGGGTGCAAAATTTTATATAAATGAAATTAATCTAAAGAAATTATCTAATTGAATGTTTACAAACCGGAAAACTTAATCGTTCGTAAAATTATTTATAATAAAATATGTATCACCAAAATTATTCACCAGAAATTTAAATAATTTATTATGGCCGCAACATCATGCGTAGTATCTTACTAGTATAAAATAAATTAATCACTCCTTTTTCATCCAACTAGCCATTCAACGGCGTTTTATACCTCAAAATCCTCAAAAGTCAGCGAGCCGATCAACTTACCAAAACCAACTTACAAAGTCGAATTACGGGGGACACGGTTGGACTAGTTCGCTAATGTGGCGGCGAGCTTGTTGGCTTTTTTCATATACGTCCAATTAGCTTATAGAAAAACTTGACGTACAATTTTCTAAAATTTGGTTTTGCAGAAACTTCAAAAAATGAGAAATGAATGAAAAGTCAAGAATTAAACTATGATTAGCCTATTTTATAAACAAAAGAAGCTTTACTAATATACGTTTATCATTATCGGGGCTAATATCGTACAATTCGTTTATTTGTTTATTTTTGGCATACACTTTCATTTTCAAATTTGTTAATGGTATTAAAAGTCATAAAAATAGTTAAAATACAGCATCCACTTTGCTAATTATGCTTATATAAAGCTGATGAACCAAATTCCTAAGCAACCTATGTACAATAATTATACATTCTAGCATCATCTCGAGCCACTCCTTTTAAAAAAAAAAAAATCAAATAAATTCACTATTCGTTCAAATTAAAGCATTCGATTTTACAAATGTTAATAAATAATAATAATAATAATAATAATAATAATAATAATACTAATAATGTAATTACTTATATGGGCCTAAAATAACACTATCTTTAAAGTTAATATACACGATGATTATTTTTTCTGATGTTAACTTACAAAAAATCCACTATACACATAAAAAGTTAAAAAGTATATAATTTTCACATATTTAAGTTCTTTAAATAACTTTCAAAAGAAAGGGTTTTAGAACTAAAATGATGTGTTATCATTTGAAACCCGAACCACTTACTAAACTTTCGATATATGAGTGGATGATATAGTCTTTTTTACCTTTGTTCGGCGTTGTCCTTGTTCGATGTTAGGATGTCCGTTCAAAATAAATAATATATATATATCAATATAAATTAATTATAAATATATAAAAAAGTATGTGTATAAAAAAATAAGGTGGTCCAACGTTATTATATTCGAAACTTGAGTTAATTCATTAATCAAACCAATAGACTTGGAAGGATACCCTTTTTCTATGTTTATAAATTTCGTACCTCCCAAACAGAAACACACATGCATCCTTCTGTTCATTAACATTTATGACCACCATGTTGTCATTGTTGGCGTTAGTGGCGGTGATCGGTGTTGGATGGTGGGTTTGGAGGGTACTTCGATGGGTTTGGTTCCGACCTAGAGCAATTGAAAGATGTTTGAGGAAACAAGGTCTCAATGGACCACCATATAGGTTGTTGCATGGAGACATGAAACAGGTTGCCAAGATGGCTCGACAAGCCGCAGCAAATGTTAAACCGATTAGTTTTTCCGATGACTTCATCCCCACCATTTTGCCATTCTACCACCACAATATCCAGACCTATGGTAATTTTTATTTTTATTTTATTTTATTGTTCCTCGTAGCTAGGGTTTTGAATAATATATTCCTTACCCATTTGGCAAAACGTAATAAAACAAGATAGCAAATAATCATATGAAGTAAAAAAATTAGAGATTTATCTAACTTTATATATTGTGTGTATCATATCCAAGTTTCAAGTAGCTTTATTTGAATGCATACGATCAATTAATATATTCAAAACAGTTCACGTGGCACGTGACAACTTATATTGATATATATCACGTAAGTTCATATATAATAATGATTTTTGAAGGTCAGATATATTTTCAAACACTTATCAAATATATGAAAACTTCAACACCTTGTCAAATATAGTGATATTGACTGTTTTATCCGCAAGTTACAAAATGTCGGGCTAATGGTTTTCAAAAACGTGTCAACATAATTAGAGGAGTTACCGAATATATTCATGTATCTCTCATGTACATGGTCAATGTAATATCGTCTAATATATTGATTCGAAGTCTACACAAAGGTAAACTCGTAACGAATACACATGACATCTACTTGTCTATTTGAAACTCCAATTTATATTTTAACATTAGCTTTAATACAATATTAAGTACCTACTTGTCTTTAATCACACATACAGTGAACCCATTATCTTATATTCAATACAAATCGTGCAATTCAATGTGTATGAACTAATTTGGCTGGTTTCCCTAATATGGGAATTATCTAATTATTTGGTATAATTTAGGTGATATGTCATAATCGCATTTAGACTACTCAAGAGCATCTCTATTATATCTTTTTATCATTATTATGTTTAACTGATTTATATACTTGTTACATAATAGCATAACAGTTAATTTATAAAGTAGTATTTACACTAAATCAAAACGAAGATTTAAAACAAATTAATAGTTTGGAAGTATGTCATAATTTCCTCCATAAACAAAATACGGATTAACCTCATCGGATGAGCCAACTTCATCATAAACGGTTTTTTTGTTAAAAGACTTTGTCCAAATATTCACTTGTTTATTTTTAAGAGGACGAACTTGACATGGAGGTAAGCTTTCATTTATGAGTGTAAAAGATATGGGTGTAAAAGGTTTTATTTTTACACCAAATTTAGTGTATTATATCGAAGATGATTTTAAAATTAAAAGTTTGAAAAATATGTGATAAAGGTTATTAATATTGTAAAAGTTAGACTAAATTGGGTTTTTCTTTTGAATTCGTTGATTTTGTTATTTTACTTTTTTCGACTCCACATCACTAAGAACACCACGGTTAAAGGTTGTAGTGGGGTAACCAGAGGTGGCGAGAGGGTTCTCGGAAAAAGGTTGGTTGTGTTTGAAGAAGGAAAAATGACATTTTGGTCAATTTACAACGAGTTAACAACATACCTGTTAAATTTAACGTAAAATACGAAAAATGCAAAAATTGTTAAGTTTAGGGAAAGCTATTGGGAAAAAGGTTTCAAGAAGGTGGTGGGAGGGTTTTTGGGAAAAGGTTATGTTGTGTGTGAACTTTGAAGAAAGAAAATGGCAACACTATATTGTACTTGCTCGAATCCTGCCTAATAACATATATTCATAACACACATCATCTTCTCTTTAAACCTAATTCCTTTTATTGTTATTGCTTGTCTTTGTAGATTTCGGCTTAACCCGTTAACCTAGCCAAAAAAAAACAGTTCAACTTGTTTAAGATTTCGGCTTAACACATAATCTCTTCTATTTAAACCAAAGATTTACCAATTTGACGGACATTTTGTAGGTAAAAATTCATTTGCATGGATAGGGCCAGTTGCAAGGATCAACCTTTTGGATCCTGAATTAATCAAAGAGGTTTTAGTAAATAATAAGATTTACAAGAAACCAACCCCGAACCCACTTGTAAGGTTCCTGGCTTCGGGACTTCCAAGCTACGAGGACGACAAATGGGCCAAGCATCGCAAGATTCTTGCACCCGCTTTTACTCAAGACAAGTTGAAGGTACCAAAAATAAATTTATATACAGACTGAGTATCAACTCTATATAATAAATCCGGGTTTTAGATGATTTAAGAGGTTTTAAACACTTAAGTACGCTTCGTCTTTTATAAGGTGTTAACATTTTTTCAACTCACTATATTAAAAACGAGAAATGCTACACTTACAAAATTGACCATATATGGATTGAGATTTCCGCTTATAATAATATCGTTATTAATTAATGTCATTCCGAGAATTAAAATATGTTATCGTTTTTCTTAATTTTTGTTGATCCATGTAGTTCAATAAAGGGTTTTTCTTAATTTTTGTTGATCCATGTAGTTCAATAAAGGGATACCATAGTCTCTAAAAATATAATATATACATGATTTAGTTGTACATTCGTTATATGGTGGTTTTTTTTGTTAATGTCCAAGAAAATAAAGCATGCAAATTATTTTAAAAAAATAGTTATATAGGGCTGTCAATAGCATTTCCCTTTAATAAATCATATATATTTAATTGACAATATTATGTTCGGTTAATTCATTCAAATTCTTTGGGCATTGAAGCATATGGTTTCGACAATGTACAAAAGTTGTAACGACATATTGGTGACCGAATGGGGGAAGTTGGTTTCGGATAATGGTTCTTGTGAGTTAGACGTGCAACCATACATCGATGACTTTGCAAGTGATGTAATCTCTAGAAACGCATTTGGAAGTAGCTACGAACAAGGTAGAAGGATATATCAACTTCAAAAAGAACAAGCCAAACTCACAAGTAAAGTTTTAAGGTCTATATACCTCCCGGGACGAAGGTAAAACTATGTTTCATGATCAACTTATCATTCCTTTTGACAAAAATCAGATTGCTTATAGTTAAAGCGCAATATGTATAGGTTTTTGCCTACCAAAACGAACAAGAGAATGAAGGAAATCGACAACGAGTTGAAGACAATTCTGAGAAAGCTCTTGGAAAAAAGAGAGCGTTTGATATTTTCAAGGGAAAGTGATGATCAAGAAGATCTACTATCGTTGTTGATGAAAGCGACTATGACAACAAACGGGGATATGGGGATGAGTGTTGATGAGGCGCTTGAAGATTGTAAATCATTCTATTTTGCAGGACAAGAGAGCTCGTCGAATCTCTTAGTTTGGACCATGATTTTGTTGAGCAAATATCCGATATGGCAGACGAAAGCACGGGAGGATATTAACCAAGTTTTTGGACACAATAAACCGAATTATGAAGGGTTGAGTCGCCTCAAAGTCGTAAGTAGATATTGACAGAGAGTAAAAAAATACTTTTTAAACTCTATGGAAAGGATTTTAATTTTTGATCCTCAAAATCGCAGGTCTCACTAGGGAGCTTGCGATTTTGGGGAAAACAAAAGAAAAAAACAAAACAAAATAAAAAAATCAAAAAATATCATGGTAGACCGTGCGAATTGTGCCTTAATTTGGTTTTACAATATCAGCTTATCGCTTCATAAAAGTTTCTGACATTTTGTGTAAGCAGGTAACTATGATTCTAAACGAGGTTCTTAGGCTATACTCCCCCGGAACTATATTAACACGAGTCACAAACACTCAGACTAAACTTGGGGACCTAACTATACCAGCTGGGGTACAATTCTTGTTGCCGGTAATATTTGTACATCATGATCGTGAAATTTGGGGGGAAGATGCAAAGGAGTTCAATCCCGAGAGATTTTCTGAGGGAATTGCTAAGGCAACGAAGAACAAACTCGCTTTCTTCCCTTTTAGTTGGGGTCCTCGGATTTGCATTGGGAATAACTTTGCGTTAATGGAAGCAAAGTTGGCTATATCAACGATCCTACAAAATTTCTCGTTTGAGCTATCTCCTTCTTACACCCACTCACCTTCGTATGTTGTTACACTTCAACCCCGACATGGTGCTCACCTGATTCTTCACAAGATATAGCACCTAAACCCATGGTTGTGTTTTGTATGAAAAGCAAAATGTCAACAGACATTTATTATTGAATTACAAGACGCCCAACTCATCGTGCTGACGTGTTGATTATTGTTATAGCTGATATGATATCAATTTCGTTAGGAATAACAGTACTTCTGTGTTCGTGTGTTGTAAATGTGTGTTTAACAAGGTTTGTATTTGTATCATTGTTCATGTAACTGTTGTCAAGTTAGGCCAGGAGGCCGTTTCATGAACAATGAAATTGTCGCTTGTGAATAATGTTTTTCTTTCAATGTCATGTCTTTTCGCCCATAGAGAGTTACCACGTCTGTAGGTTATTAATAGAAAAAATCTCGCCAGCAAACCAGGCATCATGGTAAATAAATACCCCCTCTTAGATCAACTCATGGCCCAAATCTTCGTTTAGGGTTCCAAAATCTCAATGTTCGAGATATTCAAATATACCCGGTTGTTCTATTTCTCTTGCTAGAATGCTAGTGTAAAACTAAAAAGGATGAAATCGGTTATTTTTGTCAATCAGGAGTAAATCTTAGGTAATGAAATGATTACCAGTTATGTATCGTTAACTTAATTTTTTTGGAAGTTTTATGCCAATAGAATCTATAAGGCAGAAATAGGACATTTTAGCCTCTTAGTCCTACGCAGTCTTTCTGGTTCTGTGGCATGCTTCTGAATTTCCAGGGTCTTATGCCCATTACTCTCGGACTATATAATTACTCAGTAGCACGTAGCAACTAATTGATATGCAAGTTTTTCTCAATTATGCAATAATAAACATTCTTTATGTGTCTCACGAAATATCTACACCACTGTAGGATTATATTTGAAGTTAGAAAAGACTGAACGATCTACCAAAAATTCGAATCAAATATACAGATTGGTATTTAAATGGTTGATTATTCTGATTCTTACACTCCACCAGCTCTACATACTGTTCGTGCTTTAGATATCCTAATAAGCCTGAGGGATAGATAAGATATAACAGTCTTTCCCAGGAATCTTAAAAAATCCTGCAACGTTACTGTCATAGGGATCCAAAGCCGTCTACTGGCCACACCTGTAGTCGAAGCATACACACGTTCACAGTTAGATATAAGGATGGCCCATTAACTACCAGGACACCCATCAGAGAATAAATTAGGTACTCACCCTACAACAAACTTTGCCCTGAATTAGGGCATAAGGAATTGGACCAAAGTTCCGAGAATCATTAGATGCATAAATGTTATCCCCTTGAATCCACACATGTCCCTTTGGTACCTATAAGTTCAAATTACAAACACTATGTTTGAGAACCAACTTGGTGCGGCAAAGAATGCATAAAGACGTATATATTGAGGTTACAAGTTATTACGAAAGTAATAACACAATGCTAATTGCCGACAAAAGACAACAAAACTTTAAGATTATGGAAAATGAATTAATAAGACATAAGGAAAGCATTGGGAACTCTAGTGCTTGTGATTGTAAATTTGATGCTTAAAACAAACAATTTGATACTTAATATGTCATCTGATTAATGATGCTACAGACTGATACTAACCTAGCTTTCCTCGAATTGTGCAGTATTAATATCAAGGCTTGAATACTCTGTAGTTTGTACTCATGTCTAGAGGTGACGAAAACGGCAAGGTGAGGTAAGATGTAACTTTTACTACGGATAAATAGGTCGGGTTTTACCCCAAAACATCTTATTTTCATGTCATTTGCATTCTCTATAAATAACTAATGCTAGAAACGATTATAATATTTTCATTAGTACAGCAAAGATTTAGGTCTCTTTTCAATAAACGGTTATACTTTAAGTTATTACATGAATCACGACTTTCTACTTGTTCAACCCATTTGACATGTTTCCTTTAATCTATATATTTTTTCGTTTACCCATTTGACCCGTTTGAGATAAAACATGATACTTATAAAGTTCACTTTTGTAAAACACACATAGAAGGCTCCTACTAACTCCCAAGGGATCTCCCGAGTAAAACTAAAGCCAAAGACACACTGCATGGACCATAAAAATGTCGAGTTGACTCTATGGATTGACACTCCAAACTAGCTACACACATCTACTCCTAACACTTATAGTATTCACTCCTTACGTTCTTAGAGGTCGAGGATAAAGCTTTATCATATATCAATACAATGCAATGAAAAAGAGATTTGTAAAATATTACCACAACGGTATGAGAACGATCACTACGACTCGGATCAACTAAATACGAAACAGTTTCACCTTCCATAGCCAAAATGCGCTTCGTAATCATTTTCCTAGGGTTTTCAGGTGACTGTATCAACACAACATCACCCGGTCCCACTTTCCCTAACCTATGTGATATATATTCCGATAACACTACGTCTCCGGTCAAATTCAACGTCGGCAGCATACTCGGACCATACACCTGAAAACACAAATTCAATCACAATCAAAACCTATAGATACAGATATACATATACGTATAATAGAGATACAAGTCGAAGAATTACGAGTGTAGGTGAAAATATGTAATTATTAGTGACGTGAAGTAAACAGAGAAATTTGGCGAAAATTGCAGCTCGATTAACTGATTCTTTAGCAATGGCGGTGAATTTTCCCAACCATAATTTCATATCTATGATGAATTTTGAACATTTGGGGGAGAAATTAGGGTTTTGTTTTATCTAATTGATATCCAATTTTGGATAAATGGATAATGGATAATGGGGTTTTAAATATTTTCATATACAGCTTTATGTTTCTGGTTTAAGTAGTTTCGCACCTATAAAGTTTTCGGGGAGAGTCGGAGTTACGGTATAGAATTTTTTTTTGTTGGAGTGTTGTTATTTGACCCGAATGATTTGGTTACGGGTTTGAATACATCTTTTAAATCGTGAGCATAAAAGTATTGTGTATTTCATTAATGTCTAACATGATACGTCATATAACAAATACTCTTATAACAAACAATATGATACTTATTTGGTACGAGACTAGTACCACACTAGTTCTTAGATGGTAAGTTTAAGAGACCGAATGTAGTAAAGTCTTAAGATAGTAGCCAACCTGATTGCTTCAATATTCATTTAAGCAACTTCAGGTTATCAATTAACATTATGTCAACCTGGGAAGCAGCCAACATGATTGCTTCACTATTCATTCAAGCAGCTCCACGTTATCAATTGATATTAGAGGGAACGCTTGGATTGTGATCGTGCGCATGAAAGAAATTGTGTTTCGTATATGTTTATCAAGTTACGCCTAAACGTTTAAGATCCAAACCAGGAAAAACATACCATTAGTATAACAAATACTCTAGTCCCCGCGGTCTTCATGATGGTAAGTTTAGTGGATGAGTTACCCATTTTTATAGCTAGTACTCTAAAAGGCGCCCATTTTTATAACTAATACTCTAAAAGGTGGCCAAATGCGAAGCCTAATGTCAAGAAAACATGATGTGGCACTTAAATTTGTATGGGTATGACAACTTTAAAGAACAGTTCCGTCTTCCTGTCATTTCAAATTTTTAACGCAGAATAATTTGTTGAGAAAACATAAAAACACAACTGATCAAAGTAAATGTAAAATGTTACAGACTTGTATTTCTCACTAACACGTATAGTATTATACATATAACATATGAAATAGTTCTATGAAACCAAGATAACGAAGAAAAAATAAAATTATGATCATTTAAAAAGAATATATTTAGTATAACAACAATACACATGAATGTTTTATTTCTTTCCCAGTATATGAATTTCCTATTGACTTTATAAAGTTTTACAGAAGCCGTCGTTCAAAGACTAAGAACACCTTAAAACCTCCAAAAAACAAGAACGTTTATTGACAGCTTCAGGAACCAGTTGAATGCTTAATCTTGAACATTTCAAATGTAACGACTTGAATATTAACTATTTTTTTTCCCAGTTCAAACCCTTTAGAATTTTAGTCAATACGCTCGAGATTAAACTTGACCATTCCTTCCAGGGCTAATCGAAACGCACTCTGAGGAAGGCATTGGAGACATTGAATTGCCATATCAGCTTTCTGTTTAGCTAAAACCTGCGCTCTTTCAATCCCGCCACTACTCATCACAAGCTTAATAGCTTCGTCAAGAGACCCCGTTTCAGAAAACTCTGAGTCAATAATATCTCTCAGCTTTGACTCTTTTTCAAGAGCGAAAATTACTGGTGCGGTCAGGTTTCCTTTGGCCAGGTCACTACCAGCTGGCTTTCCCAATTGCTCTGCTGACTGAGTGAAATCCAATATGTCATCCACAACCTGGAACGATAAACCAAGATTCTTTCCGTATTGAAACATCTGCTCGCTGACATCACTACCCACCCCACTAAAGATTGCTGCTCCTTTTGAGCTAGCAGCGATTAACGAGGCTGTTTTATAGTAGCTTTTGATCAAATATTCATCAAGTTTAACATCACAATCGAATAAACTCGACGCCTGCTTAATTTCACCGCTTGCAAAATCTTTGATAACCTGTCATAGAGCAAGAAAAATATGAGCTTTTCTTTTCGGTTCTTGATAGTTTTAAGAGTTTTGATATACATACCTGGCTAATAAGCTTTATGACCTCGAGATTTTCAAGATTTGCCAAGTACCATGATGATTGTGCAAACATGAAATCACCGGCTAGAACCGCCACACGTGTACCGTATAACTGATGCACGGTTTCTTGACCTGCATACAAAAAGAAGAATGCTTAATTACCATAACTTTGCAGGGTAAATAGGTAATTTTTATTTACCTTTAGATTTGGGTAAACTATATTCTTACCTCTTCTCATGTCACTTTCATCCAATACATCATCGTGTATTAAGCTTGCAGTATGAATCATTTCAATGATTTCCGCCAAACGCCTATGTTCTCTTGTAAGTTCCCTGAGACAGAAAAAGGAATTTATTATAAATCTATATCGAACAATTGGAGTGATTGAAGATAAAAAAAAAAAAATAAGATGCTCACTCTAAACCCGTAATTCCTAATGTGGCTCTTGACACCAAGAAAACCAAGGCTGGTCTCATTCTCTTTCCACCAGCACTAAATATCTGCTCAGCAGCCGCCATTAAAACCGGATTTTCCGCACCAACAATCTAGCTCACAAACAACATTAAGAACATCAGAAGTGAAGCTTAATATGCTTGTAGTTACATGCCAGCATTCTTACAAAAATATAGCAAGCAATTGGGGGTAACTTCTTAGCCAAAAGAACAAAGAAACAGAAGCAGCAAAAAATACAGATTATCACGGCTTAAATAAGGTCCGGGTTAAAAAAGTTTCATTAGGTCAGTTGGGTTGACCAGCAAGCATTTCATTTTGTAATATATTAATTAGTAAATTGTTAATTATTACCCCACTATTATAATAATCTAAATCTTTAAGTAAATTGATTTAGGAAGTTGGATGCATTACAAATTGGGCGACTTGCAACCCATTTGACCCGTTCCCATTTTAGCATAACAAAGATGTATCCTCCCCACTAAACGCATTCCAAATCGACAAGTTCATACATAGATGGGTGAAATCACCATCTCTAGAGTCACCATTGATGTCCAGTCTAGTAGTGGAAGAGAGATCAACATTTCAAATTGATTACAACTCTTTTCTTGGGGAGTAAAAACTATTTACTTTATGAATTTATACTTCGGATTATATCATTGGTCTAGAGCTACACGTAAGGAAGATTAGTTGGTTTATTCCTTAGAAATGAATAATTATTTGTAGACAGAAGTAGAACTGTTGACCGTTAAATATTTTATGAGGCAAGTTCAAATAAATTAAGAGCACAACCCAAGCTTTTTAGACTATGACAGTGACCTGTATCATACTCGAGATCTTCCTAATGAGAGTGTCATAATCAACATCGCTGTAAACAGTTATCAAAGCTATTTGAACTTATTGTTCCATGATATATTTTAAATTTACCAAAAAGGGTCAAGAAAATAGACACAAAACTCTTTTATCCACTAAGCCTTTGGCCTAGCGGTATCAAAGGTACTCAATCCTAAAGTACTCGATTCCTCAACTCTTTTATCCACTAAGCCTTTAGCCTAGCGGTATCAAAGGTAAACGACCTCTAATTAATCAAAATTATTAATCTTAAAATACCTTAAAGCTAAAAAAAATTGACTTGAAACAACAACATTCAAGAACATACCAACAACTCAAATTCTGATGACAAAAACAAAAAAAATAACTTACAGATTGTAAATTCTTGTTCAATGTTAAAAGGTCATCCGAAACAACTTCAAACAAATCGTTTGTAGACTCTTTCTTCTCACTTAATAGCGGTTGAAAACCTGATGCATCTCCTACACACATAACAGTTAATCAACTAACTAAACTAACTAACTAAATCCCACTTCAACAACTTCTCAAAATAGAAAGAAATTAAACGATAAAAAGTCGCGAAAATACCATTAACCAAAGTCTCAGGAGCTTCAGTCGAAAACACTCTACACTTCGCAATATGCCCATCACTTCGGCAACATATCAATCTCCTGCCGCCACCATTACCCACACTCCTAATCACTTTCCTTACATAATTCCTTTTCGACGAAAACCGATCAAACGAAGAATTAAAAGAGCACCCACAAGCAGCAGTTTTACTAAAATCAAGATTATGGCATGTCGCCGGCATCATCTTATTAAATAACCTCCAAGATCAAATCTTTATTAAACAAAATTAAAAACCCAGCTCAGAAACAGTATTAATTTGAACTTAAACAATTACCCAGAAGCCAAAAAGCCATAATAATATTGATTAAAGAAAATGAAGAACACAATGAGAATGGGAAAAATGAAATAAAGGGTTGTAAAAATGTAAGCTTGAATAGATATACTGATATATTTAGTGGATCCTATAAGTCCACATATAATAAAGAATGAATTTGGTTATTATAATTTGGGTTTGCTTTAATTGGAAGGTTTTGTTGCCACAAATTTTTGGGATTTGAAAATAGTGATTGCAAGTATGTGTATATATATATATTATGTATGTATATGTGTAAGTATATATGGGGGGTTGGTTTCTTGATTTGAAAATAGGGGCAATGAGGAATTGAGTAAAAAGGGCACCTTATCTATTCTACTGGTTGAATTTTTGTGTGTATGGTGTTTGCAATTGGTGGCCAATTGAGAAGCGTTCATCAGTTTGTGTGATCTCTGAAAATTTGTCTATTTTTCTTTTTTTACAAAATAAAAAAATAGATTAAAATTCATTAATTGGTTATTTTGTATAAGAAAAGAAAACAAAAGTACAAAACTTAGTTGTCTTAGACTATGAGTATGATTATAAAAACACTTGAAAAAAAATTATTTAATAATACTTTATCATATTATTGAACTATATGACACTAAAAACACTTCAAACCACACCAATTATACTAGCAGCAAACTCACGCGATCGCGGGGACTAAAATTTTTTATTTAATAAAACTATATTAAAGTTTGTTAGAAACGATTTGAGTATGATATTACCGTCTATGTTACAAGTTTTATTTAAGGATATATAAAAATGCAAAAAATATATAAACAGTAAAAAAACTTAAATCTTTATTTATTGGATTTATTTTATAAAGTTTATAATTGAGAGTTAGTGTGTTTTTGAAAAGATTTATTTAAAAAAAAAGATGTAATGACAAATTAATTATTAGTTATATTTAATAAAATAAATAAAAGATAATATAGTAATTTTACTTTTTAAAATTCAAGAAATATTTAAATACTTTATAAATAGTATAGATTAATTTTATATTCTTTTTTCTCTTATCAAATACAAATTAAATTACCAAATTGACATACATGAACAATACGATAATTAAAAAAAAAACTTCAATGAAAACATAATATTTAGAGCATAAAGATAAACAAAATCATTGTTGTCGATAACAGAAGATTTTTAGAAGTCTCTAATTGTGTTCAGCGTGATTTTTTCGAAGAATGTGGTGCTTCTAGTATTTATTTAGGGGTTGCTTGATTGAAAATGGGTAATGGTAAAGGGAAACAGAAACGATATATTATGGAATGTAATGATTAATGAATTTCATTAACCTCAAATCGTAGAGTAATGGGTTATTGACCATTAGTGGGTAATGAATGATTACCTTGTATATAACCAACCATTACTTTTCATTCCATTAGTTATTCATTATGCCTCATTACCCTCCATTACCCCTAACCAAGCACCCCCTTAGTTTTTCGGATATGTAATGCACATCTCTTCGCATACGCTCGATTAACTCTTGGTGTGCGTGTATAGTATTCGCGTTTCTTCGATAATCAGTTTATGTAACCGCGGAGCCAAACTACGAGTGTCGGATCATGGGTGTCAGTCACGAGTGTCAGGAAAAATGTCGGGCACCGAGCAAGGGTGACGGGCCAAGTGTCGACTGCAAGGGAACGGATGTCGGGAGACAAGTGCCGGCTTGTATTTGGATATTTCCCTTGAACACCGCAATATTTTGATTTTTCATCAATAGTTGAAGGGAACTTTTCGAAGAGAAAGTGGATTATGGGAGTGCTTTTATTTATTTGCCACATTTGAATTAACAAACAAATGTGTCTTTGTTCCAACCATCATGTAAGCCATATAAAGGATAGACCGGTTCGCTTGAATAGAATATTTTCTATGATCAAAAGCATGTCATACATAAGCAGGCTCCGTAAGATCTAGTTCATTTAACTTCAGATTGAATTGAATTTAATAGTATGCAAATGCATTCATTTCTCTACATTGATGCAATCTACGATACTATCGGAGTGAAAAAAGGGTCTAAAGAAGAACATAGACTAGGCTATATTAGTAACAAGTAAATCATTTGTGTGTTTCTATTTTATAATAAAAGTTATCTAAAGATTTTGGGGATAAACACCAATCATAAGGTCCGAGACGTCCCAATAAACAATTGATCATATCACGATCTATTTTATAAGCCTACTTGGGTATTGAGTATTTATTTGAAAGAACTTAAATTTTTTAGAAATTGATAATTTCAACTCCGCCATTAGATCTGGGAGTTGGCGGGGACTAAGAGTCCGCCGCTAGATCTTGGAGCCGACGGGGACTCAGAGTCCACCGTGGAGCCGACAAGGACTGAGAGCATGTCGTTGGTTTTGGGAGCTGGCAGGGAGACATAGAGATGTGGCTGGATCTGAGTGTTGGAGGGGACTTAGAGCCCGCCGTTGGAGCCGGGAGCTGGCAGAGACACAGAGAGCATGTGGTTGGATTTGAGTATCGGCCATCACATCGAGTGTTGGCTACGGATTCGAGTGTCGGGCCACAACTTCTAGTATCAGGTCGCGACTTCGAGTGTCGAACCAAGGCTTCGGGTGTCCGACCCCGGTTTGCGAGATTCGACCACGACTTCGAGTGTCGGACCGTGATTTCTGAATGATGGGTATGACTTCTAGTATTGGATCTCAATCTTGTCATAGAGTTTTGGACTTATGGTTGTGGGCGCACTTCCATTATGTTAGGTTTTTTGGGGTTTAGAAGTTATGTATTTTAGGCTTATTCTCAATTAACACTATCAATATATAAATCACACATGATTTTTACTTTACAATTTCAATACCCACTCGAAACCTCAAAAATAAAAATCGTCTTGTTTGAGCAACGATTGATGAGCTCAACAATTTGGGTGTGACGGCTAACCACTATGGTCTTATGCGGAGCACAATGCAAACATGCCTAGCTCTTAACGAGCCTAATATGACGTATTGATTAGCCGGGATGGCGTAAGAGAGTAGGAAAGTCCTCAGTACGTGTATGTGTGTAGAATCTGCCAAAATCTGACAAATGGTCTGGTACTTATATGTCATACCCCGCTCAGGCGGAAACCCGAGGTGCAAACAATATCAGTAGTACCGGAGATTCAAGGTTACAACAATTATTATAGCAAACGATCATCGAATTATATAAATAAATTCGGAATACAAAGTTTTACAATACTCCGAATAAATAAACTACAATAACGTTAAAAGGATCCTAAAGGAACTAATCATAGCAAAACAAGTTCCACGTAAACGATCCAAATAGTCACAAAAGCAAGCATCAATCTCCGACAACCTCAAATCCCTGAAAAGCGTAAAAATACGACGTTAACATAAAGTTGGTGGGTTATTCGCAATTTTATAAAAACATTAAGTTCGAAAGTTTTGATCCAATTTGAAATATATGCATAGCCTTAGATCAACAATTACACCCGAAACTTACACCCGAAACTTACGTTTAAAGGCAACATTAACCCCCACCCTTAGTGTGTCAAACTAAGGTATAGTATCGAATAATAATATGCGGTCATAACATCGATTCATAAGTGTAACACTAGGATTTTAAACACACAATTTTTTTTTTTTATAAACATTCTACAACATTAACGGTTTTCTGTATCATTTACATAACTTTAACAAAACAAAAGTTATTGTTTTACTTCTATTAAAATAACATCCATAATGTTTAGAGCGGAAGCTCGTTACAAAAGATTCAATATTATGTTAAGGTCCCTATCCGATCTTTATATGCTTGCCTTGCAAATCTAGAGATCCTTTTTACCTACAAATATAACAATCAACAAAATACATTAGCGTTAAGCTAGTGAATATACTTAGTCTCGTTTTAATACTTCTCCAAGACTATTTAAAGTCTTATCATTTCTCTTCTTCCAACTATATATAGTCGACCCTTACTTATCTCCGACTATTAAAAGTCAATTACATACCCTCGCGGTATATACATAGCTAACTCTACTCATTTCCGACTATTAAAAGTCGATTCTATTTCTTATCGACATGTAAATGTCTTCTCCATTCTTCTCTATCATAATAATAGGTTAGAGTATCATTCTCATACTTAAACTATCTTAAAATTCACTAAAAACTGGTCTAGGTATCGAATGCGGCGCATTTGGCTCAACGAAAATCAACCCAGGCTGTTGAGCTCAGAATGCGGCGCATTCTGGGCCTTAGCCTGGCTGATTTTCGTTTCCAAGCGTTTCCTGCACTTATACGTTAGTTTATGATATTTCTAACTCCCATTTCCGCTAACAACTTAAGGATATGATAAAAATAGCATACTTGTGAACTTCAAAAGTGTTGATACACATTTTTAAACATATAACATTATGAAAATGGGCTTCGTATACTCACCTCGATGTCGAAGTACGTTTACTACTCTCTCGTTGCTTTTCCCTTCCCTTTGTCTTTTAAATCTGAGTTTATAATACCAAAACACTATAGCTTTCAATAACTCATAACAAAAACATAACTAACAACTTAGTTACATATCTTTTCTAAAATCTTAACATTAACTTGTTTATCCGTTTTCTACCCATCTTGCCACTTTTTGGGGTCTTTGACCCGTTAAGCTTTTATACATACATAGAAACATTTTCAAATCACAATCTACATTATACTCATAATAAACACATTATATAAAATTGTCATTTCTTTTCTTTAACCAATTTCTACCCATTTGCCACTCCTTGGGTCTTTTGACCCGTTTGGCAAATACTAAATGGAGAAATCATAACATCACACTCTATTTCATTCATAGAACTAAAACATATAATTTTAACATTAAATTAACATACAAAATGCTTAAATTAACAATTCTCATGATTATCCCCAAATTATTAAAAACCTAATTTTATCAATTAAGCATTTCTACTTCTAATTAAGCATCTAGTTAAGACTATATCTCATATAACAAACTCAAATTCATCAAATAATATCAAATATATATATAAATTTACCTTCTCCTCTCTAAATGCCAATAAAGCTTAATTTTTTTTATCTCCTATCCTTGGCTCTTTAGAATCTTCACTAATTTAACACTAATTTGAGAAATTTACACTTGCTCCTTGCTTAATCTCAAGAACACACACTCAAAACACATACAGGAATTTCTGCAATTGACACCTAATCCTCCTACTCATACAGAAATCTCGAATTTACTCTTTAGTCCCTCAACTTTCCAAGTTTTGCTAAATTTATAAAATTACTAACATTGTTAACCATATAAGTCCTTTCTAACCACAACTAACTATTTTTCTTACAGTTCTAGTCCTTCATTTATAAAACTTCTCAAATAACATAAATATAAAACATTTATATCATAAATAAATAAATACTTACGAAATATTCTAATTTCCGAGAATTGGGATGTTACAATAGGGACAACGACTCATAGTCATAATCCCATATCAGCGATGAGAGTTTCTAAAACCCATATAGATCTATATATAGTACCGGTGGCTAAAAAAGAGTTAACAGGCGTGCACCGAGGGCCTTATACTACCACTAAGGCCATATAAGTAAGTAACATTAAATCTAAAGGCATCACAATCCACAATGCATAAAACATGATATAAAGTTTAATTAACGCTTTTCATGCCCAAAGATATAAAATGGTAAAAAGGGCAACGAATAACTCATAAATTAGCAAATAATACGTCGGATAGACAAATCAGGAGAATATCGCTCCACCGCCTAAGTGTCATAGCATAAAAGACATTGAAAGTCTAAGTATCTCTATAAGTCTAGTAGGGTTTAGTCTTTAATGATTAAAGTTATATTATATAATATATTAAAAGTGTTCCAACGAATAATATTTCGAGTCAAAGTAACGAGTAAAAGATAACGATATTTTGTGTCAAAATGACGAGTAAAAGATAATGATATTTCGTGTCAAAATGACGAGTAAAAGATAACGATATTTCGAATCAATAATGACTACTAATAGATATCGATAATTTGAGTCAATGATTACGAATAAAAGATGGCGATATTTCGAGTCAATAATGACTACTAGAAGATATCGATAATTCAAGCCAATAATGACGATTAGAAGAGAATAATATTTCGAGCCGAAAATTACTAACATAAATATCGATTGAAGATTGAATACCGGTACCAAATTTTAGTCGAATTTCGCTAAAATCAACGTCATGGGATAGTTGATTTTAGTCAAAGTCGACGATTACGAAAAAGAAGTCAAAGTCAACATTCGACATTTGAAGAATTTAAATATTTTGAGTAAAAGTAGTTTAAATTTTTTTTATAAGAGTTTAACGAAAGATATAAATTATCTTTAAAATTTAAGATTACGATCGCATTTTTGAGAAAAAGTATATTTATGGCAAATGTATACGTTTTAGCGAAAATCATAATAATAACTATTAGGTTTATGATTGCGATTACGTATTGAGTCCAAAACATTTATTTGTCCATATATACTACTTTATATATAATAATATATGTATATAACTTTACGTTTGTTCAAAATATATAGGATTTAGGTGACAAACCGGGCAAACAGGTACTGAGGCTTTAACTGCGGCGCAGTAAGCTTTGTTCCCCAACCCTCTGCGTCACAGTCAACAAATACAGCGGCACGGTGTGCCAAAAACCTACTTTTTAACTTTCTTTTATACGTTTTAATTATCGTTAACATTTTATATTAAATCTAATATTAATATGTCCAATATGTATATTATATAAATATGTATATAAGTTTATTTACATATTATATAAGTAGGTTTTACATAATAATAGGTAATAATGCTAATTAGAGTTTATATAACAATTATATGTATAATTCAATTAGTCCAAAATAGTCCAAGAGTCCAAAATATCAATTTTCGGTATGAATTTTACTAATAATACATATTTTACTTATAACTACTCGTTTTATAAGTTTAAGTTTATATTATACCCTTTTTAGGTTATAAATTACCAATAACTTAATATATGTAAATATAATGTACAATATGTTAGATCTTATGTTTTCTTTCAATTTTAACCATTTTCATCCATTTTATATAATACTTAGACGAAATAAGGTGAATAATAAGAAAACGAAAAGAGATTTAAGGGATTAATTAGAGAGTATCGAAGATCTCCGCAAAATCAACCAAAAATCGTCGGAATAGTCTCAAAATTTCCCGAAATTGAGCTCCAAAAGTGGTGGTGAAGAGAAACCAAGCTCCAAACACAAAGTACACCACTTGTTAAAATAAGAACTCATAGAATAAAGAATTAGAATGAGATTTATTGTGTGTTTTTGCTTACCAATCTTCAAGTTGTAGAGGTTTCCATGGTGGTGAAACAAAACCGAAAATGGAAGGTTAAAATGGAGGATGATTCCTTGCAAGAACATACAAGGTTTATGTTAGAATTCTCTTCATAAACAAAGAAGATAGAAAAGATGAGATATTGTTGGAAAATACTTACCAAATGGAAGGAAATCAAGAAGAAGAAGATGTATATGATGTAAGGATCTTCTTATGATGTAACACTCACTAAATTTGTGTTTGTTAACTCTCAATTTTCTGGAAATATAGAGAGAAAATGAGAAAATGAGTGGTGAAAAGAAAATGAAATGAGAATGAAATGGTATGGAAAATGTTAAGGATGTAAAAGGAATGAGAGATGAAGTGATATGGCATTAGATCCACATTATGCTTAAAACCATGCATTTTAGGAAGTTTTCAGCCAGAATTCACGTGCTTGTAAGTTGTGAAATCTCAACAAAAATGAAAAAAGTGTTTTAACATTTTCTGTCCAGACCCCGACTACGTCGCAATCAATAGGGACTGCGGCGCAGTCCTTCGCCGTTAACTTTCGTTAACTACTCTTTAAAAGGACTTAATTTTTAATGACTTAACGTTAACCTCGTTAAAAGACTAACTTTGTAATATATTTTTAACGTTAATCTTAATCATATAATCGAAGGCATAGATCACCCTAACTTATCTTACGAGCATAATTATATCTACTAGACACTTAGGCACTAAACGTTTCCGTCACGAAGGACAAAAACAATATTATAAAACCCGACCACATAAATAACGCCTGATAAACAAAATGAAAATAGGGTCAAAACAAAAATCAACAAAATAAATGACAGAAGGCACAACGAAAAGGTACTTCAAAATACGCGGTTGTCACATTATAGGCGACAGATTTGGTTTCCGTTTATGGGTCACAAGACATGATTAACGATACTTCAAGTTAACTTTTAAATATAATTTTTTTTTTTACGAAAAACAAAAAGGTTAGATATAAAAACTAACGACAATAAATATAATGTACATTACATACCTAATGACAATTTCAATAAAGCATTACATTTTAAAGCAATCCGAAATGCTATACTTATTCATTTTGTTAGAACTTCGAATTTATTAAAGCAAAGAGTCAAAAGAAAGAAAAAACACATAACATACATCAAGGAGAAAAAATGTGATTGCCATGTAACATTACTCCGAGAGTGACAACATAAAATTGAAAGAAGTACGTGTATATAGCTAAACATAACTTTAAAAACGGAAATTTTGTGCTTAATTGTCACGGATCAAAATTGTTGTACACGTTGTATCTTTCATCGCCACCATAAACAAGCATCAAAGATAATGTACTTGTTAGGCAAGTTGATTGTGAAATAATGTTTGCAAACAATTGCAGGAAAAAAAATATAAATTTTCAAGGGCCTTGATTGACTAAGGAGGCGTTTGGAGTGTGGATTTGGGACCTGGCTATGGGAATTGATTATATTAGTTTGGAATGTGGTTATTAGTTTAAAAAATAGAAAGTTATTATATGTTTAAAATGGTTGGTTGTATATTCATGAAGGAGGAAGCCAATCTAAAAAATACAGATAATCAGATTCATTGATGTACCATCAAACAAAACTATATTCAAATTTTTTATTAAAAATCTGTATACTCTTTTCATCATTTCTGAAAAATAAGTTTCTTAAACCCGTCAATATAGTCGGTTTTTAGGATGGTTTCCTAACATAGGAAACCTCTTCCACTTTCATCCACTATTTCTTTATTTCTCTATTTTGTATGATCTTTTTTGTTTTCTGATGAGGTTAGTAGGGATTACCTATATTTATTGCTTAAAGCCTGATGCTACAAGCAAGCCCATTGAGCAAGACACGCATGTTACAGCCTGTATACCATTGACAAGCGCATGCCTGACAGACGCCCGCCTGACAGGCGCCCGCCTCAACATGAGGTCAACCTGCAAGGCAGTTTCAGTCTTGCGTCATCCTGCAAGGCAGTTTCAGCCTTGCGTCAACCTGCAAGGCAGTTTCAGCCTTGCGTCATCCTGCAAGGCAGTTTCAGCCTTGCGTCATCCTGCAAGGCAGTTTCAGCCTTGCGTCATCCTGCAAGGCAGTTTCAGCCTGACACCAGCCTGCAAAGCAGTTTCAGCCACGCCAGCCTGCAAGGCAGTTTCAGCCTGGCGTCATCCTGCAAGGCAGTTTCAGCCTGACGCCAGCCTGCAAGGCCCTGACGCGCATGACAGGCGCGCGCGAGGCGCTCGCCCGTCAGGTTGCCTTAGGTTGTGAGACGTCGCATCTTAACAAATAATAAAGTGAAGACGATTAGTATACCACTGATTGATTACTATAACAGTTTAAACATTCATGATCGTCATTGATTGATGGACGTTCCCCATGCTTGAAACGGGTAGTATAAATACGTAATCTAATCAGGGTAGACGCACTTCACTTCAATCTCACTTACACACACACAAGCTTAAACAGAGTTCATATACTCTTGCTTTCATCTTCAACCTTGATCACCCTAGGTTCGTCAAGAACTTGTTGGGTTTGCACTGTGCTCATCACAGGAGATCCAAGGTTGACATCCCCCATTTCTTGTGTTTGACAACCACTGCTCAAACATTGGCGCCATCCGTGGGACAGTTTTAGATAACGGCGTCTCATTTCATTTTCATCTTTTCATTTTTTTCTTAAACTCACAAGAAGTTCATCCCTTTTATGAAAGGAACTAAGTTATCACAGGTCATTTCATTCGTGCCGAAAATGACCCCCATGATTGCATACACCAGATGGGACTACAAGTACCCCACCCATTTACCACTTCTGCCAATCCTGTTGTAATACAGATTCGGCTGGCCATTTATGAAGTCAACAAGGCATATGTAGACATGGAAAGCTCAATGGACACACTGACCGACATACGAGGTAAGCATGCAAATAATGTAAAAAAAAAAAACCCTTGCTCTAGGGTCAAAATGATAAAAGTTGAAAAATAAATTCACCATCGGCCTAGAATGTCCTACTGGGCAGGCCCCCACTTGAAAAATTCAGAACAATTCTATTTAAAACCGATAGTATGGTCAAATTCCCTGCCTTAGCTGGCATAGCCATGGTCAGGGACAAGATGTCATTGCCTAAACAATACGAAAATATTATCACGATATGGATCTAAAGTGTCATGGGCATAATACATATCTAAATGTGTCATGAGCAAAATCAAGATCTAAAAATGTCATGAGCAAAATCAAGATCTAAAAATGTCATGGGCAAAATCCAGATCTGAAAGTGTCATGGACACAATCCAGATCTAAAAAAAAAAGAATGCCTGGCAAAAGAAGGGGGAAGACACAGAACACCATGGACCACCTGATGTCCATGTATAAAGCCAAGAAAGACAACCTTGTATGGCCAAATAACATACAATCATATTCGTCTTTTAATCTACTTGATAAAAGATAAGCACTTCTCATTGGGAAGCGACAAACATAGTTCAATACAACATGTATGAAGCCAAGAAAGACAACCATGTCTGGCCAAATAACATACAATCATATTCGTCTTTTAATCTACTTGATAAAAGATAAGCACTTCTCATTGGGAAGCAACAATCCTCGCGAGTAAACAAAGTAAAGGTTAACCAACAAAAGTGCCATTGCACAGTGTCACAGGCACAATATGAAACATACATCAGAGATACCCAAATCTACCTATGTCATTGGCATGCAAAGGAACCATGTGCCCTCAAGAAAGTGTCATACGCACAACCAAATATACACACTGTCATGCACACCCAAGACGGTGTCATGGACACAACATCCATGATATAAAGATAAAAAAATAAAAATGTGTTATTGGCTTGATCATCCAATAAAACATTATTTTTAAAAAAGCTAGACAATGTCACACAAAGCAAGGCTAAGCCTAGACAACGCCATGCCAAATCACAACAACGACAACTACAATATAAATGACAAGGTATATAAGTTATTACTGACTACAATGTAAACAAAACAACTAAAGTTAGCAAAGAGTTAATTATTTGAGCTAACAAAATAGTGTGCTAGCGCCGGTCACATTAATTTGTTTGATATATTTGTTTACTACGATTCTATTTGGGCTTTTGCAAAATCTTGGCCCTTTAATTAGCAGTAAACATACACCTTTGGCTTTATCTCACCGCCGGTCACAACGCCTCCAATGGAGAGAAAAGGTACTGCCTCTAATGCAATTACCTACCATACAATTATTAATTCTTATAGCAAATCAAATCATACAAAACGAAAACAAAGGGAATTATTTTATGAAATGAAAACAAAGGGAATCACACCTACAACTGAATCTTATAACATTTTAGTGGATGCTTATAGTCAAAGAATGGAACCGCCGGTTATAGAAAACAAAATTATGGAGGAAATGAAAGAAACATTTTTTACAGCCGGTACCAAGGCTTACCGCCATGGCCTCCCAACTATCGCCGGTACAGGCGGTACCAAGGTTTACAGCCGGTACCAAGGTTGACAGCCGGTACCAAGGTATACAGCCGGTACCAAGGTTTACAGCCGGTACCAAGGTTTACAACCGGTACCAAGGATTACGTGAGTAGAATAGTTACGACTTGAAAACTTCGTTTTGACAAATCCTAACTCGGGGGCATGATGAGGTTAGTAGGGATTACCCTATGCATATATATAGGTAATCCCTAAAACCTAAATACTAGAATGGGCTTTTATTCTTAAAGCCTGTTGCTACAGGCAAGCCCATTGAGCAAAACACTTGTACAGCCTGTATGCTATTGCCTGCCAGGCTGTCAATTGCCATTGCATATGCCATTGCCATTGCATATGTCAATTGTCAATAATCATTTATGCATATGCCATTGCCATTGCATATGTCAATTGTCAATAATCATTTATGCATATGCCATTGCATATGCCATTGCCATTACATATGTCAATTGTCAATAATCATTTATGCATATGCCATTGCATATGCCATTGCCATTGCATATGTCAATTGTCAATAATCATTTATGCATATGCCATTGCCTGACAGGCTGTTATCGCCTGCCTGTCATTGCTCGCCCAAGTTGTACCGCCTGTATGCCATCGCCTGTCATTTAAAGGTGTTTCCCTTTACCTTTGACGACAGTCACAATGATACTTAACAACCACTTTACTACTGTCATAATAGTGAGCCGTGGCATACAATAATAAAGATAGAAGACGATTAGTATACCAGTGATTGATTACCAAGGCAGTTTAAGTATTCAATATTGTCATTAATTGATGGACGTTCCATATACTTTAAACTGGTCATATAAATACACAGCCTCAATCATTGTCAAAGACATCTTCTCATCTCACTTCAACACTTTTCTCTCATCTGATCTAAACACACACAGGAGTTCATACACTCTTATTTTCATCTTCAACCTTGATCACCCTAGGTTCGTCAAGAGCTTGTTGGGTTTGCACTGTGACCATCACAGGAGATCCAAGGTTGATATCACCTCACCTTTGTGTTTGACAATCGTTGCTCAAACATTTTCCTTTTTAGCTTTGAAATAATAATTTAAATTCAAACATAATCTATCAAACAAATAAATAAAACTTTTTAATACAATATCTTTATTTCATCTTTTCATTTAAATTTAAACCGATTATCAAACTATTTATAAACCAAACACCCCCTAAATTATTTAAATAAAAGAGATATAGGTAAAGAGTAACATCAATCAATGAGCTAATAATTTAGTTTATCCTAGAGCAATATTAATTGAATATTATTATATTGCACAAATTTCAATAACTAAATTTAAAACATGCATTAAATTCTCCATATATCTATGATATGATATCACTCATGAATTTTGATTAATATAGTTAACTTAGCAAATTTTAAATACATGTTTTAATATATAAACTACAATTTTAGGAACCATAATTAACAAAAGATACAATTATAAAATTGATTCAGGATTAAACAAAAGAAAGAAAATAGTCTTGTTAGAAAAAATAAATTCCAACCACTAATCTTTTCTACATTTCTTCCAAAATATTTGGCGATTCATTTTGGAAAAGCAAAATTTTTAAATGTTTAAAATATAATCATATGTAAGTATATAAATAATGTTATCCATAAAAAAAATCGTAAAGAATTGTAGATTTGGAGACTTTGACCATTTACCATAAATCTTTAAAAAGTTTTGATAACCACAGTTTATACTTTATACGTCAGGACATGCATTAAAATCTTGTAATTCTTTAAATCTCGGAAATGATATACAACTAAATAACGAGGTGATTATTGACATATACAACTAAGCAATGAACGATTTTGTTTATTAACCATAGACTATAGGACTATTGTTATCAAAACCATTTTTTTTTCCGTACAAAATTGGTTGCTCTTTTGTTGTGGGTCTCAGTTAATTTTATAAGAGTAAATTACATATATCCTCCATGTTGTTTCCCTCAATAACATAGTTTAAAAATTACAATGATCGTCATTTATTTCAATGTTGTTATACCGGACATTCTCTATTTATATATCGTTAACTCATGTGTAGAGCATGAGACATGAGTTAACGGCTAAAAGAAACACATCCAAATAAAGGGCGACGGTATATTTGGCAACAAGTTTTTTGAAGCTTTTTGAAGTTTGAGCTTTTCGTTTTCAAAAAATAACCTCATGACTAGAAAAAACTTTGTTTAAATAGTAACGCTTTTCGCTTTTATTTTGAAAAAAAGCTCAAAATAACTCAAAATAAAAAACTAATGAAAGCAGCTTTCAGAAATAAAAAAGTTTAAACTTTCAGCTCTCAGCTCCAGCTTCAACTACTTGCGCCAAACATACCGCGAAATATTACATGTTTTAAATAAATGACGAGTGTGATTTTTTAATATAAATTATGAAGAAACCACATAAACCATGTATGTATGTAATTTACTCATTTTATAATTATCACAAAACTCTATAAAAAGGAGGTTATGATACCAACCCAGACAGTTTTTAACTTCTTAACCAGACAGTTTCACACCCCGCAAAATGGCGGAACCGAGGTGTACAGAGAATACGGTATCAGAGATTCAAAGGTTACATCAACATAAGTAAACCAAACATAATCAACATAGATAAATAAGTTTGAAAATAGAATACTTATTACAGTCATCCGAAAATATCAAAATACGGCTACAGCGTTTGGGATACTAAGGAATTAACAAAAGCAAAAATAAATTCCATGAAAGTAATCCACGTAGCCAAGCAAGCATAATGTCAAAAAATGTAACCTCAAATCCCTGAAAAGCGTTAAAATACGACGTCAACATAAAGTTGTTGAATTATTCGCAATAATTAATAAAAACATAATAGTATAAAAGTTTCAATACGTTTTGACCCAAAAGAGTTATGATTTGAAGATAAGTCATTTAAAAATGATGTTTCAAAATATACGTGAAGTATACAAAACCTTTTGATAAAATACTCATACATATACCATAAAAATACCATAATCATTTCATAAAAATAGCATACTGGATAGATAATAGCCTTAGGTAAATACTGTACACCTGAACCATAACAATATTGGCAACTAACCCCACCTAGTGCATTACGCTAGGTTGTCCTCGAAATTAACGGTCATAACATTTCTAACACGGACATGGCGCATCCATCATCCATCGTGTTAACAATGAGGGCTTGTTAGACCCATATAGCGCTATATATACGAACCGGCGGCTAAAAGCTAACAGGTGTGTATACGGGGCCTCGTTCTACCACAAAGGCGGAACAAGTTGGGTAATGCTAACCTAAAGGCATTCATATCCAAAATACATAACCATAATACATAATATACCATAAAATACATTTATACAACGCTAATCATGCCCAAAATGTAAAAGCGGTAAAAAAAAGGGCAACGAATAACTCACAGAATAGCAAAGCAATCCAAACACGATATGTCGAGAAATAATCAGATACGGTCAAGCTCCCACGTCTAAGTGCCCTAAACATCACGTAAATAAACATGTCTAAGTATCTCTAAGTCTAGTGGGGTATGCCTTAACGATTAACGTTTTATACGGGTTTTAAAATGACCAACATGAACATCGATTTAACAGAATTACAAACGTTTCGGAAAGTTCGGCAAGCTAGTTACGCATCACGTAACTTAGGAGTTACGCAACACGTAACTAGGACTTACGTGATAAGCAAGTTACGTGACTAAGAGTTAATTACGTGAACTACAAGTCACGTAAGTGACAAGTTACGTGACTAGCAAGGAGTTACGTGACCAGTTACGTGATTCAGAAGCTATTACGTGCTCCAGTTACGTGCACGTAACACAGTTACGTGACGTAACTGGGTTTTTACGAAAAATACATTCGGACGACGATTCAGAGTGTTTTTAGGCATCAAAATCATCCATAATCGAAACCCTATGTCCAGAATACGTTTAGGTACAATAACCCTCAATAAAATCCGAGTTTTGATGGTAAAAAGTGATGTTTTCGAGTTTGACTAAATAAAATAAAGTTTAAAACAAAATCGAAGAAATACTTACCCGATCAAGACGAAATTCGGAGGAAAGATGAAGATGAACGTGGTGATCAATAAACAAGCTTCGAAAACGAATTCCGACGGTCGGATCTCTAGATAATTTAGAGAGAAGTGTGGGTGTTTGTGTGTGTTTTTCTTGAGAGAGAAGTGAAAGGTGAGAAATGGTGTGTTTGTGTGTGGGTGTAGGTGAATAGGACAAAAAGTTGGTGGAGAATAAGACAAAAATGTTGGTAGGTTACTTTAGGACTAATTTTGTAATAGAAAAATCCCATAGGACTAGTTTTGTAATGAAAATTCTGGAAGGACTAAAATTGTAATACTTTTTAAACGTTAATTTTAATCGTATAAATAAGGCAGAAAACCCCTAAACTTATCTTAAGAGCATACTAGACTTATACTAAAGGCACTTAGAACTAAACGTTCCCGACATATAGGTTCGGATCACATAAAATACAAATACGATACTCATAAAATACGAGAAATACGAATACAATACTCATAAAATACGAATACGATAAAACATAAAAGGGATACAATAGGGTCAAAACATAAATATAAATAAATAAAACGAATACGGGTCGATAGAAGTATACCTAGAAATTCGCGAATGTCACAGTCTCCCCAAGTAAAAAGAAATTTCGCCCTCGAAATTATCACTTGGTACTACTTCCGGGGGAAAGGTGAGGATACTTCCGCAGAATTTCATCTTCGCGTTCCCACGTGAACTCAGCTCCAAAACGGGAATTCCAACGGACCTTGACAATCGGGATCTTACTTCGTCGTAGACGCTTAACATCGCTAGCAACGATCTCGATCGGTTCCTCAACGAAATGAAGCTTATCATCAATCTGGAGTTTCTCAAGCGGAACTAATAACGTCTCGTCAGCCAGGCATTTCTTCAACTGAGATACGTGAAATACATTATGTACACTGCTCAGTTCTGCCGGCAAATCTAATCGATACGCAGCTGGGCCGATGCGGGCTAAAATCTTGAACGGACCCGTGTACCTCGGACTCAGCTTGCTGCGCTTCACGAATCGGACAACCCCTTTCCATGGAGATACTTTCAATAATACCATATCTCCAACACTGAACTCAAGAGGCTTCCTGCGCTTATCAGCATACTTTTTCTGTCGATCTCTTGCAGTAATTAATCGTTCCTTGATCTTGAAGATCTTGTCAGTGGTCTCTTGTATAATCTCCGGACCAGAAATCTGACTATCTCCAATTTCTGCCCAACACACAGGCGATCGACACTTGCGGCCATACAAGGCTTCAAAAGGTGCACACTTGATACTCGTGTGATAGCTGTTGTTGTACGAGAACTCGATCAACGGCAAATGAACGTCCCAACTACCACCAAAATCAATTGCGCAGGCTCGTAGCATATCTTCCAAAGTCTGAATAGTTCTCTCACTCTGACCATCGGTCTGTGGATGATAGGCGGTACTCATATCTAACCTTGTACCCATAGCAGTCTGGAATGACTTCCAAAATCGTGAGGTGAAACGAGCATCACGATCGGAAATAATCGATACAGGGACTCCGTGTTTCGATACAATCTCTGCAATATATAAACGCACGAATCTCTCCATCGGATAATTCTCACGAATCGGTAGGAAATGAGCAGACTTCGTCAATCGATCAACAATAACCCAGATACTGTCATAACCACTCGAAGATCTCGGAAGCTTCGTAACAAAATCCATAGTAATACGCTCCCATTTCCACTCGGGAATCTTCGGTTGTTGGAGTAGCCCAGACGGTTTCTGATACTCAATCTTCACTTTGGAACAGGTCAGACATCGACTAACATACTCGGCGATCTCACGCTTCATACCCGGCCACCAATAGAATTCTTTCAAGTCATGATACATTTTGTTGGAACCCGGATGAATGGAATAGTTAGACTTATGGGCTTCGTCCATAATCAACTGACGGATACTAATCGGAACCCAAATATGCTCGAGGAAATACAGAACTCCATCCTCCTTCGGTTCTAATTCCAACGCTAACTTATACAACCTTTCCTCTTTAATACGGTCCTCTGTCATAATACCTTCATGTGCTTGAATAATCCGAGCCTTCAAGCTCGTCTGAATAGATACCATCATAGAACGGATACGGACTGGTTTGACTGTTTCCTTACGACTTAGTGCATCAGCAACAACGTTCGCCTTACCAGGGTGGTAGCGAATGTCGCAATCATAGTCGTTCAATAACTCAACCCAGCGTCGTTGTCTCATGTTCAGCATCTTCTGATCGAATATGTGCTGAAGACTCTTGTGGTCGGTAAATACAGTACACTTGGTCCCATACAGATAATGTCTCCAAATCTTCAATGCGAACACGACAGCTCCCAATTCTAGATCATGTGTCGTGTAATTCTGCTCATGGATTTTCAACTGACGCGAAGCGTAAGCTATAACTTTACCATTCTGCATAAGCACACAACCCAGACCCTTGTGCGAAGCGTCGCAATAAACAACAAAATTCTCGGAACCAACTGGCAGACTAAGAATAGGAGCGTCACACAACCGCTGCTTCAATACCTGAAAGGCTCTCTCCTGATCGGAACCCCAAACGAATGGTTCACTCTTCTGTGTCAACTTTGTCATAGGTGAAGCGATCTTGGAGAAGTTCTCGATGAATCGGCGGTAATACCCAGCAAGACCCAAAAACGAACGGATTTCGGTCGGAGACTTTGGTGCAACCCAGCTCTTAACAGCTTCAATCTTAGCAGGATCAACATGAATACCCTTCGCGCTAACCACGTGGCCAAGGAATTGAACTTCGGATAACCAGAACTCGCACTTAGAAAATTTCGCATACAACTTTTCTTTTCGAAGCACTTCTAGAACAAGACGCAAATGCTCTTCATGTTCCTTGCGACTTCGTGAATAGATCAGAATGTCGTCGATGAATACGATAACGAATTTGTCAAGATACGGACGACAAATACGGTTCATTAGATCCATGAATGCTGCAGGGGCGTTTGTCAGACCAAACGGCATCACCATGAACTCATAATGACCATACCGAGTACGAAAAGCGGTCTTAGGTATATCATCTTCTTGAACTCTCAACTGATGATAACCAGAGCGAAGATCGATCTTAGAGAAATAGCAAGAACCCTGAAGTTGATCGAATAAGTCGTCAATTCGAGGAAGGGGATAACGGTTCTTCACAGTCAGCTTGTTTAACTCCCGATAATCAATACATAAACGCATGGAGCCATCCTTCTTCTTAACAAAGAGGACAGGAGCACCCCACGGGGAGAAACTAGGACGGATAAAACCCTTATCGACCAGTTCCTGAATTTGCTTTGACAACTCGATCATCTCGGAAGGAGCCAAACGATACGGAGCTTTAGCAACAGGCGCTGCTCCAGGAACAAGATCAATACGAAAGTCGGTTTGTCTCTGGGGAGGGACTCCAGGTAAATCTTCGGGAAAAACGTCAGAATACTCGCGAACGGTCGGTACACCATCAATCTTTATCGTAGAATCTTTCTTCACCAAATGAGCGAGATATAAGGAACAACCTTGGCGAACATACTCTCGAACTTTCAAACTTGAGATGACTTTAAGACGTTTCCCAGCCTTGTCTCCGTGTACAATCAACTGATCTCCATCCGGCTTCTGAATACGAAAAAGTTTCTCATAACAGACTATCTCGCCTTTATGCTTAGCTAACCAATCCATACCGACTACGACATCGAAACTACCGAGTTTCATAGGAATAAGGTCGATGGAAAAAGGAATATCGGCTAATACGAGGGGAATATCACGAATAACTTCTCTAACACAAGCACATCTACCATCAGCTATTTCTACCTCGTAAGCAGGCTCTAAAGGACTAGAAGCACGGTTTACTAAGGGGCGGAAATCACTAGATATAAATCTTCTATCGGCACCCGAATCAAACAAGATAAAAGCAGGATAATCATCGACAAGAAATGTACCAGTGAAAACTGTAGGATCCTGGTGAGCTTCAGAAGATTCCATGGCGAAAGCTCGGCTCTTGGCAGAATTTCCTCTTGCGCTAGTACCAGCACCGTGAGTAGGAAGGGAAGTAGGTGCTATAAGCTTGGGACACTGATGACGGCGGTGACCTACTTCTCCGCATTCAAAACACGCTCCAGTAGCTCTTCCACAAAACTGCTCGGTGTGGCCTAACTTCTTGCACCGTTTACAAACCCAACAAGCCACATTTGCTGCATGCGCACTGCCGCATGTACCACACTTCGGGCGCACGCCCTGATAACCACCTCCAGAACCAGTCAAAGCATACACTTGAGGAGGTTGGGGTCTCTGATCCTGACCACGACTTCTCTTCCTCGAATTTCCCATATCCCTCCTATCAGATCTACCAGAATCTCTTCGGCTCACAACCGGCTGAAGAACACCACCACGAATCATACTTGCGGTCAACCGACCAGCAATATCAACCGCACTCTGTAGAGTACCCGGAAGGTGAGAAATAATGTGGTCTCGCATAGTCTGGGGCAACCCTTGAGTGAAGCGTTCGATTCTCTCATTCTCCGTGCGAACCAAACGAGGAGCCAAAACACACAAATCATAGAATCTATTCACATACCCACGAAAATCAGAACCTTGCATAGTCAGGTTCCACAATTCATTCTCCAACCTCTGCGTCTCAGATGACGGCACATACTCCTTCTTCATCATAACCTTCAGATTTTCCCAACTCATCAAGGTAACAGCAGCCCGGCCCTGAACCCGTTTCACCGAGTTCCACCAAGTTAGGGCTTTACCCTGGAACAAGAACGTAGCATACTTAACCTTGCTGTCTTCAGCACATCCCGAAACGTCAAACACAGACTCAATCTTCTCAAACCATTGCAGGGTAGCAACCGCATCCTCAGTACCCTTAAACTCAGTAGGTTTGCAATCCAGAAAAGTCTTATACGAACAGCCTCGGGGTGGATCCTCAATAACGATACTCGGTCCACCGACTCCCACATGCACTGCTCTTCCCACATCAGAACCATCGCGCCCAGACGCCGTACCTTCTGATCCAATGCCGTGCATCACAGGTTCTTCAAACCCTATGTCGGCATCTTGCACCGGTGTCTCCTTGAGTTGTGCCACAATCACGGGTATTGCCGCTGCAATCTGCTCCGCAATCAACTGACTGATATTCGGAGCGGTGGAAGTAGCATTGGGGACAGCAGTGGTATTCTGAGGCGTAGCACCCGCTCTCACACTGGCGCGACCTCGTCTTGTCGACCTTCTCGTAGCAGTGACGGCCGGAGTAGACCTAGTAGAAGCTCTCTTTGGCGGCATCTTCTACGAATGTCAAACAGAATAAATAAGAACGATAACCGGATGTGCGACTAAAACAAACAGGCCTCAAAGCATAAAATGCAAAATAAAAGCACATAAAGCATACGAATCACATACAGGCCCACAAAAGAAAGAAATGCGCACATAGAGTAAGTCAGATAGGTCCAAAAGCCTAGGACATAGTCTAAGTGATTCCGTAAGGTCACTTAGTTCGCTATAACCATTGGCTCTGATACCAACTTCTGTCACACCCCGCAAAATGGCGGAACCGAGGTGTACAGAGAATACGGTATCAGAGATTCAAAGGTTACATCAACATAAGTAAACCAAACATAATCAACATAGATAAATAAGTTTGAAAATAGAATACTTATTACAGTCATCCGAAAATATCAAAATACGGCTACAGCGTTTGGGTACTAAGGAATTAACAAAAGCAAAAATAAATTCCATGCAAGTAATCCACCTAGCCAAGCAAGCATAATGTCAAAAAATGTAACCTCAAATCCCTGAAAAGCGTTAAAATACGACGTCAACATAAAGTTGGTGAATTATTCGCAATAATTAATAAAAACATAATAGTAGAAAAGTTTCAATACGTTTTGACCCAAAAGAGTTATGATTTGAAGATAAGTCATTTGAAAATGCTGTTTCAAAATATACGTGAAGTATACAAAACCTTTTGATAAAATACTCATCAAGGTTACAGATAACGTAAGGCGTGACGTGGCGGCAAGGGTAAGCCTCAAGCTTTGCAAGAAAAGGCGAGACATGGCGTTTTTTAAAGCGTGACAAGACGGCGAATTTTTTTAATATTTTTTATAATTTTATATATACTTATATATATATTTACTATTATTAAGCTATATAAATATCAATAAATTATCAAAAAGTCTGTTTTAACATTTAAGTATATATATATATTCTAAGATATAGTCACAAATTTACAATCAAATGATTTTTATAACCATTTTTAATTATATTTTTTAAACTTTTTTTTTTTTTTTTTTAATTTTCATAACGCGTTACAAAAAAACTCGCGTTAAGGCGCGCCATGAGACGTCATGACCACGTTTTTTGCCGCCACGCCTAACAAAGACGCCTTGCATGTTTTCGTAAATTCTCGCCGCGCCTCGGCGCCATGGCGCGCCTTGGCGCCGCCATGACGCGTTTTTTAGAACCTTGATACTCATACATATACCATAAAAATACCATAATCATTTCATAAAAATAGCATACTGGATAGATAATAGCCTTAGGTAAATACTGTACACCTGAACCATAACAATACTGGCAACTAACCCCACCTAGTGCATTACGCTAGGTTGTCCTCGAAATTAACGGTCATAACATTGCTAACACGGACAGGGCGCATCCATCATCCATCGTGTTAACAATGAGGGCTTGTTAGACCCATATAGCGCTATATATACGAACCGGCGGCTAAAAGCTAACAGGTGTGTATACGGGGCCTCGTTCTACCACAAAGGCGGAAAAAGTTGGGTAATGCTAACCTAAAGGCATTCATATCCAAAATACATAACCATAATACATAATATACCATAAAATACATTTATACAACGCTAATCATGCCCAAAATGTAAAAGCGGTAAAAAAAAGGGCAACGAATAACTCACAGAATAGCAAAGCAATCCAAACACGATATGTCGAGAAATAATCAGATACGGTCAAGCTCCCACGTCTAAGTGCCCTAAACATCACGTAAATAAACATGTCTAAGTATCTCTAAGTCTAGTGGGGTATGCCTTAACGATTAACGTTTTATACGGGTTTTAAAATGACCAACAGGAACATCGATTTAACAGAATTACAAACGTTTCGGAAAGTTCGGCAAGCTAGTTACGCATCACGTAACTTAGGAGTTACACAACACGTAACTAGGACTTACGTGATAAGCAAGTTACGTGACTAAGAGTTAATTACGTGAACTACAAGTCACGTAAGTGACAAGTTACGTGACTAGCAAGGAGTTACGTGACCAGTTACGTGATTCAGAAGCTATTACGTGCTCCAGTTACGTGCACGTAACACAGTTACGTGACGTAACTGGGTTTTTACGAAAAATACATTCGGACGACGATTCAGAGTGTTTTTAGGCATCAAAATCATCCATAATCGAAACCCTATGTCCAGAATACGTTTAGGTACAATAACCCTCAATAAAATCCGAGTTTTGATGGTAAAAAGTGATGTTTTCGAGTTTGACTAAATAAAATAAAGTTTAAAACAAAATCGAAGAAATACTTACCCGATCAAGACGAAATTCGAAGGAAAGATGAAGATGAACGTGGTGATCAATAAACAAGCTTCGAAAATGAATTCCGACGGTCGGATCTCTAGATAATTTAGAGAGAAGTGTGGGTGTTTGTGTGTGTTTTTCTTGAGAGATAAGTGAAAGGTGAGAAATGGTGTGTTTGTGTGTGGGTGTAGGTGAATAGGACAAAAAGTTGGTGGAGAATAAGACAAAAATGTTGGTAGGTTACTTTAAGACTAATTTTGTAATAGAAAAATCCCATAGGACTAGTTTTGTAATGAAAATTCTGGAAGGACTAAAATTGTAATACTTTTTAAACGTTAATTTTAATCGTATAAATAAGGCATAAAACCCCTAAACTTATCTTAAGAGCATACTAGACTTATACTAAAGGCACTTAGAACTAAACGTTCCCGACATATAGGTTCGGATCACATAAAATACAAATACGATACTCATAAAATACGAGAAATACGAATACAATACTCATAAAATACGAATACGATAAAACATAAAAGGGATACAATAGGGTCAAAACATAAACATAAATAAATAAAACGAATACGGGTCGATAGAAGTATACCTAGAAATTCGCGAATGTCACAGTTTTTAACTTCTTAACCAACTAACTACCAACCCAATGAGCTAACAATTGTTGGGGTTTTGTATAAAAAATAAGCATTTATATTAGAAGTTTGGTAATCAGAATCCCGAGACTATATATAAGAGATTTAGATACTTATAATAGTGTTGTGTATATAAACGATCATCCATAAATACATGATTATTTATACAAAAAGACGGTTATTATCAATCTACTATACAAATATGTAACTTTTTAAACATAATCCCGAACTATATTTAGCAAAAGCAAAATCCATGATGCTTAATTTAAACGAACTTTAACTTTGCATACACATAAAATATACAATCCCAAACACCCCATCATACTTTTGCTAAATTCACCCCATATAATCAAAACAAATTCAAGATATAATTTCCCATAACAATAATTCATATTCCTTTCAATTCAAAAGACTGATGAAAACAAAATTTTAATTCTAATAAAGATATTTGATTATCGAACAAACGCATCAACGGCGATAAAATAAAAAGTCGTCAAAAAGTTATAGCGACGACAACGACTAAACAGGTAAAATAGTTGTAAAATCTTTGTTAAGAAAGAAAGACTACTGAAAACTAAAACCTAGGATTGTAAAAGTAAATATAACTATGTAACTGTAAATTAGGGCATTTCCAATACCCTCACCAAACTATGCAAGTATATAAGTATATATACTATCTCAAACATGGCGCAACCTTCTCGTTGTAATCCTGCATTTTCAAGAAGTCCCATGATTAGCAAGTATAGAAAACTCGAGTGCACACAAAATTTCATCCAAAAAGTGTTATATATTACCTTCCTAGTCGAGATAGCTCACGCTCCTCCAGTAGCATCTCTTTTAACGATTTCCCACCAGAACTACAATCGCCAAAACCAAGTTTTTAGTGTCGAAAACAAAGCAATACTACAAAATGTATGTGTATATGTATATGTATAATTTATGCACCTGTGAAAGAAGTCGAGAGAGAGCAGCCTATGGTGAATGACAAAATCGCTACCAACATAAGTGATGATAAGATTACCGGCATCAGTGTGAGGCCAGCTTCTCGAGGTGGGAAATCTGAGGACAAATGTACCAGGGTCCACAAGGGTGTGACCAGAACCATGAAGTGAAGATTCCGCTTCTTCTTTTGTAATAAGTCCTTCAATCCATCTTGAATCCCACATTTCGTTAAGACCATTTTGTGACAAACCGAATGCCACAGGGTATAGCCAACACCACAACTTTTCAAAGTTTTCTTGAGTCACAAACTCTTGGCAACCACTGATTCTCCTTAAAACCTCAAAATCCTGTAAAATTAGGGTACATTTCAGATTATGACTATATTTACTTCGACCCATTTTCAAACAAATCGCTAGATTTGATCCTTTTTTTTTATCTCCAACGAGTCAAAAGGTTAAGCTAAAATATATATACGAAACGGAACGGGTCAAAAGTTATCCGCCATGTATTAAAATACAGAGACCGTCTAAATTACTTATTAAAGAAGTTGGTTTCTTATTATAGCGATATAATCTTTTAATCACATTTAACAATAACTAAAAGATCAACAAAACAAATGTTCACAGATTTAACCAACCCAATCCGACCTGTAATTACTTTATACGGAATGAAAATAAATACACACACACATAGACACACAAACTGACCTGTTGTGCTAAGAATCTGTTCCTGCAGCAAGAAATTTTTATAAACTGGTCACGGAGCACTAGAATCATATTGTCCCATGATACATTGTAGTTGTCTTGCGTTAACAAATTCCAAACCTTCGTTCCGTCCTCTATCATTCTTTTCGAAATTCTTATTTGGTTCCTGAAAACCCAAATCAATTATAAATAAAGTTTCTTAATCTTGATCGATATAATCAAACTTTTTCTGATGGGATGTTTGTTTTTGAAGAAAAAAGACAAAAAGGGTGTGTTCGTTTACAAGAATTAAATGAAAATTACCGATGGTGAACACAACCCGACAACTGGGAAACCTGAACTGCAAAGTCCATGATGTCTTTTTCGGAAGCTGAATGTGAAAGTTCCTTTAGAAGAAGAGACTTTTCAGTTAAGGATCCAAGGCAGTATTTGAAGACAGTTATGTCTGAAATTGGACTTCCGTTACACGAGTTTGTTGCTTCACTACTATCAGAATCAGACGATGAATATGTTCGTTCACGAGTTTCTGGTCTAACTTCTGGAGTCAAATTCGGTGTTTCTTGTCTAACTTCTGGAGTCAAATTCTTAGTGTTTGATCTACCATCCTGATACAAAACAACAAGTCAAAACAAACAACATCTTTTACAGAAATCGAACTCCTTGATCGAAATCCACAATATGGTTTTATTCTGTTAAAACATTTTTTCAGGGGGCGTTTAGATGTTCGATGTGAAAGTGAGTATGTGATATTGAATAATTGAAATCAGATTATTAGTTGTAATAAAACAGATTGTAGAAGAAAGAGTTCCGACATGCTTCTGCTGTTTAAGTTGTAATAATTAGAATTTGGCAAATTCTAGTTATTTTATATATTTAAAAAATATATTATATATAAAAAATGAATAGGTAAAACCGTAAACACAACCAAAAAGGACAATTTTAAATTTTTTTGAGACATTTTCTGAAATGGGACTTCCCAAATTAGGAAAGAAGAAAGGCGGAAAGGGTAAATCGGTAATATTATTTTACTTTTGGAAAATAAGTTCTGTTGCCGATAAAACTGATTATTTGAACCACAAATATTTAAAGCACTATTTGTTTGTCCAAACATTAAAAACATATTGCGATTTCAACTCCCAAAATCAGATAATCAAACATTTGTATGAACTAGAAAATAATAGGATTAGAGATTTACCACATGGTTTTCAAGATCCCGTTGTTTCAACAAATGATCAGAATTTAAGCTCACAAGGGGGTTTCCTTGACCTAATTTGACCCGTTTGGATATTGGGTTCAGTTTAGCCTCATGAACAACATTATTCATAGGTTCCACAGAGGCACAATTAAGCCAAGATGTTCCGTTAACGGCATGTATCGCAGACATTGATCGTTTCCATATCAAAGTAGATGGACATGTATTACGTGTACGTGAAATACAGCGAATAGAACGGGAAAACACTTCAAGAAACGGATATCTTTTTCCCAATTTTGGAACATTAAATTTAATCTGAAACAGTCTGTTATCACACTTTGATGAAAGCTGAAATTACAGAAAAATCGTTACAAGAATCATTTTATAAGTTTATAACTAAAAGCATATTTTGCATACAAATTATACAATACCTGAGCTATTTTAAGTCTAAACAAAGCACGTCCATTAATTAATTTACTCGGTTTATCCCAACAAGCACACTCGATTCCATCGCTAGTTGTCAACAATGGGGCTTCGCCATCATCGGTTTGATGAACGTTTTCACCACTGTCGGCATATGTAAGTGTAGCAACAACCTGTAAACAAATCAATAAAAAAAACTAAATGAAATCTTGTTTTAAGAAAATGTTGTAAAACATTAAAAGAAAGTGCCGATTTGCATTAAAAACCTCCATTTCTTTGTTCACTGAGTTCCCAAATGCATCTGTTAGAACAACATCCAATGAAAAGGTTTTACGACAAGATGCCTGCATAGCAAATAAACTGTTTTAAAAGACAGAAAATATGGAAAATATTCTAAAGGGAAAGAAACTCGAGAGTGATACTTGAAAGATATATCACAAATATGAGAAAGAAAAGACAAAAAGGTCAATATGAAAAAATATAAGTCCCGAAAAGAGGTGTTTGGATGCGAGTTTAAAGTGATTATTGAGAACGAAAGTCCCGCAGGTTAGTTTTAGTGTTGCCGTAAACAAATCATTTATTGAGATAAATGTAAAATTATCTATTTATCCCTGACTTTTTCTGATCTTAATTCTACGTGATGTTGTGCATGCCACCTTGAATATAATGGTCCTACTACACTAAAAGGAAAGTGAAACATACTTTTCGTTCTAAATAAGAAGAATATAAATCCAATACACGGTTTAAAAAAGAAACAACGGGGGAATAATTACTAAAATCTTACCCTGCCACCTATAACGCTCCATACACCATCACTATCTTCTTCGATATCAGTGGCACTCATACCATCAAAATGTAGTTGCACAGGAGAGGCCTGGAAAAAACCGACGATTTGAGTATAAAAAAGAAAGGGTATAAAAGTAATCTGACATACAAAGAGGCAAGGGTGCACCTTAACAAAGTAATCTTTAATAGATGACATAATAGGCAAGATTTTCACACCATACACAACGACTGAGTCATCTTCGTTTGCACCAATTAATGAAATCTTTTTTAAACTATCGGATGTACAAGGTACATTCATCTCTCCCGCAATCTCGCCATTAAAGTAAAGTCGGATAATATCAGTAGATACCTGATTTAAAACCAACAATCGTAAAACTTAAACCATCGGTCATCAAATGACTTTAAAGGAATTACAAAAATGTGCTTAAGATATACGTACCTCACAACCAATGTGAACCCATTTATTTAATGGTATTTCATTCTTGGTCGTTGCACATGGAAATTTCATAACCGGAGTTGCATCGTTAGGAATTGAAGATTCTTGAGGCATAACACGAACAGGGTAAAGCACCATTTCTTTATTCGCATTCAATGCAAGAAACGGTATAGCACTAGTTATATCAGAATTATGCTGCAAAACCAAAAGAAAAAAATAGTTAAAATATCAAAACCAATACAAGACTCCTCATTAGTAACAAAACCAATATAAATTACAGAATTTCAAAGATAAATTTATCAACTTTATCAGAATTATGCAACAAAACAGAAAAAAAACGCTTTCGACTAATCATCCACTAGCAAAACTGATACAAATTTAACATAGTTAATACAAAAAATATGTATTCTTGGTCATCAAAACCGAAAAACCGCCTTAAATTAATACAGAAACTACTCATCTACTAGTAAATTTCAAAAAAAGAACGTGACCCATTACTTATATCATCATTAGTAACAAAACCCTTAAAAATTACAGCTTACAAAACAATAAATCAATAAACTTTAACATATCAAAATTCACAAATATTTTTAAAAAAAAACAACAAAAAAGGCCAAAAATCTTACAAAAAAAAGGGTTTATTCAAAAACATTAATCTAAAAAAACCCACAACGAAATTGGATTAATTTACACAAAACACAAATCGAAAATAATTATAAAAAAAAAAAAAAAAACCTGATGAATAAGAGTTGAAGGGAAAGGGGATGAATCTGCAGGTAAATAAAGCCAAAAACAAAGGGTAATTTTGGAATTAACATCACTTTTGTTATTGGTGATTTCCAATTTCAAGTCTTTTAACCAAGTATAACCACCAACAATTTTCATCACATTGGTTTCCATTTATTTTTTAAGGTTAATTGCAGAAAAATATTGAGACCAGATTTTGGTGTTTAAGGTTTAAGAAAAACAAAAGTGGTGTTTTTTTTACGGTTTGGTTGGTTGGTTAGTGTGTGTGTGTGTGTTTGAATGTTGTGTTCGGTTTTGGTGCTTCTTTGAATATCGGTAGAAATTATTTAGTACCTAAAATGATGTTTGTTGAAGTCAATTTTATGTTATTGTTAGTTACAAAAATAGTCCTTGTAGATTTACTTAAGTGCTTTCGATGTATCTATTTTCGAGTTTATATTTGTCCATATTAAAAGTTAAATGACTAAAATACTATTGTCTTTACTTCGATCAAGGATGAAAATGAACTTAAAAGTTTTCACGTAGAACAATGACTCTAAGTGCATATTAAAAATACGAAGATGAGAGCATATTAGTGGAAAAGTAGATGATACGACGTTGATGTGTCTAGATATATTGATTTGAAGATGTGGGTGTCTCCCATCGACAAAGGTTTCTCAAGTAGTCAACTTTATCAGTGTATATGTTCCTTTTTCATATTAGTAAGTCTTTGAAGTTAATCCATCATTGAACTACTTCTGTGATTACATAAAGAACTATAAATGATCAATATGAGCTCAAAAATGAAAAAAGTTGTGTGATTGATAACAAGAACTTAAAACAACAAATCAAGAATCGTAAGGGGGTGATGGATGCCTGTTTTGTAAAGTCGTGTAGATACAAATGCTAAACCGAGACAGTCTGTGGGGATGAAGATTGAAGAATAATAGTTCTTCGACAACGACAGAATTAAAAAAAAATTAACAAGATAAAAAGAAACTTCATGGATCCTAATTCATTAAGGAGATCCATATATCATAAAATAGATGAGTGTGTCCAAATTAATAATATCATGTTTAAGGTTCTTATGAGTTATGACAACACACGAAGGATCCACAAAATTTTACCCAATGGTAAACTTAATCATAATACAAGAATTTTAAAGAGCGTGTTAATAAAACATAATTACAGATTTATGGTTCACGTTTCACTTCTTGCGTTTCAGGTTTTATCCGTCTCCATATTCCTGCTAACGCGCTCCCTAGAATTGAGTGACAAACACTAGACACCGCACATGGTACTGCAGTCAAAGGATTTCCAAAATGTTGTGTAGCAAGAACCACACCAAGCACCGAATTCTGAAACAAAACACAGTTCAAATGCATTAAAAGAAGTTGCTTTTATCAATCTTAAATCTAGAAAATTAGTCGACTCGGCTTTTAGAATGTCAAATGTGGATACTATATCAAATTTGTAAACGAGTATTAGCTAATTTCATGAATTTGCTCGTTTGAAATTAAAACACAAGTCAAATCTACCCATCTATAAATTAATGGGTCCTAACGGCCACATCTAGTTATAAACTGATAGACAGTTACTTACCTGCATGCCAACCTCGATAGATATTGTTCTTGAAGAAGATACATCAACCCCAAGAACTCTTGAAAGAACATAACCGAAAAAGAATCCACACGTATGCAGGAGAGTTGCAGCAAGAACCACTTGTTGACCAGACATAAGGATTGCAGAAGAGCTTTGAGCAATTGCATTCCCACAAAGTACAGCTACTGTTGCTACGGCAATCGGGGGCATCAACGGTGATACAAATTTCACAAATCCTTTAAAGTATTGGTTCATAAATGCACCCACCAACACAGGAAGCAACACAACCTTTAACAAATATATTGCAATGTTTATTTTTGGTTATTCATGTAAATTACACACTTCGTGATCATGATCGTTATAGATAGATATAAAAGGAGTGTCACCTGCAGTGTGGACTTAAGGAGTCCAATTGCATCTACCGCAACATACTGACCAGCTAAGTTGGCGGTGAGAAATGGAGTCATAACCTGATAATACCAATCTCATTAAGAAATTAAAATCCAACAGCATACGTACATATTGGTAATATAATGATATATTCACGTATAATGTACCAACCACGGCAGACACGGTGCTTGCAGCAGTCATTAGTACTGACAGAGCCACATTTCCTCTGAAAAAAGTAACAAAACATGAGTTAGTGGTGGAAAGTAATAAGGAGTATAGAGCGATATCACTTATATACTGAGATAGTGAGATACATACCGTGCGATGTAAGTCACAATGTTACTTGCGGTTCCTAAAATTAAACATGGAAATTTTGGTGACCTGAATTATGATGAGTGAATAACAGAGTACTACTGCGAATATATGTCTAATAAAGGAAAGAAAGATAGCGAAGAGTGTAGTCACCCCCGGGGCAGCAGCCAACCAATATTAAACCAGCAGCATAATATGAAGGTAAATTCATAATTTTGCTGATAAAAAATGCTGATAACGGCATTACCTGCAACAAAACCATAGCATATCAAAAAAAAAAAATGTTACCGAAATCCACTTCAACCAGATTATGTTCTTGGATGTATGTTGTACTAAAGAACCTAGACATGTATAAGTTATAAATATTTCAATATCGAAAGGAAGTTTCCGAATTGCTTAGGGTGAATTATGCTTGCTTAGTCATCCACATTTTTGTTGATCATGTTGTCTAGTTTAAATGTTTTACAACTACAGAGTGCACAAAAATGAAACTAATTTAGAATCGTGTTGGTTAACTTGAAACATAGCAGCAAAGCATAAATACAATACTTCCTGAAGTTACAAGCTTTCTCGCTTTAACCATCCATTTATTCAACTTTATATAAGTTTTTCCTCCTAAATAATTGACGGAAACATTCAGTTTCGTCAAAACAGTTGGGTTAATGAAATATGATATGGATTATTCCAGCTTCGTTGGAGGTGTTTGAGATGAAATGTATATACATAACACATCAAAGTATCATAAGGCTGACGAAAACTAACCGAATACTGAAGAAAGAAACCCGTAAACAGCTCTTTGGGCATAGATAAAGCTTGTTTCAAATCATCAAAAGTAAGAGTCATCCCCATCCCAAGCATAGTAAAAGTAATACCCATCATAGTCCATTTCGGTTGAACCCAATCATACGAATTCGGTCTTACAAGACCCAAAAAACAACCCAACGCCACCCATATTGGAAACGCAGTCGATATCCCCTCTCCAACCACTTCCACCCAACCCCTAAAACTCCTCCCATCAGTTGCAGTCAAACTGTTCGACGAATTGCCGCAGAGAAGCGGAGCATTACTTGGTTTACTTCTGGTGAGTGATATTGGAATGTTGGTGGGGCTATTGTGAGTTGTGGTCAAGGTGTTCGATGAAATGCTGCTCAGAGGTTTAGTGTTGGTGTAGTTGAGATGGGTTGATGAGATGGGGGTTGGTGAAAAACGTCGTAGTTTTGTTTTGTAGAAAGAAGTTATGTGATTGGATGAGAGATAAGAAGCCTGCATTTTTTTATACTGCCGGAGTTTGCCGGATCTGAGAAAGAATTACCGCCGGCGGAGATGGTGTGTAAGCTTTGAACCAGTAGAACCGCGCGATACGACGAAATGTTAAGGCGTTAATGGTTTATCGGACGGTTTTGGGGCTAAAACAAATCATGCGGTAACGGTTTTTTGCTCACTTTTTCGTGATGAAAAAGAATTATTGATATGGCAATGAGTTGCGATAGTTTCTTATTCCTTACTCCTGACTTTATATTACATATAATACTTTCTTATTTGGTCGACAATTTGAGGCATAAAAAGAGTTGTTATAATTGTGTCTCGTTCAACCATTTTCTCTACTAAGTTTGGAAATATGGGGTAACATTATCTATTCTGACCATTTTATCTTTAGTCATTCAACCTATTTGGGTAATTCGACTTATTTTATGCTATTAATCCATTTGGTAAAATCATATATGTATAAAAAAATATATTAAATAGAGATAATTACAAATATATTTCTTACGATTTGATAAATATGACATGTTTAATCCTCTTGATTTTGAAAATACACCACACACCATTTATTTGTAAACATTATACCCTTGCAATCTTTTAGTTCATTAGGATCAACTTATTTCATTTAGTTATATCAAATGACCATTTTACCATGTTTGTATTCAAGTGTTCACGTTTTATGTTCACTGTCTCAAATATTTATTTAAGATTGATGGATTTTGAATTGTTATATGCTTTATAAAGATTATTGAGATGTCTATATTATCTATGCATCTTTTTTTAATACATATCAAGTATAATACAAAATCCATTTTATAATATAAGTTTCTTGGTAGTTTGAGACATAAATGTTAAATATTTATAAATACTTTACTATACAACATAAATAAAAAATAAACATATTGTTATCATTTTATTATGTATTTGTATTTGGATTTGTATTGTATTTTATTTATATTGTATATCTTTCTTTTTAATTATATAATTATCACACATGACTATCAACTAAACTGTATAATCAACACTAATATTTATTAAAGCATTAAAATTTAAAAAAAAAACCGAAAACTTGTTTAATATCTCTTAACAAACATTTGAACATAATCTGTTTACAAAAGCAAAATAAAAAACCATCATAACAATTTCTAGCAAAATAAATATAACAAATCTAGCAAATACTACAAATTCCAAACAATTTATCTTTGAAATAATGCGGCAATAATATTATTAATAGTTGTTCGGATTTTAATACAATTATTTGGAAATTTAAAATGTTAAAACAATATCTCTTAACTTGGATTGTGCAACTTTCTAAACTTAGGGACGAAATCCATAATTTTGAGTAAACCATAGGGACGATTTATGTAATTCACTTTTATATTTCTATATAAACTTCAATAATAAGTTTAAACTCCAGCAACAATCCAAGCTCCGAGCTTTAGTCCAAACTTCAGCTCTAACTTATCTTGTCAAATAAACCTTTAGCAACCCAAAACATAAAAATATATAGATGGTATCGGCGATCAGGGATATATGGCCACAACCTCTCGATTAGTGTGTTAAATCATATACCTTATGCCCAAGGTAGCAAAAATCGAATTAATCTTAGGATTAATCGACGATTAATCCTAGGCGGAATTTTTGGAAGGAATTTTATCCAAATCGCCTAATTAATCGGTATGAGGATTAATAAGATTATTAGTCGACAAATCCTTAAAAAATCGTTATTCAATAAAATATTAATTTTTTTTTCAATTAAAACCTAAAGGTTATTTTTAACAAAACAAGCACCATTTGAAGGTAAAAAGACTAAATTTAGGCTGATTCAGTCGGGAACTATGACCTATTTTATAGAATTTAGAGTTAATTACATAATTGGTCCCTGTGTTTGTTCCAAAACAACGGGTCCAGTCCCTGGGTCATAATTCGTTCGGGTCCAGTCCCTGGAGCCTATCTTTGGTTGCACGTTTGGTCCCTCCCTCTAACGTTCGTTTATTTTGGTCGTTAAGTGAGTCATGTGCTTCTCACGTGAGGACCATTATAGATATTCTTTCTTTTACAGGGGTCAGTTATGTATTATTACTATAAAAAAGTTTTAGAGAGAGAAACATAAAAAGTTTTAAATATCAAACCATTTTCTTCAATCCCCCAAAATCCAATTCATATAAGATCAAACAAAACAGAATCATATCTTCAATTAAAAAAAAAAATTGATTTTTTTTTTCAATTACAACAAGAACAAACATTAATACATAAAATCCCCAAAATCCAATTCATATACAAAAACAAATCAATTTTTTTTCATCTGAATTGGATATCAAATTTGAATCCCAGTCTGAGACACCCTCTCCCTCCTCTCCTGGAAATAGCCACTACTGTTAGGGTTTTGTTTCAGTCATAAAAATGCCGGAGACACTACCACCTCCGTCCAACACCACCGTCGTCGTCACCGTTAAAATCTCTCCGACGATGTCGATTAATTCGCGAGATGCTTGGTCTACTGGTTACCTGTAATTGCTTTCATGGTGATATGAAACCTTGCATTGGTGGTTTCAGTAATTTGGACTGTCCTTGAAAATCAAACCGTTCCGCTTTTGCCTTGGTTCGGCTGCAGGTCCCTGCTTCGTTCGATTCATGTGTTACTTTTATTACTGGAGTATAACAAATCAATTTTTTTTCATCTGAATTGGATTTTGGGGATTTTATGTATTAATGTTTGTTCTTGTTGTAATTGAAAAAAAAAACAATTTTTTTTTTAATGGAAGATATGATTCTGTTTTGTTTGATCTTATATGAATTGGATTTTGGGGATTGAAGAAAATGGTTTGATCTTTAAAACTTTTTATGTTTCCCTCTCTAAAACTTTTTCATAGTAATAATACATAACTGACCCCTGTAAAAGAAAGAATATCTATAATGGCCCTCACGTGAGAAGCACATGACTCACTTAACGACCAAAATAAACGAACGTTAGAGGGAGGGACCAAACGTGCAACCAAAGACAGGCTCCAGGGACTGGACCCGAACGAATTGTGACCCAGGAACTGGACCCGTTGTTTTGGAACAAACACAGGGACCAATTATGTAATTAACTCTAGAATTTATCTATTTGAAGTATTTTGTTCATTTGATGCATATATATATATATATATATTTGAAAATCTTCACATAGAAAATGGGAAAACGATTAATTCGATTAATCCCGATTAAACCCTAGTTCCTATTTCACCGACTATATTCGTCTAGCGTTTTCTACAAAATTGCTTATGCCAGACCCTTGCAAAAGGTTTATAGTTAAGTATCAAGTACTATTAGAGTAATATTCCTTGTGATTTTCCTGGCATAACTTCAAAAAAATACATTTGCGGTTTCTATCCAAAATAAAAGTAAAATGAGCCATGACTAGTAAATTGAACCTGTAATTTTGTCAAATCATTGTTTTAACAGGTGACCCGAAAGTTTCTCTATATCCCATAGAGACAGACTTCAAAGTTGCAGGATATGAGTCTACAATTTCACCAAATCACAATAACAAGTTGTGCAATTAACTCTAAGTTTACTATTATAGTGATACGATTTCAAATATAAGGACTTCAAAGCTGTTAATATATGCTTACATAAGACGGATAATTTACTAAATTACTTAATTTCGGCCTTAAAAGAAGTTTATAGATGAATTAAACTTGTAACAGACCGGTTATGATACAATCCTTGCGATAGTTTTCGGTTAGATACCATGTTTTAGAAACCAATATACTCTTTGATTTCACTTTAGTGAATAGGTTTTAATCGAACCATATAAATGAACACCATGACTCGACTAAAGATCAAAAAGTTGCTAAAACATATTTCAACTTAAGAGGGGGTGTGTTGGTCGCCTATTCTCGGACCTCCTTTGAACCCTAAAGTCTATTGTATGCGGAATACACAATAACTCTATGTAAATGGTGAAGAACAAGAGATATAATCAAATGATTGATTCTATATTGCTTACGTGAATGTTTACAAACACGAATAGAACCAAGAACACTCGATTACAACACTTTAACACTCAAGAACACTAATTACGTGACCTATGACCTAGCTCACGTAACTCTTTCTGAAGTGACTGCACTTTTACTGTTCAACAACTCGCATTTATGATTTCGAGGCTGCTATTTATACTGGCCCGAAACCCTAGAAGAGTTACGCTCACGTAACTCTTGGAAGAGAGTTACGTGCACGTAACTCACTAGTTACGTGCACGTAACTCAGAGTTACGTGAGTGTAACTCTGTTACTTGACCGTAACTTCTTCGTAAATGCGTTTGGACTTTACAACTCGATCTAATTACATACTAACTCTACGACACGTTCTAATGAATACAAATACAGACAATAATGCTCCAACAAACTCCCCCTTGGATGTAGCTTGTATTCTTCAAAATTGTCTTGAACTTTTGGTGTCGAGAGATCGAGAGTCAGTCCTTTATACTTCAAGAGACTTGTACGGTGTAAAGTTTGCAACCGATAACTTGCGAATCTTTCTAACAGCTAATCTTCATCATTAAGCAACGCGGCTCCATGAAAATCAGCTTCGAGTCCTTGACTTCCAAGAAGTGCTAAACTCTTCAAGATCCGATCCTTAACTTTATAAGACCTGGCTTACAAAGATAAAACTGACCAAAAGCGTGTTTTTGTTCTTTAAACTGATAAAATTTCTCATTTTTCAGAAAACACGTGATAAAACCTTTTTAACCATAAGCGATACGTGACAACGAAGAAAATAAACGCAGAAATAAAATATTTTTGATTTTTGTTTGTTTTCTTAACCTAAAACCGAAACTCTTTTTGTGGTTTTTAACTATAAGCTATTCACACTACTTTAGCAACCTACAAAAGGGCAAATCTTTTTGGATAGGGATTAGTTTGCTTTTAGGATCATATCGCAGAAGTCGAAACACAAGAATCAGCCGATTATTAGTATATTTGTCCTCTTAAATACAACATATATATCATACAAAGAATCTTCCGATTATTAAAATTACAACTGTTTATATGGATCCCACTTATATTTACACTTAGCTAAATCCGAACTCCCCTCAAAACGTCATCAAACTTCCAGTATTTATTTAGGAAACCCGTCACCTTATTCCTATTTAGTTAACTACTCTAAGTATTGAAAATGCATACTTATAGTATTGATTTTAAGCACTTTGTGCATTTTTCATAAATAGAGAAGCTTTTGCTTTCTTTTTCCTTTTTTTTTTTTTTTTTTTTTTTTTTTTTTTTTTTTTTTTTTTTTTTTATTTATATATATTTTTTTTTAATTAATTTTTTTGAGCTTAAAAGCTTTATAGACTCGTGAACTCCTCCCTCTGTCTTTGCCGTTTATCAAGTTAGCATCAAGAGTTACGGAATTCTTATTTGACTCTACTCTCCCCTTTATACTAACCGCACGGAAACTATGATTTCGCAACCTTATAGAATCCAGGGGCGCCTCAAGGATATGAGTTTTACTTAACTCCTCAACCTTTATACTAACCGCACGGAAACTATGATTTCGCAACCTTATAGAATCCAGGAGCGCCTCAAGGTGTTTAGGAGTTATTAATAAAAACTCTTTGAGTTTTAGAAAAAACGGTTTATTATATTTTTTGATTTTCTCTCAATTTTTCTTTTCCTCGCTTTTTCTATTACTCTCAGATACTTATTTATATATATATATATAATCCTATGGTGACAGATTCCAGGCACACCGAAAGTTTTCAGTTTATCACTGAGATGGACAGACTTAACCGTGTTACCCATTAGAAACAGGTTCGGAAAATTGTTTATATGATATTGGCCGTACCTACTAATACATCGAACAAACACTTGTGATTCTAAATTTTAAAATCCGCGATGTACTATCATTTCCTAAGGTTTTCACAAACTTTCTCCCCCTCTTTTTATGTTTTTCTTAATTTTATTATTTTTGGAACTATACAAATCCTAAAAACGTAAAAAGAAAAGTTTCGAAGTCACGATCAAAAATTTAGGTTTTTATCATATTGGACGCTTTATACTCACTTGAGATTATTTAAACTTTGACTCAATGAGATTATTAAACTTTAGACTCAGTCGAGAATATTAAACTTTAGACTCGACGAGTATCAAAAACTTTAGACTCTTTGTGAAAAGAGTTTTGCATTTAAGCAAAACGGTTTTTGTCCGAGTTCGCAACTGTTATATGTTGCGAAGTCTAAACGCTTTAAACTTAGGATATAATCATGTAAATTTAACTTGATAGTAAAAGTCTGAACGCAAACCGGATTACATAATTCAAGTAGGAATCAAAGGCCTACTGAATCATGCATCACACACATTACAAACAAGCACTCAAGCGAAATAAACATATATATATCAAAAGAGGTTGTACAATTATTACAGATAAAATATAGTTGAAGCTGGAAATAAGAAATACCAAAAGCCAGCCAATCCCTGCAAACCATATTTTACACTGTTTCTTCAACCACCACCGGTAGATTTTGCGAATGAAAGCCCTTGTTGACACAGATACGCACGACGTGGGAAAAGACAAGCCCAAAGGATGTCTCATTCGCCGTACAATATATCTTTAAGTCGTTTAACCTCTTCAAATCAGCTTCCGAGAGGCAGATAAGATGGATAGGATCATAGATCCTAAGTAACGCTTTACCATCTTGATCAAACACGACTGCCTCTCGAGTCTTCTCATCAAACCCCCACGCCTTGACATCTTGTAAGAAATCCTGAGGAAGCGAAGGCAATCTGATTCTCCTGAGTTGCTTGACCTCAGGATACACTTCGATCCAACCGCGCCTCTTAGTAACTAAATTCCTCTTCTTTTCCCTCTCCCGGATCGGCATTGTGAGTTTGAAGTTTTCAAACTTTTTATAAAAGATATCGGATCTCAAATTCCTGAAGAAAAGCTTGGCCGCATCCGAAGAGAGGTTGGTGGGTTCCAGATCTGAGAGTCGTTTCAACTCATAGTAAGGTAGAGAGTTGAACGTCGCATACCTCATCTTCAGATACTGGATTCCATCACTTCTCAGCAGGGCAAAGTAGTTGGTGTCATCAATGTAGCGCCAGGCAAGGACCATCTTCTTGCACGGCCCTACTAGCTTACACCCGACTAGAATACCCATCTCCCCAAATACGTCATGATCAATCTTTCTCCCTCGGCCGTCAATGTAGTGAATTGGAGGTGGCACGAGGGGAGCGGGGACTTCTGGAGGTGGTGGTGCAACTTCATCTTCTTTAGACTTCCCCTTAGAACCAGCTGGGGAAGCATCTTTCTCTTGAACAACGCCAGATTGAGTGGCGGTGACTTTCTTCAATCGGGCGGAAGTCACCTCGTCCTCAGAATCGTCAAATAAACAGATCCCTTGGACAACGGAGGCAGCATCTTCCTCACCCAAAGGCATAGCCGCAAAGGTAGGGACTACGCCGGTAGACCCATGAAATGACAGCTCGGGCTGGGCGGGATCAAGAGTATGAAAATGGGTACCTGCACAAACTAAATCAAAATTAAAGTTAATATCAGCAGGCTCCCCCTCAGTCGATGCACCCTTTGATTGAGATCCAGTATCCTTTCCAGAACTAGGCGCGGATTCAGCACGCGGCGCCTGTTCGGACGGATCAGCCCTGCCTTGATCTCCCGAGCCCATGAAGGATAGAGCACCCGCATCACCTCCCTCATCAGGCTTATCCTGATCATCGTCGTCGTTGGGCTCATCATCAGGAGCCTCATCATCCTTTTCAGCTTCGTCCTCGTCTTTATCTTCTTCATCATCTTTTTCAGCTTCATCTGCATCTTTATCAACTATCTCCACATCTTCATTCTCATCATCTGCATCTTTCTCTTCATCGTCTTGCTCAGCCTCTTCTTGCGCCTTTAGATGCTCTTCGAGACGATCAGTGAACCTTTTGTAGTCTTCCCTAACTACCTTATGATCATTCTCAACCACTTTAAACTTTTCCTCCATGTAAGCAATCTTATCATCACGAGCTTTCAACTGCTCTTCAAGTCGCTTTATTCGCCTCTCATGCTTGATTAGAGTAGACTGGAAGGAAGTGAGCATTTGGCTTATCAAATCATCTTGACCAACTGGGATCACCGGGCTAGAAGAGCTGCCCGGTGGAGGAGGAAATGTAGGGTTCACCAATGGAGGAGGAAGCGTGAATGTAGGAGGTGGAGGTGGAGGAATGGTAGTGGTGGATGTAGGCGGAGGAGCGGTGGTGGTGGTTTTCCTTGACTTCCTGACCAAAGGTTGTTCCGAGGAAACCGCTGGAGAAGCGGTGGAGGAGCGAGGCCTTTTCTGGCTAAACGTTCCTGGCTGAACACCAACATACTCAGCAGACTTCATTCGCACTGCTCGAACTGGCGGTGGCGAAGGAATCACCGGTGGTGGTTCCTTGAAAGTAACATCTCTTGAAGCCTGCCCAGTTCCTTTAACTCCCCCTTGGAGAGCCGTTCCCAACAAATTAACCCCGGCTTTTGCTGCTTTCATCACAAGCCGATCGTATTTTTCTTTGTATGCCTCCACTGATAAAGTCTTCTGCAGGACTTTCAGATTATTGAATTTCTGCTTCCATTCCTTCGCAGTATTGACCATCTCTACAGTTTCATCTGAATCATCATCGCTTTCATCACCATGACCATCATCATCATCATCGGGTCCAGCATCCTCTGAATCGGATTCGCCAATAAGGTCCAACTGTGCTGGCTGCTTTCGTTTACCTTTAACCCGCCCAGACACATCCTCATCTTCGACAACCTGTTTCCCTTTGCTCTTTCTTTGGCGCTTACTGGTCACACTCCCAGAAGCTACAGACTTAGAAGATCTTCGAGAGATGGTCGGCTTTGGGGGATCATCAACAACCAGATGATCATAAGCGGTGAGTGCCGGTGCCACAAAAGCAGGATCAACCAACGCACCCTGAAGTGGCAACTCATATCCCCCTCGGCAGTCAGCAAATACTCTGGGTTGAATGCGTGTAGACTCTCCCAGAGGACCAGTGTAAGCTAGCTGAGGCAGTAGGTGATCAATCATTAAAGTCACGAACCTCGGGTACTGATCGAAAGTCCGTGACTTATCCTCTAAATTCCATAACATGTTGCTCAGAATAAACCGGGAAGTGTTGAACGGATGCTTGAATACTAATGACACCATCAGTGACTGACCCTTGCGGTCCAGAACGTCATATCCGCCCTTCCACTTTGACAAACATTGGATGAGCGTGTGCATCAGAAGGCGGTATTGATCAGGCATCATAGCTTTGTAGAACTGGGCGGAATCTAGTCGTCCCGTATAGCCCATTTGCTTGAAGCATCCGAAGATCAGCTTATCAGGAAACACATCAGGAGAGTTAGCTGAGTCTTGAAACTGAAGGACCGTGCGAATCACGTCCTCAGTGATAACAACTGGAAGATCCCCAATCATGGACTCGATCGTAGGGGGGTCGACCGTCGTATTAGCCCTAGCATTCTTCCAGAATGCTGATATAAGATCAAGCTTCAAACCAGGATTTACACGTAGGGCATATGCAATTGGGCTCCTATTGAGATAGTTGATGATCCCTTCATACCCTGCCCCACTTTTCTCAGCAGACATGAGAGCCACCGCGTTGTGTCTCTTAATTGCAACCTCAGTCTTCGAAGCTTTAGGTGCCATTCTACACAAACGACAACAGAACTCGCACAAAAGTTAGTATAAGCACAAAAGCTATTAAAAGATATTGTAAACAACATCCTAGACGTGCAAAGACTACTTTCGAGTGAAATTGGGTTACGCTGCAAGCGTTAAAATCAATTACGTTAAGCAAATTGAAGTTGCCAATAACAGATGTGAATCTGTTGACAGTTACGCGCGTAACTTGTCTAACGTAATGGATTTTTGAAAAATTTGGGCAGCATAACGACACAATTTCGCGAAAACGAACTTTTTTCTTTAACAATTTCGTGCACGTAACTCAGGAGTTACGTGCACGTAATACGCTATTTCGTGACAAAACATGTTGCTTGATACAGGAATTTCGTGCATGTAACTTCAGAAGACACAAGTTACGTGCACGTAACTTGTGAATTACGTGCACGTAATACAGAGTTACGTGCACGTAATTCCAAATTACGTGCCCGTAACAGTTTTGACCCGTCGTTTTCTTTCGCTCAATAAACTCAGAATTTAGCTATGGTTTTTATCTCAAAAACATGTTAATCGCTTTATTCCGAGTTACATTGGTCTTTAAACTACACCCAATTGACATTTGTGTAGAAAAATTAGCCAAAATTAGGGTTTTTATAGGTTAACCCAAAAAATCTTTAAAAACTTTGATTAAAGCCGAAATACCATAATCAAACACTCCCATTAGACTCGGAATACTGATTACAAGGTCATGGTATCATCTATTTGATGTTTAAAGAACTGATTTTGAGATTTTGTTCATTAACTACCCAAACCGTGACCGTTAATACCCAAACACCCCTTTAACTCGAATTTTAGGTCGTGAAATTATACCTTGATGTCTTAGATATGATTCTGAGACTAAATCCAAGAAAAATCCGAGTGAAATCGATGCTTGAACACAAAATCGCCTTTGAGAGAGAGGGTTTTTGAAAGAAGGTTTTTGAAAAAAAGTGTTTGGCAACTGTTATATTCAGCCTTTTTATACCCTCTCTCTATCATCAATTACGTGCACGTAATAGATGAATTACGTGCACGTAATTCCTTTATTACGTTCACGTAATTCTCAATTACGTGAGCGTAATTCTCAATTACGTGCGTAAGTGTTTTCCGCGCGTTTTCTCGATTTTAAACTTGTTTTAATTCATGTTTTTATCTTTAAACTTTTTCCGAATAAAAGAAAACAAGTTTTTAACCTTTAAACTCTTTTAAGAGACAAAAATGATGATTATACGCTCAAACCTTTACACTTTATCTCGTGATAAAGAACCTTTACACTTGACGGGAAGGCATTTGATCTATCGAGCATGTTTAAGCACTCGGAGCCTTCCAATCGTCAAGAACTTTCAGAAACCGTCTTTTCAGGAGAACTTGATCCATAACACGTATGTAAGCTCAGATATTTCCTCCTTTCACTGCGAATCACTTAAAAAACACGAGAACCGTAAAATTGAAAATAAAAGCTATAAACCTAAGAAAAGTTAAAATCTTTTTGTAATTTTTTTAATTTTAAGAGACTTAGATATTAAACTACAACTTAAACCAAAAATCTTTTTGAATTTTTTTATTTTAAAAGAGTGAAATATTTACAAAAAATGGTTCGTGTCAAGCAATTTCTAATGTGATGAGACGGTTTAACTTGATTAGTTCTTCAAATCGCCCCTTATGAAAAGCTTTAGTCAAAAGATCGGCCTTTTGATCCTCGGTAGCGATTTGGAGCAACGTAATCAAGTTCTTATCATAGCAATCCCGTATGAAATGAAAACGAATACTTATATGTTTCGTTTTCGAATGTTGCACCGGATTGCGTATGATGCACACCGCTGCTGTATTGTCTATGTTAATGGGGGTGCGAGAAACAATCAAACCGTAATCACGTAGCTGATGCTGAATCCAGAGAACCTGAGAACAGCAACTTCCCGCTGCAATATATTCAGCCTCCGCAGATGATAAGGATACCGCGGTTTGCTTCTTACACTGCCACGAGACTAACCGTGATCCTAGGAACTGACATCCACCAGTCGTGGACTTCATGTCAGAATTGCATCCCCCATAATCCGAATCCGAATACGCCGTCAGCTCAAAATCTTGATCGTCATAAGGATACCAGAGACCCAGAGTTGGTTTCCCCTTAAGATAACAGAGAATCCTCTTCACGGCCTTCAGGTGACATGCCTTAGGCGCAGCTTGATAGCGCGCGCACAAAGACACGGCAAAGGTGATATCCGGACGAGACGCTGTGAGATACATGAGTGAGCCTATCATTGATCGATATAGCTTCAGATCCACAGCATCATCGTGGAGTGCCGGACCAAGTTTGTGATTGATCTCGAGAGGAGTGCTAACCGTTCGACAGTCTAGCATCTCGAAACGAGTCAAAATATCTTGCACATACTTGGTCTGGTGGATATAAATTCCTTTCTTCGACTGCTTAACTTGCAAACCCAAAAAGAAGTTCATTTCCCCCATTGCACTCATCTCGAACCTTGACGTCATCAGCTTCTCGAACTCTTTACACATTGAGTCATCGGTAGACCCAAAGATGATGTCGTCGACGTAAATTTGGACCAGCAGCAAGTGTTCATTCCTTTTCCTTGTGAACAGTGTTTGATCAACTGAACCTCTTGCAAACCCGTTGTTTGTCAAGAAATCAGAGAGCGTTCCATACCAAGCTCTCGGGGCCTGGTGAAGACCATATAAGGCCTTGTTTAGCTTGTAAACGTGATCAGGATGTTCGTAATCCTCAAAGCCCGGTGGCTGCGCGACATAAATGTCTTCACGTATCTCGCCATAAAGGAACGCGCTCTTGACATCAAGTTGATAAACCTTGAAACGCATGTGGGAGGCGAATGCAAGAAATAGCCGAATTGATTCCAAACGAGCAACCGGTGCGTAGACTTCATCGTAGTCTAGACCTTCTACTTGTTCGAAACCTTGAACAACTAATCGGGCTTTGTTCCTTACAATCTCGCCTTTGTCATCTTTCTTAATCTTGAATACCCACTTCGTCTTCAATATCTTTTCCCTCCTTGGAGCCTTGACCCTTTCCCACACATGTAGCTTTAGGAACTGTTGAAGTTCTTCTTGCATTGCTTCTACCCAGAACGGATCATCAAGTGCAATGATGACGTTCTTCGGATCTATTTGGGATAGAAAACAAGCTTCGAAGACCTCCAGAAGTGCAGGACTAGCCACAAATTCATCCAGGTGAGCTGGACGTTTCTTTTCTCTCACAGATCTCCTCGGAGTGATAACATCCTCTGCTTCATTTCTTTCTACAGCGCCTTCATTCTCTTGTACAACCTCCTGATTAATCACATTTTCCACAATCTGAGCTGGAATTTCTGCTTCATCAGAGGGTTGAGCTGGATTTGAGACACCAGCAGTAGAATGTTGAGGAGCACTTTCAATGTCATTCGATTCTTCTTCAACAATTTCTTCTATCTCAGCTGCAGAATCTTGAAAGTCATTGTTGTCACTCTCAGAATCATCTGATGCAGCTTCTGATGCAGCTTCGGATGCAGTTTCAGATGCAGTTTCAAAGGTTGGAGAGTCTGGCCGAACCGGAGCTTGTCGAATAGCTGGAAGGTCAACGACGACCCTAAGCGGAATCGGACCAGATGAAGTGGACGTTGATGCATCTTCAGTTTGAAATTGATTAAAGGATGTATCATCAAATCCTCCCCCTTGCATCACGACCGCTTCATGTCTTGCAACCGGAATGGAGGCAGTAGGGAAATCAATGTTAAATGACTGAAACAACGAATCATAATCGAAGAAGTGTGCCGGACCATCACCCGGTGTAGGTGGAGTATACCGGAAGCAAGTCACCTCATACGCTTCTTCAATTGTACCCGTCGTCTTATCAAATACCCTTTTACTGGGAGACTCAGCTGAATAACCAAGAAAGTATCCAGGATGCGTCTTTTCACCAAACTTGGAGATCCTTTCCTTGGTGATCATGATCTCACACGGGCATCCGAATGGTTCGAGGAATTGCAGATTCGGCTTCCTTTTATTGATCAACTCGTAGCTCGTCTTGTTATGACGTTTGACCAAGGAGACCCGATTGAGGACATAGCATGCCGTATTAACTGCTTCGGCCCAGAATGATACTGGCAGTTTAGAGTCCGAAAGCATTGTACGGGCAGCTTCGATGAGAGTCCTATTCTTTCTTTCTGCAACTCCATTTTGTTGCGGAGTTCGTGGAGCGCTGTATTGGTGAGAGATACCCTTAGAGATACAAAACAGCTCCATGTTGTTGTTCTTGAACTCCGTTCCATTGTCGCTTCGAATTGACCTGACCTTTAACTCGAGAAGGGTTTCTAGTCGAAGAAGGAGAAACTTTAGTCGTTCAGCCGTTTCATCCTTCCTCGCTAGGAAGAAAACCCAAGAGAATCTCGAGTAGTCATCCGTGACTACCAAACAATATGATTTCCCGCCTTTGCTCTTTACACTGACAGGACCGAAGAGATCCATGTGCAGAAGTTCCAATGGAGTCGAGATAGAATTCACCAACTTTGACGGATGTGGTTTCTTATGTTGCTTTCCCTTTACACATGACACACATGAATCCGTCATTGCAAAGCTCATCTTGGGAACTCCAGTAACAAGCTCGTGCTTCACCAGATAGTTCATTCTTCGAAAGTTAATGTGCGCCATTCTTCGATGCCACATGATTGACTCCTTCTCCGTAGCTTTAGACACCAAACAGAGATGTTCTTCCGTTGATGTAGCTTTAGACATATCCAGATAATAAATGTCGTTGACTCTTGGAGCAGAAATAATCACCCAGGATGGATCAATCACAAAACCTTCTCTAAGAATAAAGCACTCCTTGCTTGTGAATAGCGTAGAGAACTTCTGATCGCATACTTGTGAAACACTTAACAGATTATGCTTTAACTCCTTGACGTAGTTGACATTTTGAAAGGACACTACGCCATTGGAGATATTTCCTTGTCCCGTTATCCTTCCACCCTTATCCCCCGCAAACAGAACATTGCCACCATCAACCGTAATGTGATCGGTCAACAGATGACAATCTCCCGTCATGTGCCTGGAGCAACCACTATCGACACACCAAATATTCTTGCCACTCGGTCGCTTAGATCGCCCCTGCACATTAAAGTTGAGGATTAGTTTTTAGTGGGGACCCAAGCCTTAACAGACTTGGGTCGGCCATTTACGCCTAGAATGACCACATCAATCAATTTCGAATCTTTTTGGTAGTTGGTTGAGATTGATGTGTCACTCTGGCGTTTGGGGGACCTTTGGTTTTCTTTAACAGTCAAAATTTCTTTGGGGCCAGACTGGACTTGGGCTGAAGAAGTATCGACTTTGGAAATTAGTCGATCCTTCTTAGGGGATACTTTACGTTTCAAGATTAGTCCTTGCAAACGCGGACAGAATTTGGCAATGTGGCCCTCGTTTCTACAGTAGTAACAAGTTCTTGGATCATTTGACATGTCCATTTGAGCTTGAGAAGTTTGAATCTTCTCGTTTTGACTTGCTACATGAGATACTTGAATACGAGGTGGAGCCACGTATGGAACACGAGGTGGTGCCACATATGGGACACGAGGTGGTGCCATGGTCTGTGGAGCAGGTCTAGAGGCAGTTGGTCTAGAGGCAGTTGGTCTGGACACCTTGGGAGGGAAATTTGTAGGCTTAGAAGAAGAAGCCACTCCCGAAGTGAATATCTTATCCATGGGTGTTTGGACTGTGATAGTAGGTTTGGTCGCTACGACTTTCTCCTTACCCTTGGTCGAAGATTTTGACTCAGACTGTTTTGAAACACGTTTTCCCTCACGCACTTGAAGATTTTCAAATTTCTTATCCATCTTTGTGATAAGACGGCTTTCAAGGCGTTGAAGGACCTTTTCAAAAAGACTCTCTTGTTGATCAGATAAGTTTAGGTCTTTAAGGTCGGTCAAATCTTTAGATTTTTGATCGGGGCTATTCAAAGTCTCTTTAGACTCAATTTCACTTATACTTTCTTCTGGACCAGTTTCTTCGGCTTTGGGAGCCTCAGAGGTCACAGAAGAAGATTGAGTTACTTCTACGGACGAACCATCGACCGGGACTGGGGTGAAATTCATTGGAGGAGGCATGCTAGAATACCCCAGTCCACTTTTATCTTTAGTGTTCGTCCGTTGCCACTCGATCAACTGATTCATGATTTCTTTGGAGTTGGCAATGGAGGCTAACTTTCCTTGCAGAATGTCAATTTCGTTTTGTTTCTTGGCCGAGTTTAATTTTTCATTTGCAAGAGCATCAGTATACTCTTGAATTTTTGAAACATGTCGACCAATTATTATTTTAAGATCAGAAATTTCGACTTGTTTTTCCTTTTTAAAAGCAGTTAGCGTTCTGTTTTCTTTTGACAAGGAATCATTTTTTAATCTGAAATCGTTAGCCTCGGTACTTAACTCTCTTGCAGAGGTACTCCATACAGTGAGCTTGGCCTCTAGCTCACAGCAGTTAGTACATACAGGGGTGAAGGGATCGAAATCTACCTCAGATTTAGGAGCATCAGACGTAGAAGCCATTAGAGCAAGGTGATCCATCCTTGGTGCGATATCCTCATATGCATTCCAATCTACCCGATTATCCACGGCTATGAGCGCACTAGCATCCTTCTCTACATCTTGAATGCGAAGATTCCTCGATGCAGGACCCTGATATCCTCCTTGTGAATAATTTCTACCTTGGTGGGAGGCTTGACCTTGTTGACCATATCTCTCTCCATGGTCGTGTCGAGTGTCTTCACGAGAGTGTTGACCACACTCTCGAGCAAAGTGTCCATAGTTATTGCATTTGAAACACTTTACTCTCGACTTATCAAAGCCCATTCCACTTTTCCTGTCGCCACCAACGAACTTCTTTCCCGTTCGATTCAAAAACCCTTTAATCCGCTTCGTCATCATTGCCATATTCCATCTTAGATCCATTTCCTCGAGGTCATCCGGATGAACTTGCTCATAGTCTTCCTCGTTTAGAGAAGAGCAAGCAATCCTGCCATCTATCAAATCGTTGTAGGCAGCTACGAAGCACGACTGTATACGCTCAGGCTCTACATCTTTTCCTCGGAGGGGAGCCGCAAAAGCCGTATTCATCTCACGTCTTGAGGAACAAGTTCTACACGCAGAGCATGATGGACATAATGAATCGGTAGAGCTTGATACGGGAGGACTCTCTTGAACATTTGGGAAGCTGAGGGTCGGAGGTAAAAAACTTGAGGATGAAGAAGGTACTCTGGCTGAAACATCCGAGAGGAAAGCAACTCCCGCATTGTCTCTGAGTACATTCTGTGCAAACGTATTGCTACTATATGCCTTTTCTTGCATTTGAAGATTGGCTATACGAAGTTTGCCAATCAAATCCTCAAAGCTGTAATCTCTTAACTCCGGTTTGTCTTTCAAAAGAAGAACTCGAAACTCCCAGTGTGGAGGCAGACTATCCAGAAATCGTAAGTTTGTCTGGATCTTACTAAATTCAACTTTTAACTCCAAAAGATCATTTATCAATCGACTGAACCTTGAGATGAGCATATCTAGCGTCTCATTTTCTCCGCATTTGAAATTATCAAATTGACGCCTCAGTAAATCCGCTTTCACTTCTTTCATTTCTTCCGTTCCTCCGTACCTCTTCGCGATGGCGTTCCAAAGATCGTGAGGGTTATCGATCATTCGGAAGATAGCTCTCATCTCATCGGTGAGACAGAACTGTATGGTACCCAAAGCTTTCTGGTTCTTGAGAAATAGAAGTTTCTCATCGTCGGTGTAAGTAGAAGTAGCCCTGTAGGTTCTAACACCGGTTGTGGCGTTCACGTCTGAGGGCGCTTCATACTTCGTAACAATCGGACCCCAAATACCCGGATCAGTACACGCGACAAATGTTCTAAAACTCATCATCCAGTCTTCGACACTCCGGTTCGGGTTGTACATCGGAGGAAGTTGAGGGTTCCGACTTGTCTCCATGTTGAACAAGTTAGAATTTGTAGCTAAAGCCATCACTAATACACTCAAATTCTCGAAATCTTCAGCTAACAGATACCCAAAAGTCTAACCTAATACCCACCTAAACTTTCCAACGAAAATCGGGCAGCGTAACGGCTTGAAATTGAGTAAACGAACGATTTCAGAACAAGAATTACGTGCACGAAATTAAGAATTTCGTGAACGTAATATGGACTTACGTGAAAGGCTTTCAGAATTACGTGAACAGATCCAGAAGTTACGTGAACGTAATCAAGAATTACGTGAGCGTAATTGCTCAATTACGTGAACGTAATTTGTAATTACGTGCAGAAACTTCAAGTTACGTGCCAATTTCGTGCAGCAGTCAAAAACTTCACAAAACTTGCCGTAAGCGTGAAAATACTCAAAACTAGGTACCCATCTTCTGCAGATATGTAATACTACTAAGTGTATATGTAATATCTGAACCTAAGCTCCAAACTCCGGCTAGAATGACCTAGATCTAAAAAATCCGAAATAAAGTACACTTTCTTCAAATCTTAGATCTAACCCAAATCAGCCAAAAACTTCACCAAATAGATTCAAAGACCTCTATAACAAGTATAGAGGCTCTGATACCACTTGTTGGTCGCCTATTCTCGGACCTCCTTTGAACCCTAAAGTCTATTGTATGCGGAATACACAATAACTCTATGTAAATGGTGAAGAACAAGAGATATAATCAAATGATTGATTCTATATTGCTTACGTGAATGTTTACAAACACGAATAGAACCAAGAACACTCGATTACAACACTTTAACACTCAAGAACACTAATTACGTGACCTATGACCTAGCTCACGTAACTCTTTCTGAAGTGACTGCACTTTTACTGTTCAACAACTCGCATTTATGATTTCGAGGCTGCTATTTATACTGGCCCGAAACCCTAGAAGAGTTACGCTCACGTAACTCTTGGAAGAGAGTTACGTGCACGTAACTCACTAGTTACGTGCACGTAACTCAGAGTTACGTGAGTGTAACTCTGTTACTTGACCGTAACTTCTTCGTAAATGCGTTTGGACTTTACAACTCGATCTAATTACATACTAACTCTACGACACGTTCTAATGAATACAAATACAGACAATAATGCTCCAACAGGGTGTCAAGTACACGACTATAAACGCACAGTATACGTCCTACAAGAATTAGAAACCAGAACTTAAACACACAAAACCTGTTACTGCAACTCGGCTAAAGATCAAAAGGTTTTGAAACCTGGACTTTAACACAGCATAAGGAACATGTCCGAAAGTTACGTGGGTTAAGATGTAAACAGATATACATCTGAATAACCCGTTGGGTTGTAAGTTACAGTATACAACCCCATATATTAAGTGCCTCTAGTTTTTCCAAAACTAAACTGTATCAACACACTATATATCTAGCTGACGAGTAGTTTGCATCATATCCTCAAAGAAAACCATAATATGGAGGTACCATCAGAAAACTCTCCTCCTTTTTAGGCTTTGCTGCGATTGACTGAAATCCGTCATAGGTGAGTAGCAAACATCAGGAACAAAAGCAACAGAGTCCATCTGAGTATTAAGATCGTCATGATGGTAATGTTTTGGTAAGCCGAGTCCTGAAGCAGTAGTAGGTGGTGAAGATATGTTTGGGACCGCCCAAGATGACGAGTCGGGAACTTGAAAGCAATCTTCAGAGTCCAATTCAACCTCCAATGCTCTTAGAATCGAGGAACAATCCGAGTTATCCATCTTGTTACTATCAGCCTGATAAATTCAATGGCGAAAAAAGGTTATCACTATATAATACATAGAAATGAAGTAAAAAAGAAAAAGTATACATATCACCTCGGATGATCCGTTTTCGATATAGTTATAATTCTGATTTAGATCAGTTAATCCAAAAAACTCATCAAACTGCCATTGATCTGCTGAAGAACCCCCACCAAAAGGCAATTTATTAGGAGACGAAACGCTACCAGCTCCAGCAGCAGGGGTGGACACTGGTACACTATTCGGCACACAAGGGGAAATTTTCTCAGAGGGGAGTGACGTCGACGGTGATGCAGTTTCAATCCCTACTTTCACACCTGTAAGTAGAAACCGTTGGTGCGATGAAACAAGATTGTTGACTGTATGAATAGCAACATCACATTTTCGACATAGTAGTGCCCTATCTTCCAGACAAAAAAAGTAGCCATCTGTTTCCTGTATAATCAGGTTATATTTTAGTCACTATTTACAAGTAAAATCATCTCTAATAAACTAACGTTCTATACTCGTAAGTCTTAACTTTGCATAACACGGTTTATTCATGTTAAATTTCAGAAATTCACCTTTTTTTACAACTATCCGGCCATATTACGATTTTAGCATGTCCCAAATTAACAATCAAATACTCCCTCCGCTCCCAATACATGATTTTCATGGTTAGACAGTGTAAAAATGTATTATTATTAACTTTTGTGCTTTCCTGTATACGGACAATAATTTTGAAACAAACGGAGTACTAACAATTAAAAATAGGTGGGAGATTACTACCACCCTCCTAATCTACAATTAAATTGAACAGTTTTATAGCTAAATCTTTTCATATTTCTTGTAACATATCTATTTTTTACTTTTTTATGTAAAAAGTTTATGTTTCTTTACAAAATAACCAGTTTTGTAACTGGGTCGAACTAAGATGATCAAAGGTAAACGAGCTAACAAGTTATACCGAGGATTGGTCCCACCAAAAATACGGGCCCGTGAATATAAAATATATTTAAAATACAGGCCTTCATAAATATAAATAGTTTGCTTTTTTGTTAAATTGTTACGTGTATATATATACACGTATAACAAACGAGAATGGCGCCCTTCCGACCTTATAGCCCGGTACAGTCGCATACCATGCACATGACTAACCGAACTACAAATTAGTTGTAAGATTACACACAAAATCGAAACAATTAAAAATAAAAGAATGAATAACATATAGATACAGATTATGTATGTATACCTGACAAATATCACACTTAGGCATCTGATTACTAGAATTGGAAAGCGGAACTCTCTGATGCTTACTAGCGAGCTTATTGGCAGCATGAACTTTCTGATCACACGCCAAACACAACGCCGCCTCATCGGCGCAGCATAACACCGCCGCCTCCGCCGATTCACAAACGTTACACTGAATCTTCATCTTTTTTATAAAATTATTCAGATCTATATATGGAAATATTTTTGATAGGGTTTAAGCAATAAATAAAGGGAAATTGTCGAGTGAAATGTGTGTTTAAATAGGAATATATTCGGATAATTTTGATATTTTATTACAAGCGAGGAATTTGATGTGGACACGTGGCGGGTAGTTACGTGGGTCTATTTTGAGCTGGCGATTTTGGTTGGTGACACACTCACACACTTGCTATAATTGGAAATATTCAGATATTTCTATTCATTTTATGCTTATTACTATTTTATTTAAATAATATTTTAATTATAAGATAATTAAACATGTTTACTTCGGGAAATTGCATAAAAGGAGATCATTTCTTATATAGATCAAGTTTATTTAGTGACATGTATTTTATTTATGGGATTTGCTAATAAAAATTATATATTTTAAAGAATTTTGATAATCATTATTTTAAATATGGTTTTAAGAATTTATTAGACGTTTTATTTTCTTTTACATTACCAAAACAAGTTTCTTTAAATTATATACATATTTATTTTCTTAAAGTTCCCCTAAAGATAGGTTACTATTAAATCCCAATTTTAAACAGGTATTGGGTAATGGATAAAGTTATCAAAGTATATTAATGTAATTTAATAAATAGATATTTATGTAATGTTTCAGAACACCGAGAACCATCAAGTAAGTTTAGTTTTCTTGTTCCTAATTGGGTGAACCGATACATTCACCTTTATCACCATATGTCCATGTCCTATTTAGGAGTAGGGTAGAGAGCATGATCGACCATTAATTTGACTATTCTAGAGCCTATTCAAACTCCGTTATAAAGTACTATTTATGTAAATTTAGTCGTCTGAGCTTCAGACTAGGTTATGAATCTATAACTTTACACTGAAATAAGAAAACTGATAAAAGTTTATGTCATTTAACAGTAATATTGGACATCATTTGACTATATGCCATTTGACTACATGCCGTATAGGGCAGTGGCTTGGAACTTGGAAACAAGTGATCATGACGTTGTCTGACCGAAAAAAGTGTTGGAACATTAAGCTCAACAACCACCAAATCCGAAAACCTGAAATGGTAGACAAAACAAAAAGATTACACAAGATGTTTCTTTGTCCTTAAAAGGTTTTTACGACGCTCGTATGATATCACTTCAAACCTTCACCCCGTACACTCCAGGATTAATGTAGTCTCAATTATTGGTTTAGTGTAAGCGAAACAATAAACCGAAATACACACGAGATTTGTAAAGAAGTAAAATAATTAAAGAATAGATTGGAATCACTGATTTTGATAGTCATTGGAATAGAGCTTGACACCTCTATTTTAGCAAACTATAAGTTTGAAACTCATAATCTTTCGTTGTTTCCATGATAATCAAAGTATTATAGATCTATCATGATTTTTAGACTCCCCTCTTCAAAATCTCAATGATATCTTAAACTAAGGTGCTGTTTTTTTGAACCAAATGTTTTTTCTCTAAATCTGAATACCAACTCTAAATAATCAGAGGTGGTCCAAAACTCTGAATCTGAATCAATATATTGTGTTCTTTTTTTCCTTCGTAACATCTATTTACTATATTAGTACTAAACTGTTTCATTTATAAACCGTCTTAGATAAAAACATTCATAAAAATATTCAAACATAGTGGCAACATTTTTCAAATAAAGATAATATTCAAACAACATTTTCAACATTTTTGCATTAATTGTGCCGCAAGTTGATCTCGACAATTGATCATATATTGTTGATATGTTGTATTTCCATTTGGTTGAACCTCGTCCTCATCGTACTCGTTCCCATCTTGTACATTCTCGTTAGCATGTACTTCACCTCGATCATATTCGGAGAAAAATTCATCACTTAATCCTTCTTTTTGTATAAAATTATGAATAGCAAAGCATGCAATGGTAATATCTCTTTGTTTCACCAAAGAATACGAAACCATTCTCTTCAAGATGGGAAAACGTGCTTTCAAAACACCAAAAGCACGCTAAATCACGTTTCTAAGTTTAGCATGAGCGTAATTGAACAAATTAATAAACTAATTGTCTAACATCAATTTTAAGATATAAAAATAATTAACACAATGAAATAGTAAGAGTTTATATGCAATCGAAAACAAATACATATTAAAAAAAAATTACATCACCTAAATCTAACAAACAATCATCAATATCAATTTATATAACGAAATCAAGTGACAAACCATTGAAAAAAAATCAAAAATTACTTGAATTTAAGGATGGAAAACTTACTAGTGAAGAGAAAGAGGTAATCAATGGTAAAAAGAGGTTTTTTATGTAGGGTTGAATCAGAGGTAAAAAGAGGTTTTTTGTCTCTAGTTGAAAAAAAAAAGAACAACAAAATTTTTAAAACCTCTGACCGGGTCAGAGTTCAGAGCTTATTAAGACTTTTTTCTCAAAAAAGAACAACACCTAAGTAACAAGTTGTTGTTTATATAGTCAAGAGTTTTATATCACCTTAATATAAATGTATATTTTATATAATTGCAAATGATAAGATGTATCAATATATGTACCAGGGAGTTTCTAATAAAAGACTAAATTAATAAAATAATCTATATTTATTTAATTAAAATATTTAACTTATTATTAAAATTAATAATATAATATATTAATTTTCAAGAAAAAAACATTTTAATTTTTTCACAAACCACAAATTATTAACAACCCTTTATTTTCAATTAGAAAATGGTAACTATTTCCGGAATTTGATTTTAAGAAGTCATATTTAATTTAAATGTGTGAAAATGACATGGACGTCGGCTAAAAGCTAGACGAATAAACATGTTACATGATAAACATGTCACATGTCAAGTATGGTACGAGATACAACAAATAGTAAATTGGTATATTTATACTTTTGACTAACGAATTATTGTTACCGGATTTAAGTTAACATACAATAAATGAATGAATAAAAAAAGAATCAATAAAAAGAAGAAATATCTATAGACTATACAGCTTTCAAGTAATGCTTGCCCATGCTGCAACTTGATAAATTTAGATATTTTTATTATTTTTTTCGCAATAAATTGCGATATTTCATTACTTTAAAGAACAAACTTATATATAACTAAAGCAATACACTTGCCAAAATATCCTTAAAATCAAAGGGGAATATGATTTCATTTTTTCATGAGATATTTTTATATACAATTAATATCTATATGGGCTTTAAATATTCCGTGTATAAGCTATATACGATGTTTGTGGACAATGTGGCCTATTAACAAGATGTATTGATTTTTTTTTATAAAAGGTCTTAGATTCGAACATCTTTAGATAAACATTTGGATGATATGATGAATACCTTTTAACTAATATATAACCAAAAAGATTAGCTAAAGCTCTAGGTAAGATATATGATAGCAAACTTAGCGACAATTTGACTTTTGATGTCATATATATTTATGTGGATTTTTATACGGTTAAAAAAAGGTCTTTTGAAATGTAAACAGTATTAGTGAAAGTTAACATTCGTTCTTAATAAAAACCATATCCATTATGCATGATAACCGAAAAACTAATCCTTGAGCAAAATCGTATACAAGACTTGATTCCACGTATCCGGAACACCAGCAAGACACCAATGGCTACAATCGTTTGGTCCGCCAGCATACATGGACGGGTGCCCATCTTTCCTCAACTGCGTAAGCAGTGTTATATCCAACAAATAAGCGGGATTTTTCATTTTTGAAATCACATCTTTCACCACTTGTTCTGCTGAATTTATCTTAACAGGATAACCAAATCCCGGTATGGGTTCTGTTTGCCCGTTACAATTCTCAAGACTTCGTGCCCCCCATTCCCTCCCGCTATTACCACAAAGCACAATCACATTTAGAACAAAAACGAACAACCTTAACTACTTTTTCTTAGTAATACAAAGTTACAAACACTTAACTCGTAATGAACAGCAGAAATCCCTTGGAAAAAGACTCGAGTCCTCTTAGGATTAATGTTGGAGTCAATCCATCTAGCCCATGTCGTCAACGCTATCTTATAAGCAACCAAAAGAGGCATTTCCTTGAATAACTTTTCACCAACTCGATAATAATCCCATCTGCAAACAAAAATTACCCCTAGCTTACAAATTACGTGTTTAAGAAATTAAAACACTAATATTAAGGATTGGCTACAAAGTCATACGATCTAAACTGTCCACCATGATTCCACCAATGATAACTATTGAAGATCAATATGTCTGCTTCTTCCCATTTGCTCCCTCTTGTTATCGAGTCTAGCTTCAAAACTCGTCCCTTTTCCTCCATCACTAGGTCTACAAGGAACCCGTTTTTCAAATATATAATCGAAACTCCATATTCCTTCAATATAAACCAAACATTTAGATCAAGAAGATGATTTTTGGTCGATTTTTTTTAAAGCATGGAAATGAGAACTCACGGGAAAGAAAACCGATGAGAATGACCCTTGACGATTATTGTTGGCGTTGTAGTGTTGAGTATGGCTGTAAAGCAAGCATGCTAGTGATTGCCACTGATTCGAACTTAACGAGTCCCCCACGAACATTATCTTCTTGCCCCTATTTCTCCTTAGAAAATCCTCACCATTGAATCTACATAGTTCAATGAAAATTTCAGTTGAATACTAAAATCAGGGCAACTTTAATTGCAAAAAATTAACAGTTTCCTTGAAAAAAAACTATCAAATTTTTTTTAAAAACAGGAAAACGTGTCTAATTGAGTATTGAAAAAAAAAAATATAAACAAAAACTCACTTTTCATTTGTTAAAACAAGTTTCTGCAACTAAACGCACCCTAATCTAGTTTTGGCCATTGTTAGCTTGGAAAAACATGTTCGAACATTCTGAATAGTATTATTATAAGTAGGAAAGAGAGCTGAAAAGAAACTGACCTTGAAAGCGAACAAGTGTGAGGCTGCCACCTGAAGTTGAGGTATGTTTGATCTGGTCTACCGTTCTTTTGGCAGTTCAATCCCGGGTTTATAAATGGGCATTCCTCCCCTTTATACATCGGGTATGCACCCGTCGTGTCCCATACCCACCTTCCTTTAAATAAATCGCACCTTTTCTCATCTCCATTAACACCATTACCCCCTAGAGTCGTTACATAGAAAAGAAGAAAGCACACAGTCCACATACTCATTTTGGACATGAATAAAACCAGACACAACAAACTAACCTTGAGAGTGTTTAGAGTAGTTGGACAATGTGTTTTTTGTTTCATTTTTACATCACATGTTAGATATTTAGAATTTTAATAACCACAACTTATAGTTAGAGACCAATATAATGTATAATTTGTTATTCTTTGAATAAATTTAAAAACAGACGATAAAATTATTATATTAGAAGCAAAAAAATGAATTTTATTTCATATAAATTTCCGATACAAAAATGGCAAGATTTATATCTATTTATTTTCTATATACTAAGCTCACAAGTTGGTTCTTTTTAGAACATAAGGTTGTAGAGTAATATATTCCAAGTATCAGGAACTCCTGCGAGACACCAGTGGCTGCAATCCCTTCCGGTTTTTTTGCCAAGCCCATACATTGACGGATGGCCATCTTTTCGCAACAACGATAGATTGGTTATGTCTAGCAGAGTCACCGGTTTCTTGATGGTTTTCAGTTCATTCTTCAGAACCATTTGTGCGTCTGGTAATGTTCCTGGATAGCTGGAGCTAGGGCCGGGTAGTTTCTGTCCGATGCAGGCTTGTGCCTTCGGTTCTCCCCAAGTGGAGCCGCTGTCATGCCAATAAAAAAAATAGTATTCAAGTTTAATTGACTACATTGTAAATATGTTAAACAGAACATACTTCAGCTTACTTGTAATGAGTAGGTGAAATCCCTTGAAAGAAAACTTTCGATTTAACTGGATCAATGTTGTCATCAACCCATCGACCCCATGTATTAATAGCCTTACCAAATGCAACAAGTCGATCCATATCTTTATATACTTTATTCCCGTCTTGTATAAAGTCGAATCTACATAACCAACATAATATTAGATACATAATCTTGCAGACGATAATGCAACATTTACTGTGTTATATATGTATGTATGTATGTATGAATAAACGAGCAGAATTGTGACATACGGTTGGGTAGGGCCTTTACGACTCCACCAGTGCCACGTGTTAAAAACAAGGTAATCGACACCCACCCACTGCTCGCCACTTGTGATCGAATCTAATTTCATCACCTTTCCATTTTTTTCAGTCACTATATCTACCAAATATAAGCTATGATGGTATATCACTTTCACTTTATAATCCTACAAATCAAAATGTACTTATCAAATACAATTTTAATAAATTTATAATATAACATTCGTTTATTGCTATGTAGTGTGAGTAGAAGAACGAAAGACATACCGTAAAGGTGTAAGTGGTCATACCAATAGCCCCAGATGCTTTTACAACATATCGTGCTGATGGTACTGACGAATGAATCATACATAATAACGATAACCAATGGTTTTTGGTTAACGAATCTCCCACATACATTATAGTCTTTCCCCTTAGTTTCTCCAAGAAGTTTCGACCATCAAATCTTAAGAAATGAATATTCTATAATGAGTCTTTATAACTTATATGGAATATAAAGGTAATCAAGACGTTTAATTTTATATATATGTTAACGAATGATTAACATTTAAAAAGTTGTGTGTCGTTATAACCCCCCATGATCATGTCGATATTTAAAGAGAAAAGACTAGTAGTTATGAAATCGACCCAAAATTATTATTGACATGTTAGTGACACATGAAAAGAGTTTTCGCTTATCGGTTTTTTCTAATAAAGACGGGCTGATAGAAACTTTACATGATAACATTTTGTATAATTAAAATGCAAGTAGGTGTTTCGTGTTGATATGCTCCTCAATACATAAATCACAATCACTCTCTAATATTAGCAACAACAAGTACAAAACGAATATGAAACTTTTGATACATAAATAGAAACAAATAATTACATATGTTACGTCGATACAGTTTCTGCTTTGACTATATTAAGTAAGTATAAATTCGAAAATAAATATATAATTATATTAGATAGCAAAAACTATATGTATTCGTACATATCTATATAATGTATGCATAGTATACCTTGATAAGGAGCAATCATGAGGTTGCCATCGATACTTGAGATAGAGTTGATCAGGGCGGCCGTTACTAAGACAGTCGAACTCTTTACCAACGAAAGGGCATATTGATGCATTGTAGAGTGGATACGATTGATCGACTACCCAATCCCCCTGGAACAAATCACAACCGGTCTTCTTGGGTTTTCCGTCGACAAACACATGAAAAATACTACTTAGCAGAAGAAGAAACATACACAAGTGTTGATAAACATTAAAACCCATTTTCAATATCTCATTCAAAGAGAGCAAGAAAAGATGGTGGTTCTAATATTTCGCAACTGAATAAGGTAGAAATTAGGTACTTATAGGGCAGTGTTTACAAATATATCGAAAAATATAACTCTATTACCATATAAAATATAAAAAGTTTACTAAATATGTGATGCTATAAAGAGTCGTCACACGTATTACTTTTTATTTTGCACTGTAAAAAAAAAATTAAATAAAAATACAACGGTTTTTTTTCTTGGTATAATTCAAATTCAAATTAATTTGTGTAATTGTTTATAAGCAAGCAATAATTACAGTTTTATGATGATATATAAATATTTTTCAGTTTTGAGTTAGTAAAAGAAACCTTGACCAGCTTAAAGAGAAAAATTGAATAATAAGTGGAGCAATTTGATGTTTAATTCGTTAAAACATATTAATTACGGTATTTAAAATAATTAGAAGAAACTAGTATCTAATTTTTTTTCTTTTCTATTCAACTTTTGATATCTTTACACTCTTATATTCCACTTTTCTTTATTCGTTTCACACATATTAAACCATTTAATATGATATAAATACATACTGTTACATATTTGTAAACGTTGTCAAGATGTTCATAAATTATTAATTATTAATGTTACCATCCTAAAGAGGCAGAAACCGTAATGTCATCTCATTTCGTAACAAACTTTTGTAATTCTAGACGATCATTTCTTAGGGCCGATCTTAGGCCTGACCGCATGGTCAGACCGGGTCACGGGCTCACGGCCCAGGGTATGGAAGAAAAAGTGGACATCGAGTATGTAGTTCATATTATATTGTACTCGCTTGCTAGGTTCATTAATCCAATTCTGAAGTGTTTTTAAAGCCCAAACAAAAGTATAGTAGTCCACTTATTTAAGTAAAATGAGTAATCACAAGTTTAGAACCTTTTGAATTTATATGGCAATTGGATTAGATAAATCACAAACTTGATCATCTACATTGTGTCGATGCAACCACGGCATCAAATTTTGATCATATTCTGTAACTCCATCTGATTTATGAATATGTTATATGTGTGCAGTCTGTTGTTTTAATTCCATCAATCCATCACCCAACTCACGAAATCAAGCTATCAAGTCATGAAGCCGATCATTCAAAAATCAAAAGTCGATCATATGATTATTTTGTGTGTTTATCATTTACCAAATTCAGTAGGGCATTCCAAATGACTTGGGCAACACCAAATCCGACCGAGATCCTAATTTTGTTCCAAAGACTAGAATAAAGAAAGACATACCATCAAATATTGTGAAGTGCAACACCAGTTTTTTGCATTTACAAATGTTTTGCTAAGTGCTAACCATGATCCTAGTGATAGCTTTCCTCCTACGAATTTTGGTTAACCATCTCCTTGAGGGTGATAGTTAAATTTTTCTTGTTTAAATATGATATGATTCAGTAAATATTTATGTTTGTTAAGTGTTTGTTGTTTATATACTATATATACTACTACATGTTTTTGGATTTTTGGGTATAAATGATTCATATTTAATATTTTTGACTATATTCGTGTTAACCAATCAAGATATTTTAATTTAATTGCAAACATTAATTTCTTGAGTTTATCCCAACATGATGTTGAATGTAATTAACACAAGTATAAATGAAACATATATTAACTCATAAGTTTATTATTATTTTTATTATTATCACCCATACAGGACCTTGATCAAGTTGTTTGATCAAACCTTGACTCACCTACAACAACATACATGTGTTGAGATGGGACATGCGGGGTACCACGAGGGTTTACAATACTCGGCACAATCTTTATCTTCGTTACAAGCCATAGGAGGGCATGTCCACGGAGCTGGAGGCTCACGGCAAGATGGAGGGCCACAATCTCGTTCATTTACTCTGGATTCGGTGCTGAAATAACGAGCCCTGCTTTCTCCAAACATTCCTACAAAAGGAAACGATCTACATTCAGTAACACTTAATTCGACATAATTCTAAAACTTAACAAAATTATATAAAAGGTCGCATATGTAATATACTGATACAAATATTATATGTAAATTAAATGAGAATTTTGAAAAGATTAAACACCTGCAATAATTAGCAATGTAGCCAAGAACATAAACTTGAATTGAGAAACTTTCTCCATGTTAGATTCAACAACACAGAACCTTTCACACTTTTTAGCATTTGAGTTGGAAGTCGTCCTCGATATTTATACATACAAACCATGTAATTAATGACATATAATGTGTAATTTGATATAATAATATTGTGAGAACATATGTTGTCGTGTAATTTGATATAATGATATTGTGAGAACATATGTTGTCGTGTAATTTGATATAATGATATTGCGAGAATATATGTTGTCGTGTAATTTTCTAAAAGTAGGAAAAATTTATTTTCATATATTATGTCGTTACGAAACATCTAATAAATATAATTGGAATTTCCTAACGTATGTCCAATAACATATATTTATTGACATTAAAAGCAGTCAAAATTTCTTTATATAATAAATATATTTGAAAAAAACTCAAACTTTTCTTATATTTACTGTATATTAAAGAAAATAAAACACAAATTTTCTAATAAATATAGTTAAAATTTGAATTTTTTAGCCAACTAATTGTATTTGTAAAACATATTTACCAAAAGGTTGTGCTTCTAAACATATTCACCAAAATACTTAAAAATTAGAAAAAAGATGCTTATTATTTATTTTGTTTTAATAAATTGTTTATTTATCCGTCACATTTTCTTTCTTTACTTAACCATCATCTTTTGAACACATAATTGACTACTTTTTTCTCTTTTCTTGATCTATACATATTATACATATAGTTATTTTCAGTTGAACTTTTTGTTGTTTTAGATACATTTGTTGTGTTGTTTAAATATGATTTCACTCTTCAGTAGAAGGGTACGATTGCCTATAACCGTCATACATATAACTATTTTCAGTTGAATTTTCTATCCTTTTGGATATAACTTTAGTGTCGTTTCAATGTGATTTTGTGGTTTATTAGGAGGTTACGATTGCCTATGTTCACATGTAGAGCAAGACCGAAACCCCTTTATTGCAAGGTATAACAATTTGAGTACCAACCTAATGCGAAATTATTAGTTACCTAATGGATTCATGAAAACAGACTGAATTTGAATGTCTTGAAGAAAATATTTATTTTTTGCTTGAAAAGCAGAACGATAAACGATTAGAAAACGTAGTGTCTGAATTGATTTTTAATTTATTGTTGCATCATTGAAGGAAAATTAGATTTTGTTTATAGAAAATATGGGTTTATATAAGAATACTATTTAGAAAATATATATAATTCTCTTTTTGACCGAATGTGAAATTATTAGACGTCACTTATTAAAAAAACAAAAAGACCTAAAGATTAGACTTTTGATATGTTCGTAAATGAGCTTAATCTTCAAATGAGTCGAATTACCTAAATGGGTTGAATGATCCGAACGGAAAATATTATACGGTGTGTTTGTTTCATGAAATCTAGAAAAAATTGAGTGAATTTGAATTGAATTCCTTTTCCATAATATGTTTGTTTGAAGTTTATGACGGAATTTAAATCCGTTGGAATCTAAATTTTTCTTTACTTACAAATTTGAGATTCCATATGGCAGTGGAGAAAAATTGAAAAAATCGATCATACGACATAATAATTACTATCGCTGAATGGTCGAACCATAAATTGTTACCACAACATTCTTTTTATATTTGTCCGAAGGGCCGAACTCTATTACACTCCACATATATATAATGAGACAAATATAAGCTACCATAAATCAACCACCGTAAGTTATTGAATATAACTTTTTTCATCCGCTACATCACGCGGGTACTATACTAGTTTTTATTAAATGATTATATTATAAAATGGTCAAATAAAATTAATACACTATTTTAAGAACATAATTGATTATGTTGTTTTAAATGAATGGTCATGATTAGAGATGGCAACGGGGACGGTTATGTCGGGTATTGCATTTCCCATCCCCATAACCATATACCCACCCCCATACCCATAACCGTAACCATCCCCGTCGGGTATTAAAATTTTGGCACCATCCCCATCCCCATCGGGTAACGGGGCTCCCCAACGGGTATTCGGGGAATTTTCCCCATTACAAGTTTTCGAACTTTTATTATAAATAACTTCACATTTTGTAACTATCAACAAAAAAAACATAGGAGTAACAATAAGCAAACACTTCAATCGCCAAAATAACAAAATTTATACGGATATATATATATATATATATATATATATATATATATATATATATATATATATATATATATATATATATATATATATATATATATATATATATATTCGGGTACCCATCGGGGCCGGTTTTGGGTACGGTTATGGATACCCGATAGGTAATACCATCCCCGCATCCATCCCCGGAATTTGAATTCGGTTATTATCCGTCCCCGTCCCCGTCCCCGGTCAACTCGGGGATTTACCCGATCAACTCGGATTCGGTTTTCGGGTCTCCATCGGATACGGTTTTTTTTGCCATTTCTAGTCATGATTGAATAAATCGTAATCTTTGTCAAATAATTTAATAGTGTAGATTTGTTCTTTTAGAAAAAAATTAAAGTTAAAAAGGAAAATATGATTTATATAGTAATATAGATTAGGTTAGAAGAAGCTTTCAAGAATTTTTATCACAATCACAATACATTTATGTGGAGAAAATGCATTGTATAGTCATCGTACTATCCAAAAAAGTTCATATGGGTTATTGTACAAATATCGTGTTTAAATACATCACTTTTAACAAGAAACCTTTTAATTGAAACATTGTTTCTCGTTTTACCGGTTTTCACCGATGAGAGTCAAGGGAAGTTAAGGACAATATTTGTAAAATGACCCAACTTTTTTTGATAGTACGATGACTATACAATACATTTTCCTAAAAGAAATGAGAGTCAAGGAGAAGGATTAGGTTAAAAAAAATGACGTGGCAACACTAACCGGTTAACAAAAGGTAGCATGTAAACGAATTTATCGAATTGAATGGTTTTTTGAAGTAAAGGTTATAATTTAAATTTTTTATTCTACTAAAATAATGTATTCAAACATAATATTTTTACAATGACCCAGAAAAACTTTTTTAAATAGTACAATGACTATAAAGTATATTTTCCCATTTATGTGGTATCTAACGAATTAAAAATTGATATATTATTTATCTAAAATTCCTGAAAGTTCAGTTTATCTAGTAAGAAAAATGGTGTGACAATATGTACTAATTAATATTAGTGGTTATGTCTAGAGGTGGGATTATGCGGGTTTTAAAAGTCAGAGTAACAATACATGTTAAAGAGGGACATATTTGTCAATACACACAATTTTACGTGTATGAATGAAAAAGCTATTTGTAGGTATACGTTAAAAAGTTGTAATGTAAACACGATGTCGGGAACTTATATAAAAATTATAATTTTTAAAGAAAATATAAAGTTATAAACTAAATTATTATAAAATAATATACATTCATCAGAATTGAATTGTTGTTTTATAGCAAAATTAGCTGTCTTACAGAATAAAATAATAATATAACAACCTTTTGAGTTAAAAAAATAAAAAAAAAATCGGTCAATTTTTTTTTCTTATTTCAAAAACAATATTTATAAAATCCCATCACAAAACCCGCGTTGTCAATCCCTGCCCTTGCCATTTTGTTTTCTGTTTTCTTTTTTCCCTCACAACTCTTTACTCCTTAATAAATTAAATATTTACCAAACAACAAACCAAAAACTATATTGTTGTAGTGGTTAGAAGAAAAGTTCCAACAAGTGGGTATCTCACTTTCGAATCCCTTGGCCATCGATATATTTTTGTTTATTCTATCTTTTTTTTTTTCTTTTTTATTTTAGAGACCAGTTTTAAGTTGGTGTTTAGTACGATTTTGTTTATAAATTAATTGATGTTTTTCTTTATCAAACTTGTGTAGTTCATTTTTTTTCTTCATATGAGACTTTATTTGAACAAGTAGATATTTCATTTAATATATTTTGATTAAAATCAACACAACTAAACATGTAAAAATTTAAAACCCGCAACAGAATATGGGTACTGACCATAGTACTTGTTATAGAACAATGAACAAAATAGCTCTAAACAAAAGTCATAATTATTAAAGAGAAAAATAAAAAAATATCAAAAGAAAAATCATTGTGATGACGTACCATCGGTTAGCCGATAGAGGTCTATCGGCTACACCAATGGTACGCCGAAAGACCTATTAAGCTGGGCACAATCTTTGAGAAAAAGAATCTAAACAACACCTATTATCCGGAGAACACCCTAAGGACCAGGAGGCCGAAGGATGACTTCTCGACAAAGAGTACAACACCTCGGAATACCTTCAAGATAAACAAGGCATTGTACTAAGAGCACGCTATTATCCGAAACTCAAGGCCTATAAATACCAAGCTCACTCTTCACTTCAAGGGTAACGTTTACACACACAATACTCTTTTACTTTACATTTTGCTCTTACTCTTCGATATCTTACTCTCACGCCCGAGGTAATCCAGGGGACCATCCCCGCTCCGTTTACTCGTGTGTTTACTTGCTTGTGCAGATAGTTTTAAGATCGGAGATAAGGAATAGGCTGAAGGTCTTCATCGGATCAGATCTTCCGGATCCGAACCTTCTACCCAGTGTGTTTGTGATATTCCGGTGTCGCAACATTTGGCGCCATCCGTGGGACATACATGGCTTCTACAGGACCATATATGACTTTTACGGGTAATACCTCAGGAAGTAACAGGGAACCAATAGTTGAAGATGAAACGCCGAGGAACGATCAGAACGATACGGATAAGGGTACTGGGATCTCTGAGGAGTTCCTGGAAAAGAATTATGACGCACTCAAGGCTATGTTGGAGGAACATGAGCGAAAGAAGAAAAAAGATCGTTCCCGAAAGAGTCCTCCGGTTGCCCGAAAGATCCACTATTCGAGCGAGTCGGAGCGAGAAGATAGTGATGAAGAAGAGGACCTGAACCTTCCTTATCAGTCAGAATTTGCTTCTAAGTTCACTCGGAGAATCTCTACGTTCAAAATGCCTCGAAAAGTGAAGATGCCTAGCATCGTGCGCACCTACGACGGAAGTGGTGACCCTGACGATCATTTGGCCATTTTCTCCGGCGCAGCCGATACCGAGGGTTGGCCTATGCCGATCTGGTGCCGAATGTTCGCCCAAACTTTCATTGGGCCTGCGAGAGTATGGTTCGGCGAGTTGCCGGAAGAAGGCATTGATAGTTTTAAAGATATGAAAAAGAAGTTTGAACTTTATTTCATGCAACAACGTAGGTACACTCGGGGTCCGACAGACATTGCTAAAATCAAACAAAGGGAGAACGAGAGTCTCCAGGACTTTGTAGAAAGATGGAAGCGGGAGCTTCTACAGATTAAAGGAGGGGATGATATGTTGAAAGTATCGGGATTCATGGAAGGGATCCGGATACCGGCCCTTATCGCGAAACTCAATGCCAGGGTACCCGAGACAGTGGACGAAATGATGGAACGTGTGAAAAGATTTCTCAATGGGAAAGAAGCTTCGAGACAATATGTCGAAGCTAGCACAGCAGCGTCTCGAAAGGGGTCGAAAATGGCATCCCCTGCTACAAGTCCTCCGTGGAGGCCTTCCCCAAATCGGAAAAGCTTTTCTCCCGGTAGTCACGAAAGAAGGTTCGGACGAGGACCGGTCCGTACCTCTCCTTTCGTCTCTTCCGGAGAATCTCGGCGACACATCAACTTCACAGAGCTTAGCAAAACCCCTAGTGAAGTCTTCGCCACCGAAAAAGGGAGAGTACACTTCACTACTCCGGCCCCCTTAGTGGGAACTCCAGACAAGAGGTTCCTCGACCGATGGTGCGAATTCCATCAAGACAAAGGGCATTACACAAACGACTGCTTTCAATTAAAAAAGCAGATCGAGGAGGCCGTAAGAACTGGACAACTGAACCATCTGATGGAAGGAATCAAACAAGGTGGTCAAAAGAAGCAAGGTCCGTCGTACCCCGGAAAAGGGAAAGGGAAGGAGATACAGATGGTCTTCTGTGAAGGAGAAGGTAGTGGACTCCGTGATGAAAGAACGGAGCCCTGGATGATACAGGAGATGTCTTTTCCTCCGGTCGGCACCTCTAAAGGAACCACAGACCCAATGGTTGTGGTGGGAGACATTGGAAACCAAACGGTACACAGAATATACATCGATAATGGGAGTGCTTCAGAAATACTCTTTGAACAATGTTTTTTGAAGCTAGATCCCGAAGTACAAAACAGGATGGAGAGATGCTTCCAGTATTTGGTCGGGTTTTCCGGAGAAGCAGTGAAGCCAATAGGGCAAATCCGATTACCCCTCACCATCGGAAACGAAGACAAGTTTCGGACAGTTGAAATCAATTTCCTGATAGTTCGGGCCAACTCTCCATACAATGTCATTATTGGAAGACCCGGAATAGCGAAACTCCGAGCTATTGTGTCGACAGCTCACTCCCTTATGAAATTTCCTACCCCCGGAGGAATCGTTGAAATTCGTCCGGAGGCTCACAAAGTGTTGGAATGCCAAAAAATCGAGAGGATATTGCAGAAGGAGGAAGAGGAAGTCAAGCTGGGAAAGGTTATCATTCATCCGGAGCATCCGGAGCAAACTGTTACAATTGGAGATACATTCACCCAGGAAGGCAAGGAAAAGCTCATCACGCTTCTCCGACAGAGCAGAGACGTCTTTGCTTGGAAACCCTCGGACATGACTGGGGTACCAAGGGGGCTAGCCGAACATAAGCTAACCATCCAGAAAGGAAAAAGCCCAATAGTACAGAAGAAACGGGGTCTAGCACCTGACCGAAGTAGGGCTGCTTGTGAAGAGGTTAAACAATTGACCGAGGCTGGGATTCTCCGCGAAGTCCGATACCGAACCTGGGTGGCCAATCCGGTCATGATTCGGAAAAGTGATAATACATGGAGAATGTGTGTTGATTTCAAGGATCTCAATGATGCTTGCCCGAAAGACGCATATCCATTGCCGGAAGTAGATTTAAAAGTGGAAGCGCTGGTGGGCTTCAGATTCAAATGTTTCTTAGACGCATACAAAGGATACCACCAGATACAAATGGCTAAAGAAGATGAGGAAAAGACAGCCTTTCACACCGATATGGGAATCTTCTGTAACCGAAAAATGCCCTTCGGTCTCAAGAATGCTGGAGCAACTTACCAAAGATTGATAGACAAAGCTTTTTCGGAACAGATCGGAAGGAATCTAGAAGCATACGTTGATGATCTAGTTATAAAGTCCACGTCGGAAGAAATGATGATTCAAGATATTCGGGAAACGTTCGCCATTCTCCGGAGAATCAACATGAAGCTCAATCCGAAGAAATGCTCTTTTGGGATGGAAGAAGGGAAGTTCCTGGGTCATATCGTCACTCCAAATGGCATCAAAGCAAACCCAGAGAAAATTCGAGATTTAGAAGGCATATCGTCCCCTAAGACGATGAAGGAAGTCCAAAGCCTGCCTTAGGGCGATATCTCTCAAAGTCTGCCGAAAGATCACTACCGATCTTTCGAACCCTAAAGAATTGTGTAAAGAAGGGAGATTTTCGGTGGACACCTGAAGCCGAAGAAGCCCTACAGGAGATAAAGAGGTTCGTAATGGCGCTTCCCACTCTGACGGCGCCGAAGGATGGAGAAACCTTGATCCTGTATTTATCAGCAACGATAGAAGTCATTAGTTCGGCTCTGTTGGCTGAAAGAGAAGGAGAACAAATGCCTATCTACTTTGTCAGCAAGGTACTACAAGGTCCCGAAAACAACTACACCCAAGTAGAGAAGATAGCACTAGCTCTGGTTTATACCTCCCGAAGGTTGAAAAGATACTTTCAAGCCCATAGCATCCGAGTGATCACTGACCAACCATTAAAACAAATCTTAAGAAATGTGGAAACAGCCGGAAGACTTACAAAGTGGGCCATCGAGTTAGGAAGCTACGACATAGAATATGTCCCCAGGACATCTATCAAGGGACAAGTTCTGGCGGATTTTATAGCCGAAGTCCCTGATGAGATTGCTCCTAGAGACAGGCTTCCGAAGGAAGCAAACGATGAGCAACCCTCGAAGAATAAGAAGAGGAAGAGGCTGACGGAGTCCCATGTCGAAGGAAAGAGTCAGAAGAAAGACCAAGTTTGGTGTCTGTTCACTGATGGATCTTAAGGTTCAGGAGCTGGAATTCTTCTTATTAGCCCGGAAAGGAAAGAGTTCTCATTCTCCATCCGTTTTGGTTTTGATAACACAAATAATGAATCCGAGTATGAAGCCCTGTTGGCCGGATTACAAAAAGCCAAAGGAAAAGGAGTAGAACACTTGAAGGTTAAAGTGGACTCAAAGTTGGTGGCCAACCAAATCAATGAAACATATGAAGCAAAGGAGGACCGTATGAGCAAATATAAAGAGAGGGCAAAGAGTTTGATGGCCACTTTCCAATCATGCACAATTGAGCAAGTCTCGAGAACAAGAAACAAGGTGGCTGATACCCTGAGCAAATTGGCATCCATAGCTTTCGGACACACCGAAATGGAAGTAATGGTGGAAACACAGGAACAACGGTCGATAGCTAATCCGAAAGAAGCGTTAATGATCGCCGAAGACGAAGGAATCACTTGGATGACGCCGATCGTCAAGTTTTTACAAGACGGAGACTTACCGCAAAACCAGAATGAAGCACGAAAGATCAGAATGAAGGCACCAAACTACGTGATGAAAGGTACAACACTTTATAGAAAAAATCCACTTTCACCACTCCTTCGTTGTTTGGGACCATTGCAGGCCAACTATGTAATCCGAGAGATGCACGAGGGAGCATGTGGCATGCATGCCGGACCGCGTAGTATGGTCTCGAAGATCACCGGATTGGGATACTTTTGGCCCACTATGCATTTTGATGCCATTGAGGTGATCCGAAAGTGTGATGCTTGCCAAATTCATGCACCTATACCGAGACTTCCCAAGCACAATTTAGTGTCTATACTATCGGCGTGACCTTTCCAAAAGTGGGGCATTGACATCGTCGGCAAATTTCCAACGGGGACGGGTGGAATGAAATTCCTTATCGTGGCAGTAGACTACTTCACAAAATGGGTCGAAGCGAAGCCCGTCGTCCGAATCACAGGAAAGCAAGTGCAGAGATTTGTGTGGGAGAACATTGTGTGTAGATTCGGTCTACCGAATGAAATAATCTCTGATAATGGCAAGCAGTTCTCAGATAACCCGTTGCGGCGATGGTGCAACGAAATGAAAATCAAACAAACCTTTACTTCGGTGGCACATCCACAGAGCAATGGCCAGGTTGAAAGGATTAACCGAAGCATAGGTGATGGAATAAAGGCAAGGTTGGGGAGAGAAGGAACGGACTGGGTGGATCAAGTATCCCATGTGTTGTGGGCACACCGAACCACCCAGAAAACAAGCACCGGAGAAACACCCTTTAGCCTAACCTATGGATCTGAAGCTGTCGTCCTAGCCGAGATAGGAATTCCCAGCCACCGGATGACATCCGGAAACGAGCAAACTAATCAAGAAGATATCCGACTCAATCTGGTATTGCTGGAAGAACGAAGAAATGCAGCGTCAGTTCAAGAGGCCAAGTACAAAGAAAAACTTGAAGAGACTTACAACAGGAGGGTAAAGAAGCTGGTGCTGAAAGAAGTTGACTGGGTCCTTCGAAAGAACGAAGCAAGTCGGCAGGAAAACGAAGGAAAATTGGGGCCAAAATGGGAAGGTCCGTACAAGGTGATCAAGGATAAGGGTAACGGAGCATACGAACTGGAAGACATGGCCGGTACTCCAATACCCAGAACATGGAATGCCATGAACCTTTGAAAGTACTATCGTTAGCCGATTATGTGTAATGTAACCTTTTTTCTTTTTTATTATTATGAATGAAAGGCTTTCGCGGCCAATTTTTCCCTTCATTTTACTATTAGTACTATTCGAATGAATGTTCATGACACTTGACGAAGTGTTGGAACATACAACTAATTCAGATAGTCTAAGAAAAAATAAGGATGAGACTTCGCAATCATTGAGCCTAACCTCAATACGTATCGTACCTAACTCCGAATGAAAAATTGAGTTTAACCTCAATAGGTATCGGACCTAACTCCGAATGAAAAATTGAGTTTAACCTCAATAGGTATCGGACCTAACTCCGAAAGAAAAATTGAGCCTAACCTCAATAGATATCGGACCTAACTCCGAATGAAAATTGAGCCTAACCTCAATAAGTATCGGACCTAACTCCGAATGAAATATTCAAAGGGATTCACATGAAGCATACAAACAACATACTAAATCACAACAAGTAAATAAAAAATGCAAGTGAATCCGGATATTAAACAAGTAACTGAAAATTATATTAATCGTAACTTGTTCATGGAAACATATCTCCACAGGTCGAAGACATGTTTCATTAGTACATAGCAAAAGAAGATATAAAAGCTTCACTCCTCATCCGAAGGAGGACCAGCAGCAGGCTCAATAGCCTGAAATTCCTCTAGAGAAGAACCATCGGTAGCAGATAAAGCCTCCAGATAAGGATAACTGATGTCTGAAGCTTCGGCTAAAGCTTTCTCCAAATCTAAAGCAGCATTGGCATTAAAGAATGGAGAAGATGAAGGTTTTTGCTTCAGACGACCAAGGCTGATACCGGCAACCAAACCATCGTGACACCCAAGTCTGTAGTTGAGCGTCCGAATGTTCTCTTGGGGACGGGAGTACTCATGACTCGAGTGTAGCTTCTGAATGACATGCTTCAGACCCGTTGTTACCAACCAACTTCTGTCCGAGCGAAGTACAGCTAACTCAGCATCTTGTTTCCTCAACCGTTCCTCCAAGGACCGGAGCACATCACCATTGATATCACACTGGGCCTGAGCCTCGGCCATGGCAGTTTCATGTTCCGCCTTCAAGCTGGCTATGGCAACCTTATGATTGGCATGCAGTATGTCTTTCAGCTTGGTCATCTCAACTTGATGCTCGCTATTTATATTGTCAGTAAGCTCCCGGACTGCAGCCTCACTAAGTTGAGACGAAGAAGCTTTCATCTTGGCTATCTCTTGCGACAAGCTATGACTTCTGTCGCGATAATGCTTTTTCCGGTCAAGAGCCTCTGAGAGTTTATTTTGAAGTCCTAGGGCTCGGAATCTTTGCTCTTCCGTTTCCCGAGCCGATGATTCCATTCGGCGTCGGAGGTCAGGACCAATAACGTTTAGAGAGGCAAGAGCAAAGTCGAACTCACGGCCCACCTGGACATTCCCAAGTTTCCCTAGGCGAAGAGTCTGGGCCGGGGTAGCAAGATTGTCAACGAGATCCCGATTGATCTCGTAGGATTTCGGTTGAAAGAGGTCCCCACATTTGATCTTACTTATTGCCGGAACAAATGAGGTCCCGACCAAGGCAGTATCCAAACCTTCGGATTCTGTATCCGAATCATCACCTTCAGAATGAACACCGGTGCCCTCCGTGTGTTCAACTACCCTCTGATCACCTGGAAGAGAATAACTAAAGATCAGTAAATGGTCGAAAGAAGGTTAGTAAAAGAAACGCATAAAGGCATCAAGTTCCTACCTTTCATCCAGATTCGAGTCCGGGCAGAAGACCCAGCCAACTCTGAAACAGGAGAAGGTTGAACGAGGCCGGAAAAAAGATATGTACCTTCTGTCTCGTCCGCCGAAACTCGGATGGAAGTTTCGCCCACCAAATTCTGACTCCGTTCCGGTTGAGAAATAATTAAGGAGGTTGGCTGATAAGTTATATTTTCCGGCGACAGACGCTGATAACCCATATCCTCTTGCTCCAGCATAACCCCAGAATAGGGCTCCTGCAGAGGTTCATCAACCAACTTAGGAGCCACAGGCTCCTCATTCCCCTCATCCATCGGAACAGCCGAAGAAGCCTCTTCTAAGGGCTTCTCACCCATATCATTAACACCAGCACTTGCTTCCTCAACAACCTGTTCCGGATTGGAAGTGACCACTTCCGGATCAATTTGAGGACCTGTCGAGAAATCATCATCAACTATCAGTCCTAAGGCAATTCTTGTTTCGGAAGAAGTCTCGCGAGAGGAAGGATTATGGTAAAACTCCGTACCATCTAGGGAAGCATCCCCCTCCTCTGAACTTTCAAGAACAACAAACTTACTCTGAAAAGTGGAAGTGGCAGCCTTCTTGTTCTTCTCACCAGGCCTAGAAGTATCGGCCTTTCCCACATCCGGAATCTCGGATTGTTGTCCTTTTCCCCTTTCCCTGATGGTCAAGCTCTTAGCAGAAACATAAATTCTTTTCTTTTTCTTCGGCACCTCAACTTCCGGTGCCTCCTCTTCCCCAGAATCCCTACCTTCAGCATCATCAGCCCTCGGTTCCTCAGATGACCCACCGAGAGAAAACCAATCAGCTGTCTTCCTTTTCCTGGCAGCTGCATTTCCCATAGAAGATGATGTCTTTGCAAACAAAGCATTGAAAAGCAAAGGAATAGTATTGTTACCACTCTTTGCCCGATGACTCCTACTACCCATAATGGTTCCAGGGGCTGGCTGAATAAAATCCTCATCTGAAGGATCTCTTGTGGTATAGCCCGCTGGAAAAACTGCATCAGCATCAGTATAAGGGGGGGGGAAGTTCGTCCGTAGACATATGTACCACCCTGGAATTCATTCGGACCAACCAGGCCGGCTCGGCATCAGCAATATTGCGGGAGATATACTTAACCGAATCCCAGTCACTCATTTCCAAGAAATCTATAAGAGGCAAATCTACAAAAGAGAAAGAAAAGTCAAAATAATGATCGGCATGGAACTGTCAGTAGAAGGAACATAAAAACTCGATGTACCTCGGTCATTCAGCTGCAAACAGGGCTTGGCGATGTTAGATGTCCAAACCCGACTTATACCGGCCATCACCAACACGTGCTCCGGCAACGTCCGACACTCAATCTTATGAGTCGTAAAAGCTAAGAGAGCATCATCCGGAACAACTCCATGCTTCACTTGCTCATCCGAAACAGACTCATCCTTATGCTTCCATCTGATCCGGATGGGAGCCACACCAGCGTTCACGAAGAAGAACTTGGTCTTCCAATTCTTCCGGCCAGAAGGAGCCCCGGAAGAACAAACGGGGCTGGGTTTCCTTCTCTTATCAAAGGTAAACCAATCACCGGCTTTCCCCAGCTTGTAAAACGTCCGAAATAGATCTATTGAAGGAGCATACCCAAGAGCCCAGTTCTGAATCTCAAAGCAAGTAAGTCTTAAAGCTCCGAGAGGATTCATCTGAGAGGGATGGAATTTAAAATACTCACAAACCTCCAGAAAGAGTTTGGAGAATGGAAGTCGGAGGTTTGAGAATTTAAACCACTCGGCATACACACCTATCTTACCAGGAGGGGCGTCTAGTATAGTGTCGTTGGGACCGGGAAGAACATCGCCATATCCGACACCAATGGCATACTTATCACAAAGGAAATCAAGATCCCCCTGGGTCAAGGTATTGAAGGACCTCCGAAGGTTTTCTTTATCTTTCTTCGACATTACGACGAAACGGAAAACAAGAAGGCAACGAAAGAAAAATCAAGGATAGAAAAAAGCACACAGTTAAAGGTGTAAATTAGAAAACGGTGAGAAAAAAGTTACAAATGGGGTAAAACGAGTTATTTATAGGCAAGTGTATGTCAGACGATGGGACGCGCGTCTAATCCCACCGCCCCTCTCGGCCAATGGCATAGCGACAGGTGGCACAAGCATTAATTACCGCAGTTTGAAAAAACTTCCCTCCCAAGATAAAACTCAATTATCCCGCCTAAATAGGCAGACAGTTACTAATTTCCGAAAAAACTCAAGAGACATACCCATGTCAGCCGAAAGAACAACCGACGGAACATCTGAAAGAACCAAAACACTTTATTTTTCTTCTAGTCAAGCATTACATAGTCTTAACTACGTAATACTGGACTAGGGGGGCTGATGACGTACCATCGGTTAGCCGATAGAGGTCTATCGGCTACACCAATGGTACGCCGAAAGACCTATTAAGTTGGGCACAATCTTTGAGAAAAGGAATCTAAACAACACCTATTATCCGGAGAACACCCTAAGGACCAGGAGGCCGAAGGATGACTTCTCGACAAAGAGTACAACACCTCGGAATACCTTCAAGATAAACAAGGCATTGTACTAAGAGCACGCTATTATCCGAAACTCAAGGCCTATAAATACCAATCTCACTCTTCACTTCAAGGGTAACGTTTACACACACAATACTCTTTTACTTTACATTTTGCTCTTACTCTTCGATATCTTACTCTCACGCCCGAGGTAAACCAGGGGACCATCCCCGCCCCGTTTACTCGTGTGTTTACTTGCTTGTGCAGATAGTTTTAAGATCGGAGATAAGGAATAGGCTGAAGGTCTTCATCGGATCAGATCTTCCGGATCCGAACCTTCTACCCCAGTGTGTTTGTGATATTCCGGTGTCGCAACACATTGTAATACCACGGGACACATTAAGAGGTTTTTTTTTTTCTTTTCTAAAGTGATGTAAGTCACGTATTATTATGTATTATTATTTTTACATTTAATCAATAATAGCCACTCTTTTTTGGATTCGCCGCTTTACTTATAAAAAAATAAACTTTTTTAATACGCGTAATAACATATTAAGCACAATGCTTTTGATAACAACACTCCTTTTTACCGAACATAATTGTATATTGATTACAATTACATAGAGGGACTCTAGCAAGGAACTAGAGATGCTACAAGATACATAACATTAGTTTGAGCGAATACAATTTTGATTGCATATCCATTCTAACCAAACATGACCTTACTTACTATTTCTATTTCTATTTGAATTCATGAATATGATAGAAGGATGATATGCCGCTAATCGATTCCACATTTCTCTTCAAATTGTTAAAATAACATCGTTTCAATACCTCCATGTTGCCCAAAAAAAACCGTTTGGATACATTACCAAGTAAGTGGCAAAGTATGAACATAGTTTATTAAAAGGGTTACATTGACTAAAATGGATTGAAACAAAGTTATAATACCATGTTGTGAAATTTGCTCTTATCAAAATTAAGAATTGATTATAACTTCATTACTAATAAATCAAGAAAATATAATCGTATTGAGTTGTGAACCGTAAGAATTACATAATGTAACATGTTTATATATAATACAAACATTACTTAATCATCAAGTTATTATAACCTAACCCTAATCCTTATAACGCCAGCCCATAGGGATGACCCAACTATATTATGTTTAATACGCCCCCACAAGCTAAGGACACCAAACGACCTGTAGCTTGGATCGTAGAAACATAAAACGAGGAGTAGGCAAAGGCTTTGTAAAGATGTCTGCAATTGGATCATTTGTAGATATGTATTATACTCGAAGATCCCCTTGAGCAACCTTTTCACGAACAAAATGAAAATCAACTTCCACGTGCTTTGTTCGTGCATGGAAGACTGGATTAGTTGAAATATATGTTGCACCTAGATTGTCACACCAAGTTCACGAAGAAGAGCTTGAAGCCAAGTAAGTTCAGCAACAATATCAACAAGAGCTTTATATTCAGACTCGGCAGAAGATCGAGAAACTGTGCGTTGTTTGCGAGCGGTCCATGAAATAAGGTTAGAACCCAATAGATAGCAAATCCCCCTCTGGACCGAGGATCATCTAGTCAACCTGCCCAATCAGCATCAGAGAAGGCTTTCAGAGAAGATTCGTGACTTTGTGAATCATATTGCCAATGAGCATCAGTAAAAGCTTGAAGTGTTGATCCAGAGGCCTGTCGAATAAGCATACCATAGTTAACAGTGCCATGAAGATAACATAAAATTCTTGTAACCGCAGACCAATGGTTTTCTGTCGGGGCATGCATAAACTTGCACACTTTGTTAACTGTAAATGAGATATCAGGCCGAGAAAGAGTAACATATTGGAGAGCGCCAACAACTTGTCTATATTTTACCGGATCAGAGAAAGTAGCACTATCAGCAAGAGATAACGTGCTAGATGTGGTCATAGGATATGGCATCGGTTTTGAGTCCGAAACACCAGCTTTTGGTAGAAGCTCCAAAATGTATTTCTTTTGAGAAAGTATGATGTTAGAACCTTGAGAATAAATCGCAATACCCAAGAAGTAATTAAGATGGTCGAGGTCTTTTATTGCAAAAGCAGAGCCAAGATTTTGAATGACCTTGTTGATAGTAGTAATGTTGTTCCCAGTAACTATAATATCATCAACATAAACCAACATGTATAAGATAGTACTTGACCTCGAATAAATAAAAAGTGAAGGATCCTTCTTAGAACCCGTGAAACCAAGCGTATGTAGAGTTTGTGAGAGACGTTGAAACAAGCCCTAGGAGCCTGCTTGAGTCCATAAAGAGACTTGTGAAGCAAACAAACATGGTCTGGTCATTGTGGATCAATAAAACCAGGAGGTTGCTTCATATAGACAGTTTCCTGAAGGTTTCCATGAAGGAATGCATTTTGAACATCTAATTGTCTAAGTGGCCATTTCTGAGTTATGGAAAGAGAAAGGACAACCCTGATAGTTGTCGATTTGATAACATGACTGAAAGTCTCTTGAAAATCGATGCCCGGTTGTTGCCGAAAAGTTTTAGCAACAAATCTCGCTTTTGTAACGAGTTACAGCCCTTGTCTTATATTTTTTTTTAATCCAGTAAAGCCACTTACCTTCAACAAGATTAGTATTAGGAACATAAGGAACTAGAGACCATGTGCCATTTCTAAGTGCAGAGTACTCTTCGACCATAGCTTTACTCCATACACGATATTTGTTGGCAATTGTAAACGGGGTAGGTTCATCGAGTGTGTTAGTAGTTTTCGTTGTGTGATGAGCTGAAGGACTAAAAGGAACCCGTTGTTTGGGGTTTTGACGAAGATTAGAAAGACGTTGACCTGTAGGTGGGGATGGTAGAGGTGTTGTAGGTGGGGATGGTAGAGGTGTTGGTGGTGGAGGATTTGTTGATGGTGGTGGTGTTGGATTTGTTAGTGGATCAGGAATGTCAGACATCGTATAAGGTGATGTGAATGAGGTGTATGGACATGGTGTTGGTGTTGGTGTTGGTGAAGTGGATGTGTGAGTAAAAACAAAGGGAAAAGTTTCTTCATTAAAGCGAACATGACGAACTATGTATAGACGCTTAGTGGATAAGTCAAGACATCGATAACCATGATAAAGAGGACTATAACCAAGAAAAACACATGGAGTGGACCGAAAATCCATCTTATGACGATTGTATGGACGAAGATGAGGGAAACATTGACATCCAAAGACCCGGAGGAATGAGTAATTAGGAGAACGTTTGAAAACATGTTCGAATGGCGACTTGTGTGTCGAGGTGCGAGATGGCATGCGATTGATTAGATAAACAGCTGTGTCAAATGCAAAGTGCCAAAAACTTTGAGGAACACTAGATTGAGCAAGGAGAGTGAGACCAGTTTCAACAACATGTCTATTAAAACGTTCAAAAAATCCGTTTTTCTCACTGATGTAAGGACAAGATCCCCGATGTATAATGCCAAGCGATGAAAAGAATGAAGACACGTTATGAAATTCACTACCCCAATCATTTGGACATTTTAAGTTCGGTGGAGAATTTTCTTTCTACCATGGTGACAAAGTTTTTGAACGTGTTGTATACATCCGATTTTTGAGCAATTGGGGTAAATCCACATGTATCGAGAATGGTGATCAACACACAACATAAAGTATCGATGACCTTCAAAAGACAAAAGACGGGTGCAGGACCCCATACATCACAATAAACCAAGTCTAATATATTTTTACTTCGAAAAGTGGAAACATGTAATGAAAGTTTTGAGGATTTTACCATGACAGGATGTGCATACCGTCGATAAAGACTTATTTGTGATAGGAATATAAAATCTAGAAAGCATAAGATTTAAAATACGTTGGTGTGGATGACCGAGCCGCATATGCCAAATGGTAGAGATACACGATCAACAGAATAAACGATTTTATTTACTGGCTAGAGTTTAGGAAGATGAAAAGAGTACAAACCATGTTCACTACGGCCAGTTAGCAAGGTTGTGCGAGTAGATTTGTCTTTAACAACAAACAAAGTTGAGTGAAATTCATAAAAGACATTATTGTCAAGACAAAACTTTTGAACAGAAAGAAGATTTTTGGTGATCTCAGGGACGTGAAGAATATTTGAAAAGGAGAATTTTTTATGTGGCGAGTAAATGTTTGAAGAACCAATATGAAGGATAGGGAGTCCCTTACCATTACCAACAAGGAGAGCGTCATTACCGTAATATGTCTCAGAGTTATCAATATTTGTTAAATCAGGAGTGACATGAATGTTCACCCATGTGTCAGGAAACCATTTATTTGAAGTGGAGGAAGAAGAAGCACGTATGTCGACAAAGTTGATTGTTGGTCTTCCACAAATAGTGTCACGATTAGGGCATTGTGATGGAATATGCACAATCTCACAATTATTGCAAGTGCCATAGACAATGTTTTGATTAGATGCCCATTCGAATTGATGATTATCACCACAACCGCGGTTGTTACCACGAATCTTGTTGTTACCTCGAATATTGTTATTACCGCTATCATGATGGTTGTTTACGCGACCGTTGTTGTTGCTGTTGTAGTTGTTGTTCGGTTGACGAGGACCTTTAAGGGTGTAGGAACCTGATAGCATTGTGTATACAATTTGAAGACCAATAATAGCCAATTGTTGTTGAATGGCGAATATTTGAGGATGTTGTAGCGAAATCCTAAATGTAGGTGATGAGATAGATGTCTTTACTAAATATTGGCATGAAAATTATATGAACTTTTTTTTTCGCACTATAAAACAAAAAATATGAAGTCAACGCATCAGACCAGTCAATAGTGATGTCAGAATCGCGTAGAACGCGTCATAATTATCCCATAAACATCAGATGTCGTCAGAAACGTGTCAGATCTCGTCAGAAACACGTCAGTCGCGTCAAAATTACGTCAGAGACGCGTAAGATATTGTCGGAAATCGAAAACAAATTTTTTTTTTGGTGGCTGGAAAAGAAAAGTGTTTAATTGTCGGAATTGTGGCCGAAAAGAAAAAGGAGAGCTAGATGACGCTCTGATACCTGTTGCGACACCGGAATATCACAATTACAGTTGGGTAGAAGGTTCGGATCCGAAAGAGATGATCCGAAGAAGACCTTCAGCCTAGTCCTTATCTTCAATCTTAAACTATCTGCACAAGTGAGCAACACACGAGTAAACGGAGCGGGGATGATCCCCTGGTTTACCTCGGGCGTGAGAGTAAGATTTCGAAGAGTAAGAATAAATAAATAAAGTAAGAGTGTAGAGTGTATGTGAAACGTTACCCTTGAAGTGAAGAGTGAGCTTGGTATTTATAAGCCTTGAGTTTCGGATAATAGCGTGCTCTTAGTACAATGCCTTGTTTATCGTGAAGATATTTCGGGGTGTTGTACTCTTTGTCGAGAAGTCATCCTTCGGCCTCCTGGTCCTTAGGATGCTCTTCGGATAATAGGTGTTGTTTAGATTCCTTTTCTCAAAGATTGTGCCCAGCTTAATAGATCTTTCGGCGTACCATTGGTTTAGTCGATAGACTTCTATCGACTACCGATGGTACGTCATCAATACCATAATAAACCAAGAAAATATAATTGTAGTGAGTTGTGAATTGTAAGAATTACATAATATAGTATAATATAGTATGTCTATATATAATTCAAACATGACTAATCACAAAGTTATTATAACCTGGCCCTAATCCTTAACAACTTGTTCTTGTGTATTATGATACATAAAGCTAGGTTTCAACAATCCAAAATTCCGGATTTTCATTAACAAATTAGATAAAGTTTGTTTCGTGTTGTTCGAGCAGTGGTTGTCAAACACGAGGATTGGTGGTGTCAACCTTGGATCTCCTGTGATGATCACAATGCAAACCCAGTAAGTTCTTGACGAACCTAGGGTGATCAAGGTTGAAGGTGAAAGCGAGAGTATATGAACTCTGTGTTAGCTTTTGTGTATGTGTTGAAGTGAGATTCAAGTGAGAATGAGATGCCTTTGACAATGATTGAGGCTGTGTATTTATATGACCAGTTTCAAGTATATGGAACGTCCATCAATTAATGACAATATTGAATACTTAAACTGCCTTGGTAATCAATCACTGGTATACTAATCGTCTTCTATCTTTATTATTGTATGCCACGGCTCACTATTATGACAGTAGTAAAGTGGTTGTTAAGTATCATTGTGACTGTCGTCAAAGGTAAAGGGAAACACCTTTAAATGACAGGCGATGACATACAGGCGGTACAACTTGGGCGAGCAATGACAGGCAGGCGATGACAGCCTGTCAGGCAATGGCATATGCATAAATGACCATTGACAATTGACATATGCAATGGCAATGGCATATGCAATGGCATATGCATAAATGATTATTGACAATTGACATATGCAATGGCAATGGCATATGCAATGGCATATGCATAAATGATTATTGACAATTGACATATGCAATGGCAATGGCATATGCAATGGCAATTGACAGCCTGTCAGGCAATAGCATACAGGCTGTACAAGTGTTTTGCTCAATGGGCTTGCCTGTAGCAACAGGCTTTAAGAATAAAAGCCCATTCTAGTATTTAGGTTTTAGGGATTACCTATATATATGCATAGGGTAATCCCTACTAACCTCATCATGCCCCCGAGTTAGGATTTGTCAAAACGAAGTTTTCAAGTCGTAACTATTCTACTCACGTAAGTTTTTTTTTTTTTTTTTTTTTTTTTTTTTTTCGAGTCACGAGTATCGAGCCGGGTACCAGGGCACATTAGCCTGGTACCGGCTGTATGTAGGTACCGGCTGTACCTATGATGGTACCGGTTGTATGTTACGACTCGAGCATAAGCGATCGAAGTTCCCATAGTCGCAAGCCGGGTACCGGCTAATAGCCTGGTACCGGCGGTATTAATCCCTCGCCAAGCCGGGTACCGGCTGTACCAGCTCGGGTACCGGCGGTATGTATTGCGAGCCGGGTACCGGCTGTACTACTCGGGTACCGGCGGTATTTTCCTCACTCACCGAGTCGCAGCGACCGTCGAAGCCGGATACCGGCTGTAAAGCCAGGTACCGGCGTATTGGGGATAAGGTGGGTACCGGCTATTATAGCCTGGGTACCGGCGGTTGAAGTTCCTTGTTTGACTCGTATTCCTTTTTCTAATGGTGATTGTATGTTTTGTTTCAGGAGCAATTGGTTGTTTGTGTTAGGAGACTATCCTGCAGGTATGTGACTTACTTGTCCTTTGCATTCATTGGTTTGCGCCTGCTAACAATAACTGATGTACGGTGTTATTTATTAGGCATACCATAGTTACCTTTGTTTGACATGGGGGAGCCAGTGTCAGTAAGAGAATTGCCCTCAGTTTTTCATAGCCGTAGCAAAATCAATGACAAAATGCTAGGAAGACTTATGAATGTGTACCCATGCCTTAGGAAATATAATGCTATCGTATCTAGCGAACACCAACGAGCCCATTCTCCTCCGGAAGGAAAAGTAGCCCTTTATATCAATTACCTTTCCCATTGCAATTTTAGATTGCCTGCCACTGCTTTTTACCTGAATGTGCTGAACTATTACAAGCTGGGATTTGCACAGTTGCATCCAGTAGCCTGTTCAAAAGTCGTGACTTTTGAGATGTTGATGGTGGCAATGGGAATAAAACCAACAGTGTCTATGTTTAGGACATGCTATAAATTGACTAAATCCAATGATTGGTATTCAGTAGAGTTGAGAGATAGGAAGCAAAAATTTATTTCTGATTGTGCGACTAGTCATAGGAATTGGAGATATAGATATGTGTTTGTCGATACGGCTTTTAGAAATATTTGGGCTAGTAACCTTGTTAATTGGAAAACTGGGTTTGACAAAGACATAAACGAGCTTCCCCATCTGAAGCCTCCTAGCGCAAGGTTGTGTAAGCAGATTGTACGAAGGACAATTAACTTTAGGGTTTATGAGGAAGGTGCGTTGGTATTGGCTGGTGTTTCGGATAACTGGGATAAAGGAATGAAGCCTGTGATAAGGGACTCTGAGACTGGGAAACGTGGGTTCCTGCTGTTACTTAGACATACCTTTATATTAGTTTTTTTTTTGCATATACTGACCTATTGTATGTTTCCTTGCAGCTATGAGTTTGATGGATTTCATGACAGGAGATCCTGATTGTATGGAGTATGAGATTGAAACTCATCCTGTTGATGTTATCCCTGGTGCACAAGAGACTGGAGCCACCTCTCAATCTAACTCAGTAAGGATGAACATGACATCTACCACTGATGTTGTATCAAACACCACTCCAAGTAAGTATACAAACTTTATACATGTGTATTTGTCATGATAAATATATAATCACGTTTTTTGCTTTTGTTTCACAGGTGGTGCTAGACATGAGAAGTCGACATCACAAACTATTTATGAGAATGACAACGATGACGAAACAGGTAACCCCGTAATTATAGTCATTGCCAACTTATTACCCGTTGCTTAACATTTTTATTCTGATCATGCAGAGGAGTTTGATGATCTTGGGGCAACGTCCCTTCCAGATCCCAGGCTGGATGATCGAGATATGTTAGGATTGGGCAAAAGGGGGACGAGTTTAGATGTGAGTGATTATGACGCCCCTTCGTATAAGGTTCCAAAATTGTCCTTTCCCTCTAGTTTGCCCTCTGATGCCACCCTGGTTACCAAATCATGTGGAGCTGACACTACATTTGGAAAGACCTCTAGTATGTTTGGAACTATCGGCATTTCTTCTGGGTCTACGATGTCCCTTGCTACCGGATCTATAAGCAAAAGTACAGGGGGCTTAATTAATGCAGCGGATGTAAACATGTTCAATAGCTTTATGGAGTATGTCAGACAAGTTGTAAGCAATGAACAGGGGGAATTAAAGGAGTCTTGTGCCGAGTTGCAGGTAAAACTAGACAATAGCAAGAAGGATATTATCTCTTTAAAGAAAGATCTAGCACTGGAGCGGACTACAACTAGTCGTTGTCAAGAGGAAATGTGCATGCTTAGGGAGAAAGTATCCCAGCAGGAGTCCACGTTGTCTGAGGTTGAAACAGAAAAACAGGAGATATCAGCTACCTTGGGTGCCCGTGATGAGCAGTTGGCTCAAAAAGATGCTGAGCTAGAATCTATGAGGCAAACGATTGTCAAAATGCGTGCAGAGCGTGATGTTGCCGTGCAGAAGAGAAAAGATTTGGTTGCTGCGCTGCCTCAGCTGTTTGATTTGATGCTTAAGCATCCGGATGTTGCTAGTGTTTTGAATGACTTCAACCGTGCTACTCATATGTTTGGAAGACATGTTGCCAGCAAGAAAGTGAAGGATGCACTCCCCAATACTCCCTTGGAGGCCTTGCCTCATTTGAATCCTGGAACACATGCCCACATGGTTCGTGCAAGCGAGGTATTTGCAGAGAGGGCTTTTCCCATTATGAGTACCCTAGTACAAGATTTGGAGCTATCACTTGCAGCTATTATTAACTTATTGTCACCACAGTCCGAGTCGCAACCTTAGTTTCTTTATTCGTGCACTTGATATGTTATGACTTTGTGACTTGGTTTATTTGTGATTGGATTATGGCCTTGTAGGCTTTGAATGATTGTGTGAATTTCTATGGTTGAAATTACTTGTTTTCTTTCTATGCGTGTACTTTGCTATAGAAATTATGTCTGTATTTGTTGGTTAACCGTTGAAAAAATGTTTTACTCGCGAGGATGTCGCTTCCAAGTAGGAAGTGCTTATCTTTTATCAAATAGATTAAAAGATGAAAATAAATGCGTGTGTATGCACCAAGCAAAATTTATCTGGCTTGGCGTGATATATTGAACTATGTTCTTGACTATGTCATTTGTGCATGCATGTGTTGTAACATTGTACATAAGGAAAAGTGTTATTTTATTGATGTATTGAATAAAAGTTGGAATACATTATCATACCAAATTTTTAAACATAACACTTCTTCAGGTTCATGGCATTCCATGTCCTGGGAATAACTTGCCCGTCAAGATCTGACAGGGTGTAAGATCCATTGCCATGTGTTGTGAGCACTTGATAAGGTCCCTCCCATGTAGGGCCTAGTTTGCCTTGGCTTTCCACCCTGCTGGCCTCATTGTTCCTCCACACCAAATCGCCTGGCTGGAATGAGAGATGGTGAACTCGCTGATTGTAATATTTTGCCATCTGCCTATGACTGGCGGCTTGCTTGATGAGAGCAATCTCCCTGCGCTCTTCCACGATGTTCAAGTTTTCTCGCAGGGCCTCCTCATTAGCTTCCGGATTAAAGTCCATGACCCTTCTTGTCGGATGAGTGATTTCTGGAGGAATAACTGCCTCAGTACCATAAACCAAACTGAAAGGTGTTTCAGATGTAGTTGTACTTGGTGTAGTTCTATGAGCCCAGAGGATACCTGGTAATAGATCTGGCCATGCTGCTTTGCGCTTGCCTAACTTTGCTTTGATTGCTTTGACGATAGCCTTGTTCATGACTTCCACTTGGCCGTTGGCCTGGGGATGTGCGACCGAGGTGAACTTTTGTTGTATATTCATGTCAGAGCACCAGGCTTTGAAGGGATTTTCTGCAAACTGCCTGCCATTGTCACTGACCATGACATGTGGTACCCCAAACCTGCAAATTATATGTTCCCATACGAAATTGATAACCCGCTTCCCTGTGATAGTTGCCAAGGGCTTTGCCTCAATCCACTTCGTAAAGTAGTCAACAGCGACAATGAGAAACTTGACGTTGCCAACACCGGGTGGAAATGGCACGCCATGGAGTCGGCACTGAGCGCAAAGGCTATTGGTACTCAGTCCTTCCTTGGTCCTTGGGACTTTCATTCCAAATCCCTATCTCTCAAGTAATTCATACAAGAACAAGCAAACAAACTAAACTATATAGCATTTCACACTAAGCGTCTTCAATCCCCTATTGATTGAGTTCAGTAAGAATCAAATCAAGAATGAAATACGTTTACGCGCTGTAGCTTGAGATAAAGATAACTTCATACCTTGATTCCAATCCCTTCTAGGGACCTTGAAAAGAAGTTTCAGTTAAAGATACAGTAAGCGTGCAGTAAGCCAAGAAGTCAGTCCCAGTAGATAGAGTCAGGAAAAGCTATGGGTAAGGCAAGTGAAAAAACCATTGAGTCATTCCCTGCCTTGTTTGTATCTGAAAACCATTGAGTCTAGCTCCTAGAAAAACGGGAATAAGTCAGCAAGAAGTCAGCTATCAGGGTAAATCTATCTAAGAAAAACTGATGTTTAGCTACCCCAGAATGGCAAACCCAATTGCAATCAAAAAGAAGGGCATAAAGTGCCTTATTTTAAATAAGGTTAGGAGAGTAAGATGACTTACTAGGACAGACAAGCCAAGGGAATCAATAGTAGAGTATACAGGTCTTCCCCTCCATAGATGTATCCATCGATACAATAGACCAATAGAAGAGACAGCAAAGCCAGTAGAGCTAGCAACAAACCCCCATCAAGCCATATGGGTAGGGTGGATTGAATTCTTCTCAGGAAGAGCAGCTGCTAAATCATCCAATGGAGTGCAACGTGACCGGTTCATTCTGTCGTTTTTAAGAGCCTTGGCAACCGGCAAAGAAAGTCCTGTTCAGAGATTGCGTTAGTGAGCTGGTGAGTTTGAGTCGTCTAGTTCTCTTTCTGTTAGTGGGACTTGCGCGTGAGGACTTGATTCACTTTTTAACTTTTTTATTGTTTTTCACTTATTTGATTTCAAATTATTCTTGCGCGTGATGTTCAAGTTTTCTCGCAGGGCCTCCTCATTAGCTTCCGGATTAAAGTCCATGACCCTTCTTGTCGGATGAGTGATTTCTGGAGGAATAACTGCCTCAGTACCATAAACCAAACTGAAAGGTGTTTCAGATGTAGTTGTACTTGGTGTAGTTCTATGAGCCCAGAGGATACCTGGTAATAGATCTGGCCATGCTGCTTTGCGCTTGCCTAACTTTGCTTTGATTGCTTTGACGATAGCCTTGTTCATGACTTCCACTTGGCCGTTGGCCTTGGGATGTGCGACCGAGGTGAACTTTTGTTGTATATTCATGTCAGAGCACCAGGCTTTGAAGGGATTTTCTGCAAACTGCCTGCCATTGTCACTGACCATGACATGTGGTACCCCAAACCTGCAAATTATATGTTCCCATACGAAATTGATAACTCGCTTCCCTGTGATAGTTGCCAAGGGCTTTGCCTCAATCCACTTCGTAAAGTAGTCAACAGCGACAATGAGAAACTTGACGTTGCCAACACCGGGTGGAAATGGCCCAACAATGTCAATCCCCCATTTATAAAATGGCCATGCAGTAGTAACGGGGATAAGGTCTTGCTTCGGCAGTTTGGCGACAGAAGCATGCTGCTGACAGGCTGTACACTTTTCGATTTCGTCCCTTGCATCTTGATGCATTGTTGGCCAAAAGTACCCCAGTCGCATGATTTTACCAGTGACGGAGCGTGGACCAGCATGCAGGGAGCAACTCCCGCTATGTACAGCTTGAATAATATTTTTAGCCTGTATGGGGCCAACGCAGCGTAGATGTGGTCCCAAGTAAGATTTTCGAAACAGGCGGTTGTCCACCAATGTGTACATTGGTGACTTCATACGTATTTTCCGTGCGAGCTGAGGATCTGCTGGTAGTACATCATGTTGGAGGAAATTAAAGATCGGAGTCATCCAATATTCCTCTTCTGTAACAGCGGTAACTTCCTTTGATCGTGCAATGGATTTTTCGTTTAAGATCTCCACCAGCAGGTCTTTTTTGAGATGGGCGAAGGCGGATGAAGCCAGCTTTCTCAGTGCATCAGCCAACTTGTTACGATTTCTGGGCACCTGCTCAATGGTAAACTTTGTAAATTCGGAGATTACCTTTTTAGTCTCTTCCAAGTATAGTTGCATGGAGGTTTGGTTGGCAACGAATGCTCCATTGACTTGATTAGCAACCAGTTGGGAATCTACAAATGCAGATATGCTCTTCACCCCCATCTTTCTAGCGATTTTCAAGCCTGCTAACAAAGCTTCATATTCTTCTTCATTGTTAGTTGTGGGAAACTCAAACTTGAGAGCATAAGTATATTCATTTTTATTGGGGTCTGTAAGGATCAAACCAGCTCCAGATCCCTCTAAGTTAGAGGCACCATCAGTGAAAAGCGTTCATGGTTTATCCTCCTCTGCTTGTTTTTCCTTGTCTTCACCATCTACCTCTGCAAGGAAATCAGCCAAGATCTGGCCTTTCATTGAAGTTCTAGGATGGAAGGAGATTTCATGTTCCCCCAACTCGACTGCCCACTTAGCTAAGCATCCCGACACCTCGGGTTTTCCCAGTATCTGCTTAATTGGTTTGTCTGTTAAGACATGAATGGGGTGAGCTTGAAAATAACGTCTCAAACGCCTAGCCGCATGTACTAAAGCAAGGGCTAATTTCTCCATGCATGGGTAATTTATTTCTGGCCCTTTCAATGCCCGACTCACAAAGTAAATTGGCATTTGAGTGGATCCGCGTTGTGCCGTCATAACTGCACTAATACATTCCATAGAAGCGGCCAGGTAGACCGCTAATGTTTCTCCTGGTACAGGAGCTGTGAGCGTAGGCAGGGTGGTCATAAATTTCTTTAGCTCTTGGAATGCGGATTCTGCTTCAGGTGTCCATGCAAAATCTTGTTTCCTTATACAGCCTTTCAAAGTGTTAAAAAAGGGGAGAGACCGGTCAGCGGTCTTTGAAAGGAACCGGCTGAGCACTGCTAACTTACCGTTCAGACTTTGCACTTGCTTTTTGGTAGATGGGGAGACCATGTCCAAAACAGCCTGTATCTTCTTTGGATTAGCCTTAATACCCCTTGGCGTGATAATGTGTCCCAGGAATTTACCCTCCTCCATGCCAAAGCTGCATTTGGAAGGGTTAAGTTTCATATTGATCTTCCGTAGTGTCTCGAATGTTTCATGTATGTCTGCCAGCATGATATCCTCCGCTTTGCTTTTGATGACAATGTCATCCACATAAGCCTCCACATTTCGCCCGATCTGATCCTTGAATGTCTGATCAATCAAGCGTTGGTATGTTGCCCCTGCATTTTTTAGACCAAAAGGCATTTTTTGGAAACAGTATATACCCTGGTCTGTATGAAAAGCTGTCTTGTCCTCGTCACTGCGCTTCATGTGGATCTGGTGATAACCCTTGTAAGCGTCTAAAAAGCACTTCAGACGGAAACCATCCAAGGACTCTACCTTCCAGTCGATCTCTGGCAGCGGGTAGTTGTCCTTTGGACATGCTTTATTGATATCCTTGAAATCGACACATAACCGCCATGAACCATCACCTTTCTTGACCATGACCGGGTTAGCAATCCAAGTCTGGTATTTTACCTCCCTGACTATGCCGCTTTCTACCATCTTGTTAACTTGCTCACATGCTGCTTTGCTGCGATCCATGGCAAGCCCGCGCTTTTTCTGCTTGATTGGAACAATGTTGGGATTGGCATTCAGGGCGTGCTCGGCAAAGGTTCTAGGAACACCTGTCATATCAGAAGTCTGCCATGCGAAAACATCGAGGCTTGATTTTAACAAACTAATGAGCTTGCTTTTTATCTGTGAAGGTAATTGTGAGCCAATGATGACAGGTTGATCAGGGAAACTGTCATTGATTATTACCTTGGTCTCTGAACCTTCTGTTACCTCCGCTGGCCCATTAGCCCGAACAACGTCTTGTCTTGGGTTCTCTACTTGCTTGCATTCTTGTGGCCATGACATCTGCCCCCTGATAGTAGCAACTCCTGAAGGTGTAGGAAACTTCACCATGCCATGTATAGTGGATGGTATGGCTTTGAACTTCTCTAGGGATGGTCTGCCAAGAAGAACGTTGTATTCTGATGGGGCCTTGACAATGGCAAAATCGACCATTTCAATCCTGTGCAGTGGATATTCGCCCATCATCATTGGTAAAGTTATTTCTCCCACGGGCCAGTGTGTTTCTCCAGAGAAACCGACCAATGGTGCAAGCGCTGGTCGTTTGGTGTCTTTGACTGTTTGGGGTAGCTTCCTGAAACAATGCTCAAATACGATATCAGTAGAACAACCTGTATCAACATAAGATTTGTTAATCTCATAGTTGGATAATCGGATCTTAATGACTATGGGATTATTAGAAGTGGCCGCCACAGGGGGAAATGAGATAGGAACCATCATCCAGTCCTGGAGGACAGCTGCTTTTCTCTTACACGATGTCTCCCCCCGAACCATGAATACTTGGCCATCAGGCGGGCCGGGATTATCACCATTGTCTCCCTTCTTCTGCCAACTATAAGCTTTTTTGGCTGGATTTTTTGTTGCCTGTTGTCTTGCCCCCGGGACGAGGTGTTCTAACCTCCCCTCCTCTAACGCGCGCCTGATTTCAGCCTTTAGTTCTCTACAGGCATTGGTATCATGACCATAGTCTTCATGGAAATCACAACGTTTGCTCATGTTTTTCTTCCCAGACTTATGTAACATCTGAGGAGGTGCCTTGAAGGTTGCTCCCACCTGTTCTGTCTTCAATATCTCGCTTGGACTTTTACTGAGATTGGGACCTGTACCACGATCATATGGAGTAGGCCTCCTGCTACCTCTGTCTCTCTCATCTCGCCTGTAATCCCTGCGATGGTCGCGCCTGTTATCCTGCTTGTCTTGGCGGTGATCAGGTCTAGCGCTTGATGAGCTCCCCCATTTGTCTTTCCTGTTGAGAACTCCCCTTGTGAGAGTAACAGTCTCCATGGATCTCAGAAAATCGTATGCTCGGTCAGTGGCTTCCTTGAAAGTCACTGGAGTGCGCTTGATCAGCTTCTCTTGCAATTGTCCTGGGAGCAAAGAGAGAGTAAAACCCGAGATTTGCTGACTTTCAGGTAGCGCTGCAATTTTCTGGCACTCCTGCGTGTAACGCTGAATGAAGTCACGTAACCCCTCCCCTTCCTTTTGTCGTATCAGATGTGCCTCTATGTGAGTTCGTTGCTGCTTCTTTTGCTGTACAAAATGAGTCACGAATTTCGCTTTTAGATCCGCAAAATCTTGAATACTCCTGTCTGGTAGGTCAGCAAACCAATCACGAGCAAATCCCTGCAAGGTGCCAGGGAACATGTGACAAGCGACTGGGTCTAGCCATTTCTCTGTCATAATGGCCTGTTCAAAAAGAGCCAGGTGGTCATCGGGATCTCTTGTACCATCATAAGTACCAACGATGGAAGGGACTTTTTGTTTATCTGGAAGTGGGAATCTGGCCACCCAGTCACAGAACTTCGAACTGACCACTGACAAAGGCATAGTGGCTGCTCGTGGTGGTGCGGCTGCTGCCACTAGTGTTTGTAACACTCGCAACATGTCATTAGATGTATCCTGTGGTGGAGGAGGTGGTGGGGTGTGAATGGGCGGTTGCCTTAACTGCTCCAATAGTTGTGACAATGGATTTACTGGTTGGACAGGTGTCGGCTGCGGGGCTTGGCGCAACGCGGCCACCAACTGAGACAGCAGGTCCGATGAAGTAGGTGGAGGAGGAGGCAGTGGTGGTGGCTGGGTACTCTGAGCCAACCTTCGAAGCAGCTCCACAATTGGATCCTCCCGAACCCCTTGAGTAGCAGTGGGAGGAGCATTCGACACATGCTGTCTTACCTGATCAGTGCCATCTTCCTGAGAGCTTGTCCCATTGGAAAAAAGAGCCTGAGGGAGAGATGTCCCTAGCGGTGGTGGAGTAAACGTACTTGTTCCGGCAAACCTTGTGGAAAAGAGGGGACTGGTTAAGGAGGGATACCCACGCGAGCGTAGATCCGACACCGTCCACTCAGAGTCAACGTATGGCTCTGACAGGGGGAGGCGACCAGGGGATGGAGGAAGAGCAGGGGGTGAAGTCGTCACCGTTTCCGGTGTGGTGGTAATCACGGTGGTTATTTCTGGGATTGAAGAAATGACTTGGGATGCATTTGTTCCCTCCATGGAAACGGCTGATTACGGGGATGGGAGAAAGAAAAAATTTGGAAAGAAAAAAAAAATGAAACGCCGTTAAAAACGTGTCTCACGGATGGCGCCAATTTTCGAGCAGTGGTTGTCAAACACGAGGATTGGTGGTGTCAACCTTGGATCTCATGTGATGATCACAGTGCAAACCCAGTAAGTTCTTGACGAACCTAGGGTGATCAAGGTTGAAGGTGAAAGCGAGAGTATATGAACTCTGTGTTAGCTTTTGTGTATGTGTTGAAGTGAGATTCAAGTGAGAATGAGATGCCTTTGACAATGATTGAGGCTGTGTATTTATATGACCAGTTTCAAGTATATGGAACGTCCATCAATTAATGACAATATTGAATACTTAAACTGCCTTGGTAATCAATCACTGGTATACTAATCGTCTTCTATCTTTATTATTGGATGTCACGGCTCACTATTATGACAGTAGTAAAGTGGTTGTTAAGTATCATTGTGACTGTCGTCAAAGGTAAAGGGAAACACCTTTAAATGACAGGCGATGGCATACAGGCGGTACAACTTGGGCGAGCAATGACAGGCAGGCGATGACAGCCTGTCAGGCAATGGCATATGCATAAATGACCATTGACAATTGACATATGCAATGGCAATGGCATATGCAATGGCATATGCATAAATGATTATTGACAATTGACATATGCAATGGCAATGGCATATGCAATGGCATATGCATAAATGATTATTGACAATTGACATATGCAATGGCAATGGCATATGCAATGGCAATTGACAGCCTGTCAGGCAATAGCATACAGGCTGTACAAGTGTTTTGCTCAATGGGCTTGCCTGTAGCAACAGGCTTTAAGAATAAAAGCTCATTCTAGTATTTAGGTTTTAGGGATTACCTATATATATATGTATAGGGTAATCCCTACTAACCTATCACGTGTGTTGGTGAGTCTCTAACTCTACTCAACCCAAGTTTGTTCTGTATTTGATCAACTTCTCTTACAAATACATAAAAATACAATGAGTTTGTTCAATACAGTACACAACCCAAGGAATACAAAAATTGAAATTTTATTATCATGTATTGAACCCCAAGTGTCCCCTTGTTAACTCATTTGGGTCTTATTGTATAGAATTTTAAAAGTACTCGTGCGTTCCTCATGAACATTCTAAATGTTGTTCAGATAGTTTGAAAGGAAACTGATTTTCCCAAGCATACACGAAGTGAAGGCTATCACCAGGTCTCATTTGTTGATCATTATTGACGACGCACTTGTCACCTTGCTTTAAGATGATTTTAGGATCGATTTCTATGTGTGATTGAAAACCTTCACAATCTAAAAATGCCTCTCGAATGACACAAGGGGTTGTGTTTGCAAGTGTCACATTCCACTCTTGCGACACACCTGTTGGCTCTTGATGGATTGTGAGTTTATATATCTCTTCACCGCAAGCATCTGGCCAATATTCTCAATATATTAACAAACATATATACATGATCAAAGTTATAGCATGTTAATATATTCGTAAGCGCGCGTACTTTTGCACATGAGGCAAATTAAGAGAAGTAAGCAAATGTGTTTGATGAAGGTTGCCATTTGGGTAGTGATATATACTCCTTGACACTTGGTTGATGATGAAAACAAATAACAAACTCATTAATTTATACCCAACCTAGGAAATGAAACTGTTTTAACAAATGAATTAATTCATGTACGATTTCGAATAATTCAGTTTTAGAAAATGAATTGAATGTTTTATAGTTCCAATAACGAAACATCAAAAACTATTTCGAAAGTTTGGTTACTTGTTGCACAACGTATCTTTCGAAGGGTTTCTCTAGAATAACAAAATTTCGTAATACGTGGTATTAGGCTCTAACGCCTACAGGGGGGGGGGGGGGGGGGGGGGTAAAGATCGACGTACTGCAGATCCGCTCAAACCAATTGATGTTGATCTTATAATCAATAGTAGCTAGAAATCCGTAAATTACGACAAAAGTTTTAACACTTTCTAAAATTATGTTTTTAGCAATTATGTTTTTCATGTAGCTTGTGCATATAAATTTGTTTCATGAACTTATATATGTTTGTTCATAATGTTGGGACAAACACCAGTTGACCCAAGACTCATAGTTTACATGTTTGAATCTTGTCCATACAAAATTAGTCAGTTATATTTTGCTACACAACCTTTCCAAACCGGTGCGACCCGTACAGAAAACGCCGGTTTAACCGACGACCCGTGGGTCCGATCTGAATTGCTATCAACGGTTTATCCGGTTTAATGAAGGCTGGTTTTACTTGAAAACCCGATTTAATCGGCAGGCCGCCCGTCCGGTTTTAATAACATTGGTTATTACTTTTTAGTATTGTACATGTTCAACCAACAAAGGACTTGAATTAAAAAGTAGAATGTGTGGAAACCCAAATCAAAACTTTATTTTTCCCCGACAGTCACAAAAGAAATTGGAAAGAAATTGAAGGCAGTGATAACAGTGCATGTTGAAACAGCCGCAAATATATGTTGTTGGTAGTCAACACATTGTGAACCATCGAGAAGGCTGGGTTGAAGGATCATTCGTCGTTGTTGTCTTAGCAGCAAGATGTTCGGTTACCACCATATAGACAACTTCTAGTATGATGCTTGTAAGAGCAAAAGAAGCACCAGCTCCAAAAATACCCGGTTTCACAACATTGCACTCATAGTAACTTTCAGATTGTCCATAGCTTATCTTCTTGCCTTGATTAGCAATCATCACCAAACCAACAATATAAAAACTCATTGCAGCAAACCATGCCACCCTACAATATATAAAACTCATTAATTAGCTAGCTACACCATCAAAGTATCACATTTTTTTAAGTATCATTAGTAGTACTAAATTTAATACTGGATTTACCAAGAAAGATAACGAGCGACTTGAACCATGCATGGAACATGGGCTTCGAGTTCCTGGACAATAAACACGAAATCCTAAAAGTGCTATAACTGCTATGACTCCAAAACCTGTCGGGCCTGAATGGCTTGGATATATGCAACCGCTTCCATATATGTCCTTCACGTCATCAAGCTGCGTGTAAAATTCATATAATTCATGCACGTCATATGCAATGTACATAGATATATGTTTTATGTATGTTTTTACCTGAAGTCTAGTTGCTTCTGCAGTAAAGCCAAGAGCAGCCGATAGCAAGCCCACTGTGGCAACAACAGCAATAAGTTTAACTCTCGAACTGTGTTCGCCTTGGTGATCCATAATGCTTATATGGGTAGAAGCCTACGAAAGTTGCGAACAAAGAAGAGGTTTTAAAGATTTTTGCCTTGTCCTTGTCTACATGGATTCTAGTTGTTATCTCATTGGAGTCATATATGTTATTTGTGCATGATCGAAATGAAGACAAAACTCTCTTCTTGTTATGTTCTTGGGGTATACAAAACTATTTTAGAAGGAATACACGACACGGATTAACGTCAACAACATTATTGATAAAATGATAATACCTTAGAGATTATAAGTTTGCATGGTGTTTTTTCACAACTTTATTGATATAATCGCTTTATATTTTGTAGCTTTCGGATCTTATACGTCACAATTATTGGTTGGAAAGGCACATATATTTTAATGATTTTAGTGTCATTAGTCATTAGGCCTGTGTAACTTCAATTTACTTGAAACCAAACGGATTTCTCGTTAACTCAACTTCAAGTTACGAAAGTACAAAGTGAACACTCCTTTAAGCTATCACGATTCTGTTTACAACAGGGTCGTCTCTAGTTTTTCGAGGCCCTGGGCAAGCAATATCCGAAATATAACTTGTTTTTGGAGGGCCGAACACATGTAATAAATACAATTAAATATAATTTTAATGACTTGCCAGTATCATATACTCCTTTTATTCTACTTTACTTTTTAAGCTCCCTACACCATACAACTTTAGACTTAATATTTATGATATATTAGATTCAGACAAAAAACTAATACCATACATCAACGAAATAAATTTGACCTTTTTAATCATTTTTGGTCTTACTTATCATATCTTAAAAAACTACATTCCCGGCGGACAAAAAACAACATCCAAAGATATTTCAAAATGAAATTGATTATCCGAAGCATAAACGAACTGAAGTAATTCTTGAGGATTTATTGTTTGGCCATCTTTGACGAGGCAATCATCCCCTTCTCTTTTGAGTAGGTCGATTGGTATGCGGGAGTGAAACCCTTTGCAAGTTAAGTATAGTCTATAAATAGTACAATTGCTTATGTTATAAAGTGTTACTAGCCACTCTTGTGGTGCACCTGTAGGCTCTTGAGCGATGGTAAAGTTGAGTATACGTTCTTGGCCATAAACATCTAAGACAATTACACGCAATAACCGTAAGATATCAATAAACATGCGTAAGCAATACAAAAATAAGTTAGAATGATCGTATGTATACCTCTCTGTTGGAAAATGTTAATGAAAATATGCGATTTTCATCAACTTTGGACCTCTATAAATAATACATATTTAATATCTACGATCAATATTTTATATGTATGCGTAGCCCTTAGAAAGAGCTTCGCAACGAAATATGATATGTCCAAAACGGAGTTAAGGTGAATGAGATATCGACGCCTAAAGATAGGTGTTTGGTGCAAAATTGGTTTTGTTTGAAACTTGTCCCACATCGGTGGTGGAGACAAAATTTGTGTTGTTTATAAGCAAGAACTTTGAACACTTTTTCAATTAGCTTGTGACTTATACACACACAAGCTCACGGCCTCGCGCGCAGGGGGTGCAAATTTTTGGTCCGAAAGGGCTTGGGTTGAAAACTCATGCGAGCCCGAGCGACCTGCGGACACGAATGCAGCTCCGAAATCTTGAGCATGCGCGGTCAAGTTTTTGCTACGCGTTTTGGTCATTTAATGCAGTAAATGTTTATTGGAATTGGTGACAGCCAATTAATATTTTTGGTAACTGCCATCAGTTATGATTTGTGTTTAATTCGATCATTACTGCCATTAAATGCAAAAACGCTCATCCTCTTTAGCATATAAACCGAGACTCTCATTTCAGTAGAGACACCCTGAATCTCTCTTCTTTTCTACTATTATTCCGACGAACTTTCAGGCAAGTGATAAACTCCGGCAGTTTAGAGCATAAACTGTTTTTGCCATTGTACCCTGGGAAACAAAACGTGTAAATACACGCGGAATTTGTTTTAAGGGAATCGTGTTATATCACGAGCCTTGGCCGATTATCCGATTACATTTGCTGCTGTTCATCATTCTGTTTAAATTATTACGTATATTTAATTGTGTTTAAATTCTGTTTAACTTATTGTAATTATAAACGGTATCATTTCCTATAGTCTTAAAACAAATTTTTACAATTATAATACCGTTTATAATCAGAAAAATATTGGATTCAAACGAGTTTTGTTTCGATTATTTTTCTACAAAACAGATTATTCGTAACAAACGAGTTTTGTTTCGAAACTGTATCAGATCCTTTTGCTTATTTGGTTTCTCACGTGCTACAATATTCTGTTTATTTTGTTTCTCACATATTGTCAGCTTTTTACATAAAGCGGTTATTGACTCTATTGTGTTACCTACTGTTTAGTTTTTACAGCTTCATAACAGTCCATCATAAACAGATTATTGGTTGTTTGAAAATAGTTTTCTAAGTTTCCAAACAGATTGCATAATCAGATTACATATAAGCTGACTTTTGATAAACAGATTATCATTTTAAGTCATTTATAAGCTGATTTTAAATAATCACTTTTGGTTCAATTATTAGATTATATGTTTAAACATTTTTCTTAAATAGTAAAACGGTTGCTGTTTTAAACAGATTATCACATTATTATTGACGTTTTGTTCATTATTGTTACTATTTAAAGCGAGATGTCTAATTCTTCAAATTTGCGAATTTTCAGAATGTCGACTCAATCTCTTGTGACCTCAACCGTGCTCACACCGATCATGACATCCGCGACAACGGTGAGCTCAATAGTGGGAGTACCACTAGCGAACACCGTTGCTAATCACGCGGAAAGACCCGAAAAGTTATCGGGTTTGCACTTTAAGCGTTGGCAACAGAAGATGTTCTTCTACTTGACCACGTTGAACCTTGCTAGGTTTTTGACCGAATCCGCTCCCCAACTTAACGAAGGGGAGACCGATGCTCAAGCTGTGAGTGCGGTAGATGCTTGGAAGCATTCGGAATTCTTATGCCGCAATTATGTTTTGAATGGTTTGGTGGATGCGTTGTATAACGTGTATTGTAACTGTAAGACTGCCAAAGAATTATGGGAGTCATTGGATCACAAGTACAAAACGGAAGATGCCGGTGCAAAGAAATTTGTAGTGGCTCGCTTCTTGGACTACAAAATGGTTGATGCAAAAACCGTGATTAGTCAAGTACAAGATCTCCAAGTTCTCTTACACGAGCTCCACTCCGAAGGAATGACACTTAGTGAGACATTCCAAGTTGCGGCAATCATTGAGAAGTTACCTCCAAGTTGGGTGGAATTCAAAAACTACCTTAAGCATAAGCGAAAGGAGATTACCGTTGAGGAACTTGTAGTTCGCCTTCGTATCGAAGAGGACAACAAGAAAGCTCTTAAGGGAAGCTACTTGCCAACTTCGGAAAAAGCCAATGTTGTTGAACATGGTCAATCCTCAAGGGGTAACAAAAGCAAGGATGGTGGGAAAGGCAAAGCTAAGGTTGGGAATCTCCGACCTAAAGCTGGGGATATGAAGAAAAGGTATCAAAAGCCCCAAAAGCCTCAAAAGTTTGATGGTGTGTGCTATAACTGTGATCAGCCGGGTCATAGAGCTGCTAGCTGCAAGATGCCAAAACGGGAGAATCCCCGCCAAGCTAATATGGTGAATGAAGACATGGATTTTGCAGCTATGGTGACCGATGTCACTAATATGATCTCCGAAGTCAATTTGGTTGGATCAAACACAAAGGAATGGTGGATTGACACGGGTGCTACCCGTCATGTTTGCTCTGACAAGAACATGTTTACCACCTTCAAGGATGTCGAGACTGGGGACAAGTTGTTTATGGGCAACTCGGCTACGGCCGATATCAAAGGGGAAGGAAATGTGATACTGAAGATGACCTCGGAGAAGGAGCTCACTTTGAGAAATGTGCTATATGTTCCCGAGATTCGTAAGAATCTTGTGTCGGGTTGGCTTCTCAACAAGTTTGGTTTTCGTTTAGTGTTTGAATCTGATAAGGTCGTGTTGACCAAAAATGGTGTGTATGTTGGTAAGGGATATGCCCTTAATGGCATGTTCAAATTAAATGTAATGGTGATCAAGCATGATATTAATAAGATTGGTTCTACTTCCGCTTACTTGCTTGAGTCTTCTAATATTTGGCATGCACGTCTTGGTCATGTTAATTTTAATTCCATTCGTAGGTTAATTAAATTTAAATGCATACCATCATTCCATATTGATTCAAACTATAAATGTCAAACATGTGTTGAGGCCAAACAAACAAGGTCATCGTTTAAATCGGTTGAAAGAATAACCGAACCCCTTGATATGATTCACACCGACATATGTGACTTAAAATCGGTTCCCACAAGAGGTGGAAATAAATATTTCATCACCTTTATCGATGATAGCACGAAATATTGCTATGTATACTTACTTAAAAGTAAGGATGAAGCCATTGATAAGTTTATTCTTTACAAGAATGAAGTTGAGAATCAACTCAACAAGAAAATCAAGGTTGTTAGAAGTGATAGAGGAGGTGAATATGTGTCACCATTTGCTAACTTGTGTGAGCAACATGGTATTAGACATGAACTCACCGCCAACTATTCACCTCAACAAAACGGTATCGCCGAAAGAAAGAACCGTACCTTGAAAGAAATGGTTAATGCCATGTTGATAAGTTCTGGACTAAGTCCAAACATGTGGGGGGAAGCTATCTTGTCAGCTTCTTATCTTTTAAATAAGCTTCCTCGAAAGAATAAGGAAGAAACTCCATATGAACTATGGATAGGAAGAAAACCATCATACAAATACCTACGAGTGTGGGGGTGCCTAGCTAAAGTATTAGTGCCGACACCTAAGGCTTTAAAGATAGGGCCCAAAACTGTGGATTGCATATTCATTGGATATGCTCACAATAGTAGTGCCTATCGATTTCTTGTGCATGATTCTAAGAATCCCGATATACACAAGAACACGATAATGGAATCAAGGAGTGCTACATTCTTCGAAAATATATTTCCTTGTCTAAACATGGAAATTGGAAGTTCCTCTAAAACTGTTGGTGAGACTGTCCAAGATGAGGGACAAGAACAACAAGTGGAAGAAGAGGTTGAGCCTAGAAGAAGTAAAAGGGCAAGGGTTGAGAAATCGTTTGGTTCCGATTTCCTGACATTCATGGTGGAACATGAACCTAGAACTTACCGCGAAGCGATTACTTCTTCAGAAGCACTTCAATGGAAAGAAGCCATCAAAAGTGAAATAGAATCTATTTTACAAAACCATACGTGGGAAATACAGGACCTTCCTCAAGGTTGTATTGCACTAGACTATCTATGGCTCTTTAAGAAGAAGATGAGGGCGGATGGAAGTATTGAGAAATACAAAGCAAGATTGGTGATCAAAGGGTATAGACAACGAGAAGGTCTAGATTACTTTGATACGTATTCGCCTGTAACGCGAATTACCTCCATCAGGATGGTACTTGCTATTGCCGCCATAAGAAATTTGGAAGTTCACCAAATGGATGTAAAAACTGCTTTCCTAAATGGCGATTTAGAGGAAGAAATTTACATGAAACAACCTGAGGGATTCATTGCCCCTGGACAAGAGAACAAAGTTTGCAAGCTCGTTAAGTCATTATATGGCCTAAAGCAAGCTCCCAAACAATGGCATCAAAAGTTTGATCACGTCATGTTAGAATGTGGTTTCAAAATAAATGAATGCGACAAGTGTGTTTACGTGAAAGACTCACCAAATGGATACGTTATCTTATGTCTCTATGTAGATGATATGCTTATCATGGGTAGTGACGATAAGATAATAACATCAACAAAGGATATGTTGAAATCAAAATTTGACATGAAAGACATGGGTCTAGCGGATGTGATCCTTGGAATCAAGATCACACGAACCCAAAATGGTCTTGTGTTAAATCAAACACATTATGTCGACAAGATTCTAGAGCGATTCAATGTGGGGGATTCCGGCTTAGCTAGAACTCCAATTGACACCAGTCAACATCTATCTAAGAATAGAGGTGAAGGTGTTTCCCAACTAGAATACTCAAGAATCATTGGTAGTCTAATGTATCTAATGAGTTGTACCAGACCCGACTTAGCATACGCTGTTAGTAGGCTAAGTAGATACACAAGCAATCCGAGTTCTGATCATTGGAAAAGTATGACAAGATTACTTCGGTATTTAAGATACACGCGAGAGTATGGACTACACTATAATAGACATCCAGCTGTTATCGAAGGATACACTGATGCAAACTGGATATCTGATATAAAAGATTCTCGATCAACAAGTGGATACGTGTTTACACTTGGAGGTGCTGCTGTAGCATGGAAATCTTGCAAACAGACGGTTATAGCAAGATCAACGATGGAATCTGAATTCATTGCCCTCGACAAATGTGGAGAAGAGGCAGAATGGTTGCGTCAATTTGTAGAAGACATACCAAGATGGCCTAAGCCGGTAACGGCCGTATGTATACATTGTGATAGCCAATCGGCAATTGGCAGAGCTCATAGCATAATGTATAACGGTAAGTCAAGACATATTCGACGTAGACATAACACGATACGACAACTACTCTCAACAGGAGTTATCTCAATTGACTATGTGAAGTCAAAGGATAACATAGCGGATCCGCTTACGAAAGGCTTAAGCAGAGAGTTAGTTAGCAAGTCGTCAAAAGGAATGGGACTAAAGCCCTTGAATGAATAAATTTATGCAAAGGAAACCTAACCCAGTTGACTGGAGATCCCAAGATCTGGGTTCAATAGGACAACCTAGTTGTATGAATGAAGGGAGGTCACTGTGGGGGTAGTTTACCTACCTCCTAAACCATCTAAGGGAGTTCATAAATTCACGAACTTCCTAGTCCATTCCTAAGATCAGTGACAAGGAGAAGGATAAGCATACGGCTTTTAATGATTCTAAGAAATAACCATATGTGGTATAATGATTTCTAAAGAATCACCTATGTTAGAGAGAAGTGGGGTCGCTTCGAAGGGAATTATAGGGGCATAATTCCTAAAAGCTCTCGCAGAACCAGGAAAGTGTTCATGACCATAACGAACACGACTATGAGGAGTTGACATTGTCAGGAAGAGTCCTGTGTGAAATGTATTGTCGTCTACGCAAATAACAGCTCAGTTCAAAGACATCAAGTTCTACTGACAGTTAGGAGGCTAAGTGCATTTCATAAGGGAAGGTTCAAAGGGTAACACCTACCTATCCTATGCAGGATTCAACCGCCGAAGTTTCATCGGGAATAAGCGTTGTTAAGATCGATCTCCATTCATGTGGGGGATTGTTGGAAAATGTTAATGAAAATATGCGATTTTCATCAACTTTGGACCTCTATAAATAATACATATTTAATATCTACGATCAATATTTTATATGTATGCGTAGCCCTTAGAAAGAGCTTCGCAACGAAATATGATACGTCCAAAACGGAGTTAAGGTGAATGAGATATCGACGCCTAAAGATAGGTGTTTGGTGCAAAATTGGTTTTGTTTGAAACTTGTCCCACATCGGTGGTGGAGACAAAATTTGTGTTGTTTATAAGCAAGAACTTTGAACACTTGTTCAATTAGCTTGTGACTTATACACACACAAGCTCACGGCCTCGCGCGCAGGGGGGGTGCAAATTTCTGGTCCGAAAGGGCTTGGGTTGAAAACTCATGCGACCCCGCGCGACCTGCGGACACGAATGCAGCTCCGAAATCTCGAGCATGCGCGGTCAAGTTTTTGCTACGCGTTTTGGTCATTTAATGCAGTAAATGTTTATTTGAATTGGTGACAGCCAATTAATATTTTTGGTAACTGCCATCAGTTATGATTTGTGTTTAATTCGATCATTACTGCCATTAAATGCAAAAACGCTCCTCCTCTTGAGCATATAAACCGAGACTCTCATTTCAGTAGAGACACCCTGAATCTCTCTTCTTTTCTGCTATTATTCCAACGAACTTTCAGGCAAGTGATAAACTCCGGCAGTTTAGAGCATAAACTGTTTTTGCCATTGTACCCTGCGAAACAAAACGTGTAAATACACGCGGAATTTGTTTTAAGGGAATCGTGTTATATCACGAGCCTTGGCCGATTATCCGATTACATTTGCTGCTGTTCATCATTCTGTTTAAATTATTACGTATATTTAATTGTGTTTAAATTCTGTTTAACTTATTGTAATTATAAACGGTATCATTTCCTATACTCTCAACATAAGGCAAATGCAGATAAATAAACAAATATGTTTTATGATATGTGCCATTAGATGGTGATATCGTCCCTGTCACTTGGCTGGTACATTTTATACAATTAATCACAATATATATACATAGTTGAATAACCCAACCTTCATATTTAACTATTAAGAAATAAAATAAATGTGTTAAATATGGTTGCAAATTAATTAAATTTCAATTTTTAATCAGAATTAAATGTTAATCAGTTTCAATAATGGAAGGCTTTTTCATCATAATATTTTGTTTTAATATAATTTATGTTTTCATCATTGCATTTATTTATAAGATTTTGATAATACGTTAAAATTATGGTTATCGTTTTAGGAATTAAATTAAAAATAAACATTAAATAATATTACCTCGGTGTTCCGGTAGGTGACAAGATGCATTTGAAGAAAGCTTGGAAACCGGTGATTGATAAGTTTAACTCAAAACTTTCAACATGGAAATCGAAGATGCTTAGTTTTGGCGGCCGTATCACTTTAGCAAAATCGGTGCTAGGGTCTCTTCCAAACTACTACTTCTCATTATTTTATGCCCCGGTGGGTGTAATCGAAGAGTTGGAAAAAATTAGAAGAAGGTTCATTTGGAAAGGATCAAACTCAAACTCTTGCATTAACTGGGTAGCTTGGGAAAAAATTACATCTCCAAAAGAAGTTGGTGGTCTTGGTTTGGGTTCTCTCCGTTCTTTAAACACGGCTCTTTTGTGCAAGTGGTGGTGGAAGCTTAAGGTGGAGCCCCAATCACTTTGGGCTAGGCTGATTGTTGGTTTACATGGGTTACATAATAATAACCAAACCAGATTTATGAATTCTGCCTTAGCAGGAACTTGGAAAAATATTGGTAGTATCAAAAAAATCTTTGTGTGATTTTGGTATCAGCATCCGAGAGGTGTTGCGACGGGACGAAGTAAGCGGTGAATGGACTTCTGATTTTTCACTTGGTGGATCGATGGAAATCTCGAAAATCAGAAAGAGATTGGAGAGGGCTAGACATCAGATTAATGACGGGTTTTTCACGTGGTCGAAATGGATCCCTATCAAGATTTGTAGCTTCGTGTGGAGAGCAAAACTTAGCAGAATCTCAACTGTTTCGGCGCTACAACGAAGAGGGGTATTATTTCCAAATTCTCATTGTGGAGCTTGCATTCTAGCGGATGAAACATGCGACCATCTACTGGTTACGTGTCCTATGGCTGATTTTGTGTTCAAGAACATTTGGAGTTGGTGTGGCATTTCCTCGCCTCACTTTGAGCGTGTGTCGGATGTAATTAACTTTGCATCTAGATGGGGGCATTGTCCTAAGAAACGTAAGTGTCTTTTAAGCATTATTTACGGTGCTTTTTGGTGTATTTGGAGAGGAAGGAATGACAGGGTGTTCAATGGTAAATTCACACAACCGGCGATGACAATTCATTTTATCAAGGCGATGGTTTTTATTTGGCAAAAACATAGAGCTAAGCGGGGTGGTTTGTCTTGGGAGAGATGGTGTTTATCCCCATTTTGTAACCTGTAATTTCCGTTTTGTTATTTCGTTATTTCGTTGTTTTTGTACTCTTTTGGGTTCCTAGATCAGATTGCAGAAAAATTGTCATTTTCGGTATAAGACGTGATCTTGAGCTTATTACTTAAAACCGTGTTAAAGAATCTGTAATAAGCTTAAACTTGAGTATAAAATATCTATTTGAACATGCTAATATATTATTATGATTGATGAATTAGTTGAATTAGTGTTATTAAAATTGTAAGCGGGAAGGTGTCGAAAATTGGATTTAGAAACTATAGCGCGGAAGCGCTGCCCGATTTTTGTGAAACCAATTTCAAACACTTTATAACATAAGCATTCGTTGACTAACCATTGTATGAGCTATAAATAATGTTACTTACGTCAAAACGTGGTATAAAATAGGATTCCGGTGATTCCGAGCACTTTTCGAGCTTTTTCGAGCATGCTACGATCTTCGCAAACAGTGAGTTACAAACCCCTACTTTTAAATGCTTTTAAACATAATTTTGGGGTGAAATGCGAGTCTTAGGCTTAAACACTACTTTTAAGCTGAAACAAACTTTGAACGCTTAACGAAACGATTTGATACTTTGAATACTTTACGAAACGATTTGATGCTAGAATACTATTACGAAACTATATTTATGCCAGCATTGTTGATGTTTTTGCCAACAATGCTGAGGATACAAACACTAGATTGCCAATGACTAAACATCGATCGTCATGTTGCGGACGTTGTACAACATGGACGTGAGATACCATTAAAATTCCAATACACTCCTGCATAACAGTTGCTATTAATCTCTGGGAGAGGACCGATAGAATTTATGGATAGCGCTATTAGGGTAGTTTGACCCTCACCACAACGATAACAACAGATGGTGCATAGTTCTAGTGGGTAGGCATAAGGCTTAGCAACGAACGATCATTGGGCAATACATAGGATTGTCACATAGTCGCGCTATGTGGTCAATGCCTACGAACACGATTACTATACTTTACGCATGGTTATGCGAAAACTATTTGAGAACTATACTTTACGCCATTTTTATGTGCGCCGAAACTTGAATGCTTTTACTTAAACTTTGTAGCTCACTAACTACGTCTCCCGTAGTAACACTTGACTCGTATTTTCAGGTAACGAGTAAGCTAGCGATGATGACTTCATGCTTTGGGCGGTTGACTTCAAGAAAGGGAAGGGTTTGGGTGGTTTGGTTATGAACACCCTATTTTGAATTCGGATATGTAATCGATGTTTTAAACTATTATGTAAACTTTGATGTAATTTTTATTTAATGTAATTTGGCGTTTATCTATATCTTGCTATCGAATGCTTTTGCTCTTCACATCCCGTGTTTCCGCTTTAGCGGGGTGTGACAAAAGGAAAAACCTAATAGTTGTCGATTCGATAACAGGACTGAAAGTCTCGTGAAAATCGATGCCCGACTGTTGCCGAAAACCTTTAGAAACAAATCTCGCTTTGTAACGAGTTATAGCCCCTGCCTTGTATTTTTTTTATCCAGTAAAGCCACTTACCTTTAACAACATTAGTATAAGGAACATAAGGATCTAGAGACCATGTGCCATTTCTAATAAGTGCAGAGTACTCTTCGACCATAACTTTACGCCATACACGATATTTGTTGGCAATCAGGGCCGGCCCATGGTGCGGGCGACTTGGGCCTAGGCCCAGGGCAGCACAAGTTTAAAGGGCATCATCAATGATCCAATAAGGAAAATTAGTTTTTGAGAATTAAGCAGGCATAAACCAAACGACCCAAAGCGCCAATTGAAATTTGAAAAGGTCTGGAGAAGTGGAGAACCATTGCTAGAAACTAACCGCTGCTCTGCTGATCCAATTTAAGGGGCATCATCGCCATCCAATCTGCTCCGCTGCTCGATCGCTGCTCAATCTGCTCCGTAGCAATCGCTGCTCGATCAGGCTGCTCAATCTGCTCCGTCGCAATCGCTGCTCGATCTCCGTCAACAACAGCTCGTCGTCATCCAATCTGCTCGTCGTCAGGTAGTGTATTATTTACCCGATTTTGGATTGTTTATTTACCCGCCAGGCCGCCATCCAATCTGCTCGTCGCTCGATCAGCTTATTTACCCGATTTTGGATTGTTTATGATAACTATTAGATCATTAATCTGTAAATTTATTTTATTTACCCGATTTTGGATTGTTCGGAATATGAAATTGAAGATAAATTTTTGCGTTTTATCGAATAATTTGTTTTGTATGTTTAGTTAGACTTGTGCGTTTTAATGTAATTTGATGATTGATTTCAAAAACTGTTTTAATATATAATAGAGCATATTACAAAATCTGTTTGTTGAGTGTTAAAATGACCAAATTTGACGTTGGGTTAACATTGGTGGTATTAATTTCAAGGATGATTTTTATCATGAAAAACAGAAATAGCACGACGTTCATGACATACTTTGTAACTTTTTCGTCGACAGTCATATCTATGAAAAATTGATCATATCTTTGTCACATATTTTGTAGTTTGATTGAATTGTAGTAGTTTTTGTTAAATGATATACACCTTTATCGGAGAGAATAAGTTTGAGCTTATCCCTAAGCCTAACTATGGTCTGAGCCTTCGTATCACAACATTCATGGGTTTAGTGTTGAAGTTAATTGTTAACTGACCATTGTTTGAGGTTATCATTTTTTTGTATGTAATAGAGGCTCAAAAAGAATTTCAAAGTTTGTACATTATCAAGATTTTGTTTTTTGCGTTTTGTTTGTGGTGGAAAGGAACATACCTCAGTCTTTGTGTGGTGAGTGTAGGTATATATTTTTTGCCGACAAAGTAGAAATTCAAGATATCAGTGGCAAGACATGTCTGTTTGCACTTTTGGGACCAAAATGCAATCAAGTAAGGATTCCAGCAACTCATCTTCAAGCTTCCTCTTTTAAATAGATGTATATAATTGAATCCCTTATCTTTTTAGAGCACAACGATTTTAATAGTGCTATGTTTTGGCATTCTATTAGGAAATGGTGGATCTGAATCTTGGTGACCTTATTGGAAAACCTTACGGCTCACATAAGCATTACAACGTATGTCATTTCTTTGTGAATTTTTGTGAGCGTAATCATCGTCATTTATTTCTTGAACTCATATCTTTTCACGTCTTCTATTTATATGCAGGTTGGCGGTAATCCAGTAACTGTGGCAGTCGGAAGTGTAATCTCTGAAGAAGGTTTCTCACTATTAACGTCACCAGCAGCTGCATGATTGATTTGGAAAAGTCTTGTGAGTAAAGGTGCAACCCCAATTGGCTCTAATGCATTGGAAACATATAGAGTTCTTCAAGGTTTACTTCTTAAGTTATTCTCATCTTCTTAGCTGTATTTTAAATATAGAAGAAAAAAAGTTTCGGATAAGCCTAAGAGCTGTAAATAAATATTGAAACAGTATGTTCATATGTCCCACAAATTGATTCATTTCGGAAAACTAAGATTGCCGAGGATTTTTCTAGCATGTATCATGGTTGTTTCAGATGTTTTATTTTCCTAATACGCATTTCTAATTTATATGATCTTATTTGATATGACTTTCATTATTCGTTTTCATCTATTTTTTAACTTATAATTCACAGGAAGGCCAACACGTGGTAGTGAACTTACAGACGAGTTTAATGTTCTGGAGGCTGGACTTTGGAATGCAATTTCTTTGAACAAAGGTACCTCTGTCATTGCCGAATTATTATTGTTATAATATGCTTTTAGCAGTCAACTTATATTAAAAAGCAGGGCCGGCCCAGTGTGTGATACAAGTTTAAGAGGCATATTTTTCTCATCTTGCCCGGGGTAGCAAAAACCATTGGACCGGCCCTGTTGGCAATGGTAAACGGGGTAGGTTCATCGAGTGGGTTAGTAGTTGTCGTTGTGTGATGAGCTGAAGGACTAAAAGGAACCCCTTGTTTGGGGTTTTGACGAAGATTAGAAGGACGTTGACGTGTAGGTGGGGGTGGTAGAGGTGTTGGTGGTGGTGGATTTGTTGATGGTGGGGGTGTTGGTGGTGGTGGATTTGTTGGTGGATCAGGTATGTCAGACATTGTATAAGGTGATGTGAATGAGGTGTATGGACATGGTGTTGGTGTTGGTGTTGGTGAAGTGGATGTGTGAGTAACAACAAAGGGAAAAGTTTCTTCATTAAAGCGAACATGACGAGCTATGTATAGACGCTCAGTGGATAAGTCAAGACATCGATAACCATGATGAAGAGGACTATAACCAAGAAAAACACATGGAGTGGACCGAGAATCCATCTTTTGACGATTATATGGACGAAGATGAGGGAAACATCGACATCCAAAGACCCGGAGGAATGAGTAATTAGGAGAACGTTTAAAAGCATGTTCGAATGGCGACTTGTGTGTCGAGGTGTGAGATGGAATGCGATTGATTAGATAGACAGTTGTGTCAAATGAAAAGTGCCAAAAACTTTGAGGAACACTAGATGAACAAGGAGAGTGAGGCCGGTTTCAACAACATGTTTATTACGACGTTCAAAAAGTCCGTTTTGCTCACTAGTGTAAGGAAAAGATCCCCGATGTATAAAACCAAGTGATGAAAAGAATGAAGACACGTTACGAAATTCACCACCCCAATCAGTTGGACATTTTTAAATTTGGTGGAGAATTGTCTTTCAACCATGGTGACAAAGTTTTTGAACGTGTTGTATACATCCGATTTTTGAGCAATTGGGGTAAATCCACATGTATCGAGAATGGGGATCAACACACAACATAAAGTATCGATAATCTTCAAAAGATAAAAGATGGGGCAAGACCCCATACATCACAATAAACCAAGTATAATATATTTTTCCTTCGAAAAGTGGAAACGGGTAATGAAAGTTTTTGAGGATTTTCCCATTTGACAGGATCTGCATAGCGTTGATAAAGACTTATTTGTAACAGGAATAGATAATCTAGAAAGCATAAGATTTAAAGACGTTGGTGTGGATGACCGACCCGCATATGCCAAATGGTAGAGGATGCACGATCAAGAGAAAAAACAATTTTATTTACCGGCTAGAGTTTGGGAAGATGAAAAGAGTACAAACCATGTTCACTAGGGCCAGTTAGCAAGGTTGTGCGAGTAGCTTTGTCTTTAACAACAAAAAAAGTTGAGTGAAATTCAAAAAAGACATTATTGTCAAGACAACTTTTGTACAGAAAGAAGATTTTTGGTGATCTCGGGGACGTGAAGAATATTTGAAAAGGAGAATTTTTTATGTGGCGAGTAAATATTTGAAGAACCAATATGAAGGATAGGGAGTCCCTTACCATTACCAACATGGAGAGCGTCATTACCGTAATATGTCTCAGAGTTATCAATATTTGCTAAATCAGGAGTGACATGACTTTTCGCCCATGTGTCAGGAAACCATTTATTTGAAGCGGAGAAGAAGATGCACGTCTGTCGACAAAGTTGATTGTTGGTCTTCCACAAATAGTGTCACGATTAGGACATTGTGATGGAATATGCCCAATGCCACAATGATTGCAAGTGCCATAAACAGTGTTTTGATTAGATGCCCATTCGAATTGATGATTATCACCACAACCGCGGTTGTTACCACGGATATTGTTGTTACCTCGAATATTGTTATTACCACGATCATGATGGTTGTTTACGCGACCGTTGTTGTTGCTGTTGTAGTTGTTGTTCGGTTGACGAGGACCATTAAGGGTGTAGGAACCTGATGGCATTGTGTGCACAATTTGAAGACCAATAATAGCAAATTGTTGTTGAATGGCTAATATTTGAGGATGTTGTAGCGAAATCCTAAATGTCGGTGATGAGATGTCTTCACTAAATATTGCCATGAAAATTATATTTATAGTTATGGGTGGATTCATCTCTAAGTTTCATTAGTAGTACTAAATTTAATACTGGATTTACCAAGAAAGATAACGAGCGACTTGAACCACGGAACATGGGCTTCGAGCTCCTGGACAATAAACACGAAATCCTAAAAGTGCTATAACTGCTATGACTCCAAAACCTGTCGGGCCTGAATAGCTTGGATATATGCATCCGCTTCCATATATGTCCTTCACGTCATCAAGCTGCGTGTAAAATTCATATAATTCATGCACGTCAAATGCATGTATGAGTGTGTAAATGTACATAGATATATGTTTTATGTATGTTTTTACCTGAAGTCTAGTTGCTTCTGCAGTAAAGCCAAGAGCAGCCGATAGCAAGCCCACTGTGGCAACAACAGCAATAAGTTTAACTCTCGAAATGTGTTCGCCTTGGCGATCCATAATGCTTATATGGGTAGAAGCCTACGAAAGTTGCGAACAAAGAAGAGGTTTTAAAGATTTTTGCCTTGTCCTTGTCTACATGGATTCTAGTTGTTATCTCATTGGAGTCATATATGTTATTTGTGCATGATCGAAATGAAGACAAAACTCTCTTCTTGTTATGTTCTTGGGGTATACAAAACTATTTTAGAAGAGGAATACACGACACGGATTAACGTCAACAACATTATTGATAAAATGATAATACCTTAGAGATTATAAGTTTGCATGGTGTTTTTTCACAACTTTATTGATATAATCGCTTTATATTTTGTAGCTTTCGGATCTTATACGTCACAATTATTGGATGGAAGGCACATATATTTTAATGATTTTAGTGTCATTAGTCATTAGCCCTGTGTAGGGGTGTTCAAAAGACACGGACCGGACCGAACCGGTAAAAACCGCACCGCACCGAGACAAAAAAAATCAAGAAACGGTGGACCAAGGACCGGACCGCTTTTTCCGTTTCGTTTCCGGTCCGGTTCCTAGTCGGTTCGAGCCGGTTTTTCGGTTCTTTTCGGTTTTAATACCTCACACAATACACAACATAGTAATAAAAAAGGTTATTCAATTTAAAAAAGAAAAAAAGTCATGCAAAGATTAAGAATAAAGTAGGTTAAACGATAAGCAACACAAAAAGTACTCGTATCGAATTACAAATCATAAACGTAAATACGTAATAGACATAGTAAAAAACTAAAACGAAACCAAATACGAATAGTAAAAACAAAAAACGTAAATTGTTTATTCATTCGTCATGTGCATTATCAATCATCTAGCTTCTCCACATCCATGTGTTTTTTAAAAACATAATTGAGTTTAGTTATTTAATGAGTATTAATGAATATAAGACTAAATATATTAAAGAAAAAGTTATCTTTTCGGTTCGAACCGGTGAACCGCCGGTTTAGACACGAACCGCACCAGATTTAGTTTTTAAGTATTTTTTAGAACCGAGAACCGGACCACCATGGCCGGTCCAGTTCCGTTCCGTTCCAAAGTCGGGCCGTTTTTACGGTTCTAACCGGTTCTCGGTTTTTTTGGTCACCCCTAGCCCTGTGTAACTTCAATTTACTTGAAACCAAACGGATTTCTCGTTAACTCAACTTCAAGTTACGAAAGTACAAAGTGAACACACTACAAGAATCGAGGCCTTTAGCGACGAACCCTACAGCGACGACATCAAAATCGTCGCTAAAGTCCCGCTAAACGACAAAAAATGGCAACTTTTTGACTTTGTCAGACTTTAGCCTTTGGCGACGACCCTTTGGCGACGACATTTACCTTTAGCGACGACAATATATTAAATAAATAACTAAAATTATTAATAATTCCCGCCAAATCCCGCCAAAAACCTTCGTCGTCGCCAAAGCCAATTCTGACATTTTTATTTGATTAATAAATAATTAAATGGTTATTTAAATAATTTATAAAATTTTAAAAATAATTAATTAATTTAGTAAAGCCTTTAGCGACGACAAATCGTCGCCAAAGGCTTAACTAAATTAATTAATATATTTAATAAAAATTTAATTATTAATTAAATAATTAATTAATTTGGTTTAGCCTTTGGCGACGATTTGTCGTCGCTAAAGGCCTGACTAAATTAATTAATTATTTAATAAATAATTAAATGTTTATTAAATAATTAATTAATTTAAATAATATATAATGTATATATATTAAAATTATATAATGTTAATATATATAATTTTTTTTTAATTAAATAATATTTAAAAAATGAAAATATAATATATCAAATTAAATAATATATAATGTTAATTTTAAATAATAATTTTTGTTTAAAATAAAATTAGTTGATAATAAGAAATAAAAAGTAATTATATTATTAATGTTAATATACTTAAAATAAATGTATATACATATTTGAAAAAATCTAATATCGTAATTTAATAATTAATACGATTAATAATCGTTTAATGTTATAACGAAAAGTTGTAATACGACATGTTGTGGTATAACTATAACTTTAAACCATAAGCACCTAATGCTAGACCTTAAATCCTAAACTCGATCATATCCCTAAGTCATCGTAACGGTAAACCGGAACAACGTACGTTCATCGACAACTATCGACTATTAAAGGTAACATGAGTTATGCCAGAGTTGTATAGACCATTCATCTATCGATCATTCATCGACAATTATGTTACATCATAACTACGTAATGCTAGACCTTAAATCCTAAACTCATATACCTAAACCATCGTAACCCTAGAAACCTAAACCATCGTAACCCTAGAAACCTAAACCATCGTAACCCTTAAACAATCCTAACCTCACCATTTTATCGACTATTAAAGGTAACATGAGTAAGGCAAAGTTGTATATACCATTCATCTATCGACCATTCATCGACTGTTAGAACACCATTCATCGATAATTAGAGCTAATTAACGAGAACAACATTCATCGACTACGTACGTACACCATACATGACATCCAATTATCAATGATTTAATCGATCATTACATAACTTGTAACAATGTCAATGTATACTATCACACGTAGAGGTATTCAATCGACTACACCATTGATCACCGACAACGGTAAAACAAGTCGATATCGTATTTCTACACTTTATAATAACTTATACCTAATATAATTTAAATATTTAACTTATACCTAATATAATTTAACTTCATTTTCATTACTAATATTATTTAAACGTTTTCGTTAGTAATATAATTACATAATAAATAAATAAAAAAAAAAAAAAAAAAAATTTCGGAAGGCCTTTGGCGACGATTTGTCGTCGCCGAAGCCCAGTCAACAAAAGTCAGCCTATTGTAGGTCCCAGTGGTCCGATCTACAGGATTAAACCAACTAATCACGAGGCGGAATCTCGTAATCAGTATATCAAACAAGTAATAATCGATATTAATAATAACAATAAGAGCAAAACGTAATTACCGAATTCCAAATACTTTAGATATTGAATCACTCAATTACAATAAAGTATTCTCAGAACTCTCTCAGTCTGTCTCTGCTAATTCACTAACTGATTGATTAACCCTAAACCTAAACTCAATGTCTCTTTATATAGAGACATGTTCACAGGCTTGGGCCACTAATGGGCTCATGGACTATGCAAAGTCCATTAACACCCATAACAGACTAAATAGCCCAATTAACAATACAATGTGATTGGGCCATTACAGACTCAAATAAACTATAACTAAAGACTTAATTAATCTAAAACAACGGTCACAGATATTGCACCAACACCTATTTGGCCCATCCCGCCAAACTTTTGGGGTTTTCCCGGGTTAGCCTACAGCGACGATATGTCGTGCCTAAAGGGCTTTAGCGACGACCCAAAAAGCCTTCTCAATAATTGCAGATTGTTATCTCTTTCATTTACACCAAAACACAAAATCACCACCACCCGATTTCTTAGCTTCAAAATCGCCATTTTTGTTGAATTAAGGTTTCCTCCACCGTTATTATCACTCCAACATTCCACCACCACCCCCAAATTGCCACCACCCGCCACCAACCACCACCAAACCGCCGGCATCACCACCCTTACCGCCACCACCTATCACCACCAAACCGCCGGAATCACCACCAAACCGCCGGAATCACCACCAAACCGCCACCACCGCCATCTAGGTTTGTTTCTTTTTCTTTTTCTTTTTCATAAACTTAATTAATTTGTTAAATTTGTAATTTGTTAGATTATTAATTTGGGAATTGTTTTGTTAGATATTTTTCATCTATATCCGGTTATTGATTTTATTGAGCATCTCTATTAAAAGGTTAGTATCAAAATTAATTTGGGTTTTATTTTTGTTAATAAGAGTTTGTATAGTTAGAATATGTATATAAGTTTGTATGTGTTAGGTCTCACTAAGATCTCAAACAATGGCAAATCAATCACAAACAAGTATTTAAACGTTAATTGTTATTTATCGATTGATTACTCAGTTTCAGTAATTATTATAGCGGAATTATAATAAAGAAACAATGAAAATAACACACAGTTATATTTCATTCAAAAGGTAACGATTACAAAACTCAAACTCACTATTTATACACAATTATAGTGAGTTTGATAAGGATCAATCTAAGAAGATCTTTTAAACATATAAAAGATATTGACTAACTAGACTGCCTTAAATCACGCCTGACTTCTCTCATGAGTCTGAGTTAGTCAAACTGAGTCACTCAGACTCATGTCACTCAGACTGAGTCACTCAGACTCATGTCACTCAGACTGAGTCACTCAGACTCATGTCACTCAGACTCAGACTTTGATTAACAGATTTATTAATCTTGGGATAGATCATTGTTTTTCCCAACAATCTCCCCCTATCTGTTTCAACCAAAGTCTTTTACAAAAGATGCAGCAAAATAAACACAAACACAAATCTTTAAACAAAACATTGTTTGTGAACAAAATAAGCACCATTCAGTTTACTTCCTTTTCTTCAAAGTTCTCTTCTTTCTTTTCAATGAAGTCTCAAACGGCATAGGTTGATCTCTTTCCCTCGTCCATCTCAACCTATCTTTCTTCCAATCCATTAATATCTTCATTTCAGCATCAGATTTGTGAAAGTGCAGCTGATATTCCTTCTTTATTAGCTCCACCTTGTCTGACAATGTTCCAACTTCTTCAATTCTTCTAAGATTGTTGAACAGCCAGCTGATCAGCCTCATTCTGAATGGAAGACATTGAGGAGACTCACATTCACTTAGCAGAGCTATACAGTGATGAATAGAGGTCGTGGTGAGTCCATCCTTAGGTTGAAAACATTCTTCTCCCCCACAATCTGTATAACATAGACCTGTATGCTTTTCATTCTCAACATAGGTTCGATCTTGAAACACAATCTCTTTAGGAACAGGATGCATGTGACTGGCTTCAAGACTCAAAGATTTGGATCTGACTTTCACATTGTGCTTGGTGCAGAAAGCTCTGTAGTTTTCATCATCCAATAGATTCAGCATGTGAGCTGCATTCATGTTGAAGATAGCTTCTCTTCTTATTGCCAGACTCTGAGCTGTGTCAGTTAGATTGTAGCTCAAATTTGCAATATCTTTCCATTCTTCCACTCCCATGGTGTGCATTCTTGACAATCCAACTCTGAAAGATCCACCTTTATGTGAGCATGTGAGTAGAAGGTCAGTTCCACCATGACTTGTGCAATCTAAGTGATGAATCTTGTATTTAAGCTTTCTCATGGTGAAGTTTGTTTCAATGTAGTCAACCCTAGCTTGTTCTTTGAGGACCAGTTTGGCCATTCTGGCATCAGCTTCAACCCTCATCTGTTCTTCTTCAATGGCCAACTCTTCTTGAGCTTGTAATTCAGCTTCAAACTCTTCAGCAGCTTTTTCAGACTGATCATATGGATTGAAGTCAAATTTTTCTTTGTATAAGCCCTTCACATACTCTATGTATTCCTCCACAGTCATTCCAGCACTTTGAGCATACCTCTGGAGTTTAGCCAATTTTTCAGCTTCAGCATCAGTCTGTTTCTTTTTGGCTTCTGTATCAGCTTCAGTTTGAGTTTTCTCCATTTTATCCCTTGCACCTGCTTCAGTCTGTTCTGGGTCACTTTCATACCCAACTTTGCTTTTCATCACATTAATATCTGCCATTACTTCTTCATCCCCAGAATTCATACTCCAATCAGTTTCATAGTGTACTTCAGACTGACCAGTTTTCGTGTTGAGCCTGGTAGTCTTATAGTACCTTTTCTCCCCCTCTTGTCTTTTTCTCTTCAGCTGCTGCTTGGGGATCTCAGATTCATAAGTTGCATCAGCTATTTTCTCCCCCTGAAGCTGAGAGCCCTCTGCAATAGCTTTTCCCTTCCTGATCATACTGACTTCAGAGGTCAGTTTCAACACCACTTCCTTCAAATTTTTCAGCTCCTCTGCATTATGTGTTCTTAAAGCATGAACCTCAGTCTGCATTGCCTTCAGTCTGTCATCAAACTGAGCTGACATGTCCTTAAGAGCTTGTAACAGTACAGGAACAGTCAAGGCAACCTCAGACTGGGTTGAAGTAGTAACAGGTGTGGATGTAACAGGTGGCACAGCCTCACTCCCTCCCTGTGATTTAGGAGAATGATCATAAGCCATAGAATATGAAGTCTGTACCTCACCCAGTTTGGGGAGTAAGGCATTGGCGACTAGTGATAGAGAGTGTAAGAGATTTTGAGGTGGTACCTTATCGTGAACCAGCACAGAGCTGGTGAAAATAGCCGTTGGAATAGGCTCTGAAGCTGAGGGGGGTGGTCCCATACCGAGTACAGGTATGTCTAGGAGTGAGACATTTTCTTCAATGCTTGCCACATGTGACAGTGTGGTAGCAGTAATGTGGTGCTCCAAGTTTACTACCTTAACAGGGCTTTGGGTAGTCATGGCAGTCAGATCCAACTCGTGCTCTAGCAGAGAGAGACTGGTCTGAACTGCAGCACTGGAGGGGAGTATTAAACTCTCAGCCTCATGGAATAGTGAGTCCATTAGTGCTTGATTTGCTGTGGGGCTAGATGTGAGTGCTTTATCCAATGAACTTGGTGAGTCCATTAGGTTGGTCGCTTGTGTAGCCAGTACATCAAGATGTGGAGTGGACTGCTCAGACTGAGAGGGGATACTCTCAGACTGAGGTAGAGTTATAGGAATGTCCATACCTTGGTCAGCTTCATTTGGCCCAACCCCACCCATGTCCACCTCAGCATTTGCAGCAGGGATATTTCCCTCAGGCCCACCGTCAATTCTATCAGCATGGACATCTGAGTCTGAAGAGTCAGACTCAGTCTGTTCCTGATCAATAAAAGGATTTTCTATCCATTGTAGCATGACAGGAGTAAGTGGAGCTTCATTCTCAGTGATATTGATGTAAGTAAACATTTTTGGAGTCAGTCTGGGCAGTTCACATGTATAAAAGCGTTGATCAAGCTGATCATAAGTTTCTTTGCCCAGGGCCTCCTCAAAACCGAGTGAAAGGACACGAATAAATGGAACATCATTCGGTCGTTTGGGTTTTAGTGCTAGGGAGAGAATCTCATCAAAATAAAGCTGTGAGTATGAGATTCGTCTACCCGTTACCATAGCATGAAACAGATGAGTTTCAAACTCATTCATCTGATCCAAACTTCCCGATTTACCCCCCAAGCATCTTGTTATCATGGAAAACAAGAATTTCCATTTTCCAGTAAATAGACTGTATTTAATGACTCCCTGGGTTTCAGTCTGACCAATGAGAGGAAAAGCTTCTTCCCTGGCTTGTTGTTTGGTTCGTCTAGTCTGAAACCCTCCTTCGCCAGCCTCAGCAAGTGTTGGAAGGAGTAATGCTCTGCGAATGATTTCTTCAGTGAGAACAATGGTTGAACGCCCATTATTGTATGTGCCTGTGAGGGCAGTTCTGTCAGCATTTGCGGTGCAGGTGTACCACCATTCACATAGAACGGGAGGACACATAGTGTTTGCACAAAAAAGGCGCCATAGAGAGGATGAGCCTTCATGTACTGAATTAGTTGTTCAAAACCCCTGTTTCTACGATTGGCGGGAATTTCAGCAGTCGCCACTCTATTGTTGTCTTTAATTTGAACTCGTTGTTGAAAATCAGCCCCTGGAATCATTCTTGAGGTAACATGAAGCATCAAATTAGGGTTAGCCATGAGAGAAAAATTAAGCAAAGAATTAGAAAGCAGAAAATCTAGGTTTAAAAAATTTGAAATACTGTTAGATTTAAACTAATATAGCGAAGATTTGTAACTAATTTCGAAAAATTACAAATTAGACCCCTAGAGAATTACAACTTGCAATGAATGACCGTTGACAGGACTTGACCAAAAAAAATATTAAAAAAAATATCTACTGATTAAATAGAAAAGATACAGAAGAAAAAAATAAAAAAAATATGTTCTAAAAATACATTGAGTCTGAGGACTGTGATCAGACGGATAGTCATGAAGCTGACTTTTTAGTCAGATTGAAAAATGTTCAGACTGACATAGTGGTCAGTTTGAAATTGAAATATGACCGGACTAAGGATTTAACATGCCAAGTTCTCCTAACAAATAGAAGAACCTTTCCTCACTCAGAGGTTTAGTGAATATGTCTGCCAGTTGATCATTGGTGACCACAAACTCCAGTCTGACCTTTCCTTTCTCCACACAGTCTCGAATGAAATGATGCCTGATTTCAATGTGTTTAGTCCTGGAGTGGAATACTGGATTTTCAGTTATTTGGATAGCACTCTTGTTGTCACACATGATGGGTGTGTTTTGAATGTTGATGTCAAGATCAGCCAATTGATGTTGCATCCAAAGCAATTGTGCACAACAGCTTCCTGCAGCCACATACTCAGCTTCAGCTGTGGAAGTGGCAACTGAGTTTTGTTTCTTGCTAGACCAACTGACCAGCTTGCCTCCTAGAAGCTGACATCCCCCTGAAGTGCTCTTTCTGTCAAGCTTACAACCTGCATAATCTGCATCTGAGTACCCAATTAGTTCAAAACCAGAATCTTTAGGGTACCATAAACCAAGGTTTGGTGTACCCTTAAGATATCTGAAAATCCTCTTAACAGCTTTAAGATGAGATTCCTTAGGATCAGCCTGATAACGTGCACACAGACATGTAGAGAACATGATGTCAGGTCTGCTAGCAGTCAGATAGAGTAATGAACCAATCATTCCTCTATAAGTAGCTTGACAGACTGACTTGCCAGATGAGTCTTTGTGTAATTTGTCAGAGGTGCTCATAGGTGTTTTCATTTCAGAACTCGTTGCAAAACCAAATTTCTTGACTAGATCATGGACATATTTGCTTTGGTTTATAAAAATTCCATCTTCCTTTTGTTCTACTTGCAGACCCAGAAAGAAATTTAGTTCCCCCATCATACTCATTCTGTATTCACTACACATGAGTTCTGAAAACCAAGTGCAGAGTCTGTCATTTGTGGAGCCAAATATAATGTCATCCACATATATTTGAACCAAAATAACATGACCATTTTCCCTTTTTATGAACAAAGTTTTATCAATTGAACCCCTTTTAAAATCATTTTTAATGAGAAATTCAGACAAGGTTTCATACCAAGCTCTAGGAGCTTGTTTGAGACCATATAATGCTTTATTCAACTTCTACACATGATCAGGGAAGTTGGGGTCAACAAAACCTGGAGGCTGTTTCACATAGACTTCCTATTGCAGATCTCCATTTAGAAAGGCACTCTTTACATCCATTTGATAAACCAAGAAATCCTTGAAGGCTGCATAGGCTAGGAACAATCTGATAGCTTCAATTCTGGCCACTGGAGCAAATGTTTCATCATAGTCAATTCCTTCTTCTTGTTTGTAACCCTGAGCCACCAGTCTGGCCTTATTTCTGATCACTACTCCATCCTGATCAAATTTGTTTCTGAATATCCATTTAAGGCCAATAATGGTCTTACGCAGAGGACGTGGGACCTTTGTCCAGACATTATTTCTTATGAATTCACCGAGCTCCTCTTGCATGCCCTCAACCCAGTCTTCATCTAGTAGAGCTTGTTCAACTGTCTTTGGTTCCATCAGACTCAAGAAATTTGTATAAAAACAGAAATTTGCTGTGGCATTCTTTCTTCTGGTTTTCACACCCTCAGTTAAGGATCCAATGACAGAGGAGATAGGATGGCCTTTGACAGTCTTGATGTTGCCTGAGCTAGTATTAGGAATTTCTTCTTCTTCGGTCTGACCTCTATCAGTCTGAGTTGTTTGAAGCTGACTTTGATCAGTCTGAGCAGTCTTAGGCTGAGTATCATCAGTTCCCGTTGATTCCAAGTTTTCCAATTCTGAAGCAGTCTTGGTGTTTAGTTCATCAACTTCACTTTCTGATTCTTGATGTTGAAGAGCAGTTTCTGCATCTTGATCTTCAGTCTGATTGTCAGATTCAAACGAAGTCACTAATAATTCATCACAAAGTTTGTTTATAGTGACTAGATCAGTCTGTGACGATGATTCATCTTTGTCAGACTGAGTAGTATCATCAAAAGTGACATTTATGCTTTCTTCTACCACTTTCCTTCTTTCATTATACACTCTGAATGCCTTAGCCACACTAGAGTATCCAACAAACAGTCCTTCATCAGCTTTAGGAGACATTTTGCACAACAAGTCCCTTTGATTGAGAATATAACACTTACTTCCAAAAATATGAAAGTAATGAATGGAAGGCACTTTGTTGTGATATAATTCATATGCAGTTTTGCCATGTCTCTTCACAATAATTGATCTGTTCTGTGTAAAACAAGCAGTGTTCACAGCTTCAGCCCAGAATTTTATCTTCATGTTTCCATAACACAACATTGTTCTGGCAGCTTCAATTAATGTTCTGTTCCTTCTCTCTGCTACTCCATTTTGTTGTGGAGTTCGGACTGAGGCAAAGTTTTGCACTATGCCTAATTGATCACAAAAATCAATTAAGACTGAGTTTTTGAACTCAGTTCCATGATCACTTCTCATCTGACGAACAAGGGTGTTTTTCTGGCGCTGTTCCCTTTTTATCAAACTGATAATCTCCTCTGCAGCATCACTTTTGGCTCTTAAGAATATTACCCAAGTGAATCGAGTAAACTCATCAACAATGACCAGTGTGTACTTCTTCCCTCCTTTGCTTTCAATTCCAATTGGTCCAAAGAGATCCATGTGTAGCATGAACAGGGGTTCATCAATGGAGTGTAGCATTTTGGATGGAAATTGAGACTTCGTTTGCTTTCCAAGAACACAAGCTGAGCACACTTTGTCTTTCGTGTAAGTCGGGTCTGGCAGCCCTCTGACTAACTTGCTTTTGGATAAGGCATTGATGTTCTTGAAGTTTAAGTGAGATAACCTTCTATGCCATAACAATTTCAATTCCTCCTTTGTTTCTGTGAACAGACATGTCTCAGCTTCATCATTTGCTGTACTCAGATCCAGGCAGAACACATCTCTTTCTCTCTTGGCTAGCAGCAATGGTTTGCCCTTGGCACTATAGATTATGCCAGCTTGTTTCCTGAATCTGACTTCATGATCTTCATCAGTAATTTGACTCACACTGAGTAAATTATGTTGCAACCCTTCCACATATGCAACTCTCTTGAATGTGACAGCTCCAGCATGAATCTTTCCATATCCCCTAGTCATTGATACTCCATTGTCACCATATCTTACTTGAGGTCCATCTTCTTCCTTATAGTCCTGTAGAAAGGACTTCATTCCTGTCATGTGCCTTGATGCTCCACTGTCTAAATACCATTTTGTAGAATCCTGCACATGAAAAAGAAAGAAATTAGTTCTTTTTGGGTACCCACTTTAGAGTGGATCCATGAACTGAAAGAGGTTCAGGTGTAGATTCAATCTTGCAGTCAGTTTTGGGATTTGTATAATTCCAATTGTTGATCTCATTCATGCAATTTACAGAATAGTGACCTATGACACCACAATATTTGCAAGGAATATTTTTAAGACTGACTCTAGATGGGACTGACTTAATTTTGGAAGATTGTACATAAGGAGTCTTTGGTGGAGAGATGTTTCTTGAGGATGAATCTGATTTTGATGAGACAGATCTGGATTTTGATGACCTTGACTGTTGTGAAAATGACCAATGTTTTGATGAAACTGACTTTTGAGCATAAGAGTTTTTGAGTCTAGACCTGGTCAACAGTTTACAAAACACAGCTTCATGCCCTTTTTCACCACAGTTATAGCAATTTCTCTTGAGAGGAGACTTGGACCTTGCCTGATTTGGTGATTTATCCCTGACTAAGGTTTTTACAATGTTGGTCAGTTCCAGTAATTGGTTTCCTAATTTATCAATTGTTTTTGATTCACAACTTTTGTTGTACCCTTTGGAACTGACTGGAGCCTTACCCTTTGGTTTGCTCACAACTTTTGAAGAAACTTTGTTCAAGAGAGTCAGTTTCTGAATATCAGTCTCAGATAAAACAACACAGTCAGATTTAGAAGAAGATGAAGGCAAAAGATCATTTTTATTCAAAACTTGAGCAATTACAGGTTTAACAAATGCATTTGACATCATTATTTTATCTCCTTTCACATAAGTGAAAGTATTTGGAAGAATTTCTGGTTTAAAAATGATTTTTTCTCTTTCAGCCTTTTCAGCTTCTTCTTCCTCTTCTGTCATGTATTTCTTCAAACTAAACCCTTCACCCAAAACTGCTTGCACTTGTTTGGGTACCTGTCTGCTCAAACAATCTTCATTTTTTAAAGATGAAATACACCAAGATTTACAAATTCTTTTATAGTGCTCAGTTTCTTCTCTAAACTTGTGATTTTCTTTTGCAAGATCATTATAAGCTTCAGTCTGAGCATTTAAAAGAACTTTGTAGCTTTCTAATTCCATAATTTTATCATCTTTAATTTTTAAATTGTTTTCAAGTTCTTTGAGTTTATGTTTGAGTTCAGTCTGTTCTTCTAAAGTGGTGGTCAAGTCTATATAAATGTACTCAAATATTTGGAGTTTTTGTTCATTTGTATAAGAGTTGAAATTATGTACCTTGTAAAGTTTCGATTTGTTCCAGTCTGAGTTGCAACTCATTCTTTCAGCTTCTTTTAGATCCTTTTCGAACTGAGAAGCAGATTTCTCAGCTTCAGTTACTTCTTCCACAACAGCCATCAGACATTTGTCTTCTACTTCCTCTTCATCAGATGATAGTTCCTCATCTAACCATTCTTCAGCAAAGAAGGCTTTCTGTTCAGCTTGAGGTTTTTGAGAATTTGAACTATGGCCTTTCTTATACTTAAGATACTGGTTTCTGTATCTTTGAGCTCTTTCAGCAACTTCATCCATATGCTCAGTCTGAGCATTCTTCACTTTACAATCGGCAGCCATGTGACCATATTCATTGCATTTGAAGCATTTAACCTTTTTCAGATCAAAAGGTTTCTTTCCCTTGTACCCAGTCTTCTGTTCAAGCTTCATGGTCAATACGGCAAGTTGACTTTTCAGTTTCTTCACTTCTGAATCATCGTCAGACTCTGAATCTGAGTGTGACTCAGACTCAGATGAGTCAGCTTTAGAATAAATTTCTTTATTCCTCTTGCTAGTTGCAACTAATGCAGCTTCAGGATCTCTTGTAGTTCGTCTATGGTTGATCTTCTTTCTTTCTTGAGATTCCTCAAAATTCAGCAATAAACCAAATAGTCCTGGCAGCTTGTAGGTGGACAGTTTCTCACTCACTACAAGAGATGTAATAACAGATTCAAATTTGTTAGGTAGAATATCAACAAATTTCTTACAGATTTCATCATCTTCCTTTGTCACTCCCAGAGCTGACATATCATTTAACATGATTTGAAATCTTGTATGAACATCAGCTAAAGTCTCCTTTTCTTTCATGTAGAAGTTTTCATAATTTCTTATGAGACTGTTCAGCCGTTGTTCTTTCACTACTGGGACTCCTTCATATGACACAATCAATGTATCCCAGAGTTCTTTAGCAGTTTTACAGCCATCAATTTTTGAAAATATTTGTTCAGATACTGCATTGCCTAAAATGCTTCTGGCTTTGGGATCAAGGTTATACAGCAGCTTGTCTTGATCTGTCCATTGAGCCTTGGTAGTTTGAACCCATCTGGCACGTTGGACAACCTTATCACCTTCTTTGACTTCATCAATTATCTTGCCTGGAATTATAGGTCCTTCAGTTATGATTCTAATCATTTCTTCATGGATTCCTGATAAATGCCACTCAGCTTTAAGCTTCCAATGGGAAAAGTTATGGCCATTGAATACAGGAATTCCTTTTCCAGCCATTGTAGTTATATTAGAAGATGATGACATTGTTTTGAGATTCTAAGTATTGATCGTTTAAGATTAATAAATTTATTAAAATGTAAATCTTATTTGCTCTGATACCAGTTGTTAGGTCTCACTAAGATCTCAAACAATGGCAAATCAATCACAAACAAGTATTTAAACGTTAATTGTTATTTATCGATTGATTACTCAGTTTCAGTAATTATTATAGCGGAATTATAATAAAGAAACAATGAAAATAACACACAGTTATATTTCATTCAAAAGGTAACGATTACAAAACTCAAACTCACTATTTATACACAATTATAGTGAGTTTGATAAGGATCAATCTAAGAAGATCTTTTAAACATATAAAAGATATTGACTAACTAGACTGCCTTAAATCACGCCTGACTTCTCTCATGAGTCTGAGTTAGTCAAACTGAGTCACTCAGACTCATGTCACTCAGACTGAGTCACTCAGACTCAGACTTTGATTAACAGATTTATTAATCTTGGGATAGATCATTGTTTTTCCCAACAGTATGATTTTTATGAAATGGGTCAAAGTGGGCAAAATGGGTTAAGTGTAGAATTATATGATTTGTATGTATAAATTGTATGAATTAAGTGTAGAAGTTGTATGAATTAAGTGTAGAATTGTATGTATAAAATTGTATGAAGTTGTATGATTTTCATAAAGTGTAGAATTGTATGGTTTGTATGTATAAAATTGTATGATTTAAATGTGTAGAATTGTATGGTTTGTATGTATATAAGTTTGTATAATGTAGGTTTAGTGATTAATTTCGGAGTAATGATACCTTAGGTCTGAAATTAATCGATCCCGTAGAATACCCGTCCGAAATTAATTTATTAGAAATTAATTTCGGAAAGTCCCCATTTTGGGACTGCTTTTTGAATGTTTTGTCTCATTTAGGATATAGATGTGTATAATTGATATACTATTTAAGAAAAATTTGGTTATCATTTCTCCTTTACTCCTACGAATATGTGTTCAATACACAGATGACTGTTATGTTTATTGTACTTGTTCTATACAGATGACTAGTTTAGCTCACAGAGGAGATGCCGGAGGTGATCCACCCGGTGGCCATTGGGATCCCCCTAGGGGTCATAATATTGGTAAGAATATTACTTGTTGGTTTTATTATGTTTGTTTAATTTGTTCATTTGAATTTTTCAGATTCTGTAAAGAGGCAACGTGGAAAAACATCAAATAAAGAGTTGCGGGACTTGTGGAGAAAAAATGGTAACAAGCCTTTGAAGATCGACTTTGATGACAGAGACTTAAGGACTTCTAAGCCCATTGGGCCATACGGCTCAAAGTTTATTTCTTTGATCGGTACCCTTGTGAATGACAACGACTTCCCGAAACATTACGACAGCTGGGCAAAGGTGCCAATGGAATCGAAGAGGTTGATTATGCCCGAAGTGCAGGTTTGTTTTGGTTTTTATTACATTTTCGAATATTTATTAAATCTATACATTCTAACTATTATTTTTTGAATTGTAGAAATACTTCGATATTCGTAATTGGTTTGATGGTGGTCAGAGGGAGGTTTGGGCTAGAGCCGCGTTGGATTGGACATGTAAGGAGCGGTATAAGGATGCGAAAAATGATTTCAAGAAGGATCATTTTATTGGACGGGGTGGGTACGACAATCTTGATTTTCTTAGGGAAAATCCCCCACCAGGAGTTGATTATAATCGTATTTGGCTTCCATTTATGAACCGGATGACAGACCCGAAGTTCATAAGCCGTTCACTGAAAAACTCGCAAAACAGGGGCAAACAAAAGTTTGCGAGTAAACATGGAAGTCGATCCTATGCATTAAGGAGGGACTTAAAGGTAAGTAACTTTTTAATTCTTAGTTTTAATATTATTCATATAATTTGTGTTTGATTTGTTATTATACTAATTTATTTCATTTGTTTGAAGCAACGTGAGGACCCGGAACACAAATATCCAAGTCTTCTCGATGATTATCGAGATCATCATACGAATAAAGATGGAATTTGGGTCTCTGAGGAAGCTTTCGATTTGCATGTAAGTAATTAGGGTAAAAGGGTAAAACGGGTCAAAGTGGGCAAAATGGGTTAAATGGATAAAAGGGGTCAAAGTGGGGGAAGATGGGTAAAATGGGTCAAAGTGGACAAAATGGGCTAAATATATAACGGGTCAATGTGGGCGAAATGGGTAAAATGAGAATAAACATGGTTAAAATTGGTCATTTGAGTCAAATGGGTCAAGGTGGGCGAAATGGGTGATATATTACTAACCAAATACAACTAACTTATAATTATTCTTATTTGGTTTATTTTGAAGCGACAAATGACGGATTTGAGGACGAGCTCCCCCTCCGCAAGTGAAGGAGAAATATTGGATGAGGTATTGGGAACTCGAAGCGGTCACCAACGAGGTCGGGGAAGAAAATTACCGATCTCTATCACGGGAGAAGGATCTTTGATGACCCCGTCTTCGAGAGAAAAAGGAAAGAGGCCTATGCAAGAACCAAATGTGATGACAACGGATGATTTCCAACGATACATGCAAGCACTTCAAGCCGCCAACCCGGGTATTGTTTTTCCCAACCTTCCAATGCCTAGTCAAAACGTGGAGGAGAACGAGGAGAACGAGGGGAACGAGGAGGATGATGATGACGAGGATAGTTGATGGTTAGTGTTTTTGTTTAAATCAAATTAATGTTGAATGTTTGTCATTGTTGACGGTTTGGAACAATTTGGAACAATTTAATATCGACGGTTTGTAAGAATATTTAATATCGACGGTTTTGGAACAATTTGTAAGCGGATTTGAAGTTTATGATAATTTAGATTATTTGTTTATTGTTTTGTTTTTTAATTTTTGTTGGGAATAAGCTGTTTGGAATAAGCTGTTTGGATCGAAATAAGCAGGAAGCCGGGAATTAAGCTGTAAATAAGCTGCTGTTAAAATAATATTAATTAATTAAATAACTAATAATAAATAAATAAAAAATAAAAAATAATTAATTAAATAAATAAAAAATAATTAATTAATTAATTAATTAATTATTTAATTATTTAATTAATTAATTAATTAATTATTTAATTTATTAAGTAATTAATTAATTAAATAATTAATTAAAAAAACGGGTTTGAAAAAGTCAAAGTGGGTCCCACGTGTCGTCGCTATAGGTTGTTTGAAATCGTTGCCAAACACCTTTTGCCACGACTCTTTGGCGACGACCCTTTAGCAACGATTTGTCGTCGCCAAAGGTCTTTAGCAACGACTTTTTCACCTTTGCACGATTTCAAATCGTCGCTGTAGGACCTATTTGTTGTAGTGACACTCCTTTAAGCTATCACGATTCTGTTTACAACAGGGTCGTCTCTAGTTTTTCGAGGCCCTGGGCAAGCAATATCCGATATATAACTTGTTTTTGGAGGGCCGAACACATGTAATAAATATAATTTTAATGAATTGCCAGTATCATATACTCTTTTTATTCTACTATACTTTTTAAGCTCCCTACACCTTACAACTTTAGACTTAATACTTATGATATATTAGATTCAGACAAAAAAAACTAATACCATACATCAACGAAGTAAATTTGACCTTTTTAATCATTTTTGGTCTTACTTATCATATCTTAAAAAACTACATTCCCGGCGGACAAAAAACAACATCCAAAGATATTTCAAAATGAAATTGATTATCCGAAGCATAAACGAACTGAAGTAATTCTTGAGGATTTATTGTTTGGCCATCTTTGACGAGGCAATCATCCCCTTCTCTTTTGAGTAGGTCGATTGGTATGCGGGATTGAAACCCTTTGCAAGTTAAGTATAGTCTATAAATAGTACAATTGCTTATGTTATAAAGTGTTACTCGCCACTCTTGTGGTGCACCTGTAGACTCTTGAGCGATGGTAAAGTTGAGTATACGTTCTTGGCCATAAACATCTAAGACAATTACACACAATAACCGTAAGATATCAATAAACATGCGTAATCAATACAAAAATAAGTTAGAATGATCGTATGTATACCTCTCAACATAAGGCAACTGCAGATAAATAAACAAATATGTTTTATGATATGTGCCATTAGATGGTGATATCGTCCCTGTCACTTGCCTGGTACATTTTATACAATTAACCACAATATATATACATAGTTGAATAACTCAACCTTCATATTTAACTTTTAAGAAATAAAATAAATGTGTTATATATGGTTGCAAATTAATTAAATTTCAGTTTTTAATCAGATTTAAACGTTAATCAGTTTCAATAATGGAAGGCTTTTTCATCATAATATTTTGTTTTAATATAACTTATATTTTCATCATTGCATTTATTTATAAGATTTTGATAATCCGTTAAAATTATGGTTATCGTTTTAGGAATTAAATTAAAAATAAACATTAAATAATATTAATAATTAATCTAAATTGTAATGGGTTTGCTAAAATAATGAACACATATTTTACAACATTTAATAAACTTAAATTTTCTTTCTATACTGATAAATATATTTAATACACATTATTTGTGTAGGTTTTTAACTTTGAGTATTACACTGATAAATATATTAACTTGTCGGGCATGAATGGCTTGAGGTGTTTGATTTTGTTGAGGTTCTATTTCTTTGATTGCCTTCGATCCATTACGTTTATAAGTTGTAATAATACAAGCATGGTTTTGCTTATATAACAAAACGTGCATATTTAATATATTCAGTTTGATTATATATATATTAATGTGAACTTTGAAAAGTTTCAATTCGACGGGGTGAAAAGTGTAGAGAAGTTAGATGATTGACAATATTAATGATGGGCGAATTAAAAAATGATTTACATCTCTAGCTGTTAATTACTATTTCTATTTTGTTTAATTTTACTTTTTAAAATATAAACTTAAATGCGAAACTCATAAAAAATATGTTTTTGTTAAAAAATCTTCAAATCTATATAATTTTAATCATACATATTAAACTAACTCTACAAATTTTTATCTATTTACATCTTTTTCTTAATTAATCGTGTCTTTCAACAATATAAGTTTTTTTTTATCACTAGACATCTATCGAAATAACCTTTTATAACTTCTTCATAATAAACAATGACCCCCAATGTGACAACCGCGAATTTCGTAACACGTTTGCGTTTTATCATCTACCGTTATTTTGCTTATTTTATTTTGACCCTATTATTATTGGTATTTATTTTGTTTCACGCGATATTGGTTTAGTCGGGATTTAAATTATTGTTTCGTCCTTCGTGACGTAAACGTTATAGTACCTAAGTGCCTAGCAATTATAAGTATTCTCGTAAGTTAATATTGGTATTTTAAAGCCTTCGTCTTTTCGAGAAAAGTTAACGTTTAAAATATTACAAAAGTTACCCTCAAAACAAAAATCTATTACAAAGTTAGTCCTTTAACGGAATCTGACGAAAACCTTTACAATTTCAGTCCTTTCTAACGGACCAACTAACTGGGCAGGGGAAAGTGGCCAGGACGGCGCACATGAGGTGTGTGCTGCGTCCTGGCACCTGCTGTTCCACAAAATTCCAAAATCGGGTTTCTTGCTTTTCTTGAGATGCCAAACCACATGCTAGCATGTGAAACCTGCCCAAATCTTTCCCCAAATGATATAGGATGAGTGAAATGTATATCCTTGACCATATTTCACCATCTCTCATTCCAAAACTAAACCTTAAACAACTTTTCCATCACTTTCTTCATTTTGTATCTTTCTTCAACACATTTTCTCTCTAGTTTCTTTTCATTTCCAGAAACTTTGAGAGATCAAAACCCCATTCAAAGGTGGTAGATGTGTTAGGAAAGATCATCGGAAGACATACAAGTGATCATACAACTTTCGGTAAGTGTTTTGCTTCAAAATTCTATCTTTTTCTTACACTAATCTTCTCCTTTGGAGTCTAAGAGTTTACTAACCAAACTCTATTATCTTGCAAGGAATTTACTCACCAAGGTTTCCATCTTCAATTTACTTTTAAGTTGGAAGACTTTTGAACCTTGAAAATTCGGTAAGAAAACTCCTTTGTAACCATTTTTCTTCCTTAATACTTCCTCCAAAAATTTACTTCTAACATATTATTTCTTTTGATGGTATGGAGCTCTTGTCACTCTACACCTTTCTTGACAACTTTCCGATTCATCTTTGGAGTTCAAGAATTCCACCTTTGGGAAAATCGGTAAGTAATCCTTAAACACATTTCTTTCCATCATTCCTTATGAAAAGTCACCATCTAACATATCTTTTCTTTGCTTAGAGTTTTCTACTCTCTTTACTTCCTTGAAGATTTCCGGCAAAAGTCTCTAACTCTTTTACCATCTCAAGACTTTCCGGTAAACTTTCATATTCTCCATCTTTACGTTTTTCCGTTTAATTCTTCATTTTACCACCTAAAACTACTTTAAAACTTGATAACATGACTAAATGACTAAAATAACTAATTATCTAAAGAAATCACTTTAAACATAATACTTGTCATGATAATAAGTTATTAGAACATTTTAACCGAAAATGATATATAAACGTTAAAACCGGATAATTTCATATACGTTTATTAGTAAATTCTTTCCGAAAATGTTCCAACACTTTTATTACATTTAGTGGACTTAAATCTAAGTAATTTATGAATAATATGTATTATATATAAACTTAACAAAATATAACTAAAACTTGTAAAATCTTGTAATAAGCAAATATATAAATATGTATATAATATATAAGTTTAACTATAAGTTATTTGACTAAATAACTTCACTTAACAATCTGTAAATATTCACCTAAGACGTTAACTAACCTACCGGATCGAAAACGATGAAAACGAACATGCTGAAAACTGGGAAAGCAGCACTGTGCGCCGTCCCAACCATAGGAACGACGCAGTGAGCTGCAATCCCAGCCAGGACGACGCACAGTGTGGTTGTGCGCAGTCCTGGCGGCTGTTTCGCCATTTTCGCGTATTTTCGACATTTTTAAGCATACGTAACCCTAATCTAGTATACGTAAAGTATTATAAACTGTTAAATATGTGTTTTGGACTCAAAACATAAACGCAATCTCAAATTATATATTATTTACCATTATAAACATTTAAAACGTCTTTTTATCGTCTAAACGTTTATCTCTCCGAAAACGATTAAATCTTCGATTTTTTTTAAACTTAAACTTTTATATAACTTTTATAAACTGATTTCTAATAATATTTTTCTCAAATATTCAATTTACATCTTTAAAATATTCAAATTTGTCAAAGGTTGACTTTCGTTGACTTTGACCGAGTCAACTATCCTTGATATTGACTCTGGTTGACTTGACTTAGGTTGACTTTGACTTAGTTGACTTTGACCATGGTTGACTTTGACTTCGGTTGACTTTGACTTTGGTTGACTTTGACTGAATCTAATACTCCTTTCAACGATATTCCTGGTAGTCACTTTGGGCTCGGATATCATTCCTATCTAATCATATTTATAAACTTAAATCATCGATGTCATTATCGACTCGAAATATCAAATACTTTTTATTCGTCACCTCGCTACGACTTATCGCCGGTGGATTCGACGACTTTGATCTAAATATTTATTATTCGTCTAAACTCTACTAAATTCTAATATTTAATACAACGTTAATTAATACGAGGCTAAACCTATTACATTAGAGATACTTAGACCTTTTATGTCTTATGCTAGGGCACTTAGGCGGTGGAGTATTATTCTCCAGTTTGTGTCTACCCGACATACTTATCGCTGATTCGTGAGTTATTCGATGCCCTTTTACCGTTTTATAAATTTTACTTCGGGCATGTCTAGCGTTAACTAAATTTTTATATATCTTGATTATGCATGTTTAGATTATGATGCCTTTAGATTTAGTGTACCTTACTTATACGGCCTTGGTGGTAGTATAAGGCCCTCGATTAAACACCTGTTAACTCTAGTTGAGCCATCGGTATTTATATATAGATCTATATGGGTTTTACAAATCCTCATCCCTCACTATGCGCAGGGATGTTATTGCCGCGACGTTTATCTCGTAACTACCTTAGTTGGACACACTAAGGCAGAGGGTTATTGTTGCCTTTACTTTGTTGCCTTTACGTGTTGCCTTTACATTACAATACGGTTCAGGTGTAGATAAATAATCTAAGGTTGTTGCATATATCTTACATTGCCTATAAATCAAGATATTAACCATTTTTACTATTTATTTCTAACTACATTTTCTAATGGGTCAAAATCTTCAAAATATTATGTTTTTATAAAATACGAATAACCCACCAACTTTATGTTGACGTCGTATTTTTAACGCTTTTCAGGAGGTTGAGTTTTGCATTGATTATGGAGTTACTATTTTTGCTTTGGAAATTGTATGGACTTTCGAAGAGACTTAGCTAGACGTAGTTAGTTTCTATTTAGGCCATGTACTATTTTGTATTATTTTATTTGTATTATTGTAACTCCTAAACTTTATTTAATGTAATCTTATTGTTATAGTATTTATTCGATGTAATACTTGGTCTTCTGATACCTAATATGCTGCACATCTCGGCTTTCCGCCTGCGCGGGGTGTGAGAGAAATTGGTATCAGAGCCAATGGTTATAGCGAACTAAGTGGCTCCCTTTGTGAATCACTTAGACTATGACTTTAGGCTTATATTGATCTACTCTGAAAACCTTTTGTGTGCATTCCCTTTGACTTTTATATATTTTGTCTTTACTCGTTTTAACGTTGAGTTTAATCTCGAGTTATGCACACACTCATATTCCTTTTATTTTCTTCCCAGACAATGATGCCCCAGGGAACTCTTAAGCGTAAGCAACCGACACCGCAGAACAACGAGAGTAACTTAGTCGATCGATTCGAGACGATACTTACGGAAAGCTTTGCCGCTATCTTACCCGATCTCGTGACGAAGGTTATTGTGAAAGTCCTGAAGAGTATTCGAGAATCTACACCTAGTGGAGTAAGCTTTGATACGGAACCCAGTAATGCCGAGTACGGTGACATACCACAGGACACTAAGGTTCAACCTAAGACTAGTGGTAAGAGAAACCGAAACTCCCATTGCAAGAAAAATAGTCGTAAGTGTAATCGAAGACCACAAAAGACTAAGAATCGCGTAGCTACACCTACACAGGGTTGGAGAGATCGCCCTAAGTGTAACAAGTGTGGAGGTGGCCACGCTAGTGAAGTCGCATGTTGGAATTGCAAGAGATGCAAGAAATCAGGACACACGGAGCGTTTCTGCAAGATTACTCCCGGATCATGTTACGAGTGTGGTACTTTTGGACACTATCGTGACAATTGCCCTAGTTTGGATCCCTCTCCTTTCAACTTTCCTCCTCCTACCATCACATCAGACAGCGGAGTGGTAGGAACTCAAGATGTGAAGTTGCCATAGTTTGATGCTTGCTACCGTAACCCATTGGATCGCTTACGTGGAATTGCTTTGTTCTATCTGATGTTATTGTATTTTATTTGACATTGTTGTACTTCATTTATTCAGTTTATGTAAAACTTTGAACTTCGGATTTACTTATTTAATCTGATTATCCTTTTATCCTTATGAATGTTGTATCTTTAAATCTGATGGTATGATGTCTTGTTTATTCTAGCGCGACCATCATTATGACTACTTTCTTTAACACTCTTGTACTATTGTTGCAACTTATTATTTTGAACCTTCCTTTTTCCCGTAAGAGGATTACTAAGTCCTGCTATAGAGTATAATTAAATTATCTAAGCATGATTTGTGACTCACCTTATTCTTTCACTTATTCAACTATCCTTATTCCTATCTTCATTTACTCCTCTTAAATCGGTTTCACGCCTCGTGACTTTCGACTCGTGTTATCCCTAGAAGAGGTGAGAAGATTTCGACTCGTAACTTTTCCACGCCTTACTTCTTCGTAACCCCAGTAAGTTAGACTTCACCTACGATGCAGAGTTGGCAGACGATTAGCCGTGGAAGAACTTCGAAGACTTCGTCGGAACTACATTTTTACCTTATTGAACGTTCATGTTCTATCAAATTCTTCCTCGTCGAAGCTGAGAATCCCCATTATCGTTTCTATCATGGATTGACTATCTGCGCATCGTGCCAAGTTCGTGTACCGCAAAGGATGATTCGTATGCCTTTACCAGCAGTGATCCGTTACCCGATCTACACTACAAATCCGTTTGAAGCCGATGTCGGTGTTATCAAAATCCCTCGTCACCCTGTAATCACCATTTTCCCTTTTAGCACAACCACATGATCATTCCTTGTTCATTTCATATTCTTGATTATACGACCCATTCATTACATATCATTATCGATTCTTTCACCCCATATCTTATTTTCAATAAACCTTTGTTCTCTACGTAGTCTTAAACGTATATCCATTCATACCATGCCTTTGATGTATCCGTCACCTTTTCGCTATCGTGTCTACTTCTCCGTCATTTCATATTTTCGACCTTCTAATCATCTCACATTTCTAAACTCCCCTCGAAGTGCGTAATCGTGATATTATCCCGTCATGCGTGAGCTTAATTAATTCACCGTTCGTTTCGCGTTCGGGATTATCTCATCGCTCATATCATTTCATCTTCTTGATCACCTTCCTTTATTCTTTTCGCCTTCGCGATTTCATCTTCGTCAAATCATATTTCAAACCATCTTAAATCTGAAGAAATCGCGAGCATATGGTTAAGGTTATTCGACTTACCTTGTCCACCCGTTGAAGATGTGTGTGGTACTAAGGATGAGAAATTAGCCAATACTCGTGAGTAAACGAATGTGTCACACCCCGCTCAAAGCGGAAACACGGAGCGTTCCAGTTACTGATATCAAGAGTCAAGGATTACAACATACAACCGTAAACAGAACATCAAAATATATTAATCATGCCTCAAGGTCTTAAAATACAATACATAACCGAATGTGAAACCAAAGTCAAGTACAAATACAATACAAATGTCAAATACTCGGATCATAAAGGAATTACGTCAAGCAAAACGAATTCCAAATACAATAAATAGATGATCCCAAAATAAGCAAGGCATGATCAAATAAATCCTCAAACTCCTGAAAAAGCGTTAAAAACGACATCAACACAATGTTGGTGAATTATTCGCAATAAGTAAATAAAGATTGACCCAATAAAAGATTTAATAATCAATTTAAGTTTCAAAGCATATCTTGATGTATAACCCTAGTGTGAGTATAGATACCAAAGATTTAAACATACACTGAACCTGACCACAAATCCCCTAACCTAAGGCGATGCAATACCAAAGGCAACAAACAATCATACGGCCATAACATTCACTCGTAGGGATATCCTAACAAGTAATGAGGGTTGGTCAAACCCATATAGATCTATATATATGCAACCGTGGGAAATAAGCTAACAAGTGTATAAGGGGGGCTTACCCAAGCCTAAGAAGCATCCTAATCTAAGGTGATACTGATACACTAGGCATACAGGATATACATCATATAATAGTTCAAAAACGCCTTCCAGCCCAAAATAATAAGAGAAAAGGGGCTACGAATAACTCACAAAATAAGCTCGGCAAGAGATCGGGTAATAATCAATAAGAAGCTAATAATCCGCCACCTAAGTGCCCTAAATCAATATAACAAAGTCTAAGTATCTCAATAACATAGTTCGGTTTAGCCTTGTCGGTTAAGTTTAGAGTTTAAGATTTAATAACGTATTCCAACGATTTCCAAGTCGAGTCGTGATGACGGTTCAAGGTGACGATGTTCCGCGCCGATAGAGGCGATAGGAAAATATCGATAATTTCACGTCATAAAGACTTTTAGAAGGGAATAACGTTCCGAGCCGAACTTGACTAACAGGAACGTCGATTGAAAGGAATACTGTTACCAAAGTTTATTGAAATCGACCAAAGTCAACGTCGAAGATGTTGACTTGGTCAAAGTCAAAGATGTTGACTTGGTCAAAGTCAAAGTCAACCATTTATAGAAAAGTCAAAATCAAAGATTTATAGAAAAGTCAAAATTGATGATTTTTTAGATTTGAAATATGACTTTGATAATTTAGGAGTAAAAGACTTTTATTTCAGAATAATGGAGTAAAAATGATTTGTGACGGTTTTAACAATTTTCCTGTAAAAGTAAATAAACGTTTGATTAAATTTTCTCGATAAAGTTTAAGATTGCGATATGTCTTTGAGTCCAAAGACGTTAATTTGACTTATATGATACTTTTATACATAATAGGTTACTGATATAAGTTTAAAGTCAAAACACGTTACGAGTCTAAGTCGAAAAGTAACAAGAAAACGAATTTTCAAAGGATCAGACCCCCGGTGCTGCGCACCTATGGGTAGGTGCTGCGCACCGGGATGATTCCCGTTAACGAATTTTACGTTTTTGTCGAAAACTGCTTCGTTTGACGTTTTAAGGTGAAAGTGTAAACTGATCAAATGTTAGTTTAGGTTCATTTAACATTTTCCAAGTGTCATATATGTCTAAATGTGTGGTTTTACATATATTTATCATAAGATATGTTAATTTCGGTAATAATCTCATCTTAACATATTTTACACGTTTTAAGTCCAAGATTTCCGAGATTGATAGGTGTTGGTCTAATATGTTAACCTAACCATTTTTCAAGGCTTTAAACCGAATTTAAAGATAATGAAATGAAATAGTTTAGAGATTATAAAGGTTTTACCGATTTCACCCGCAAGACGTGTAGATGATTGAAACTTGCAAGGATTTCGGAAAGAGAGACTTTATGATGGTGGTGGTGAGGAGGTCAAGAGCTCCAAAATACAAAAGTCCATCATTAGTAAATGTCTCATAAAGAAAAGAAATCAAGATTTTCGGGGAAGTTTGCTTACCAAAACTCGTGGTGGAGTTCTTCACCGAAAAGTAGCAAACACTTCCAAAGGTAGTGGAAGAATATGGGAACAAGGACTTCCATTAGTCACATAAATAAGAGAAATGTTAGAGGTTTCTAAATAGAAGGAAAATATAGAAGGTTTTGGAGAGTTTTCTTACCGAAGTCGAAATGTGACGTTTCTTCAAGAAAGTCACCGAAAGCTCCACAACTCCGAGGGTATAAAAGAGAGTAACAAGCTTGTAAGACAAGGGAAAGAGATTTTATGTTAGAAATTCCAACCAAGTGGAAGAAAAGAGAAGGAATGAAGGAAAACCTTAAGAAGTTTCTTACCGAAATGTGTAGAACTCAAAGGTTGTTTGTATGAGATGACTTCTCCATTCTTTTACTTGGATTCTCTCTTTCAATTGAGGGTATTAAGCTCTTATTTTCTCTGGAATACTTGAGAGAAAAGATGAGTTTGGTTGAAGAGAGAATATGAGAAAAATGATAAAGTGATTAATTGTTTAAGTTGGAAATTTGGAAAGAGAAATGGTCCTAACATGCTTTGAGATCCACATTTGAATCTAACATACCCAAATGAGGGAGTTTGCAGGAAAAATCACGTGAAAAGGAGGTTTAGAACCTCAAGAATTTGACCACAAAGTCGAAATTGGAATTTAGCCGAAAATGCACAAGGTGCTGCGCACCGGGCTTCATTTGGTCCATTCCGTTATCTTTTCGTTAAAGGACCAGATTTGTAACAGATTCCGTTAGTTCTCCGTTAAAGGACTAACTTTGTAACAGATTAAGTTAGAAGACTAACTTTGTAATGAAATTTCGAAATATGATTTTTCTTAACCGACGATTATGGCGTAAACACAATACTTAAATAACGCGAGTATACTAGATATTAGGCACTTAGGTGATTCTAAAGCTTCCGTCTCGAGAGACAAAGTGATAAAATACATAAACCCGACTCAAATGCATAAAACGTGAGTAAAATAAAGCGAAATGCAAGGGTCCAATTCATTGCGAATAAAAAGAGTAATAATCGATAAATAAAATATACCTCGAAAAGACGGATTGTCACAGCATTTCCGCAGAGATTTCTGAACTCCTTTTAAGTTGACAAACTGAAATCTAACATTTACCGTATTCTTGGAACAACGCCTTTTGCGAAGTTCCCTTGATTTTTCCTAGCACCTTCGGAGGTGGCAGAGTTTGCCTGATCAGGGTTATTAATTGTCTGATAGCAATATTATACGTCTTAGTCACTATCCGTGAAGTGCACGTGTGAAATCTTCAAAGAAGAAAAAAAAATGAGTCCATATAGTTGGGATTATTATTAAGAGCTTTATAAGCTAACGGTAGAGATCCGTTAATTTTACCCCTACAACCGATGACTCATTTGATCAAGTTTAATTCTTATTACCCTACAGAAGTTGATCTTCGGTCTTATTATCATCAATGAAAGACGACGTACTCAAGACCATTTCCATTCTCCTTACGATAACTACGAGTTCGTGCAATGCCGTCTGATTTGACAAACGCGCAAGCAACTCTCGCAAATTTTAAGAAATCTTATTCACCCTTTGTACCTCGCCAAGTTCCTGATGTTCCCTATCAACGACGTTCATATAACCGTGAAGAGCATAAAGAATACCCTACTTAATTTTGAATTCATTCAGAAGAGACGCCCGTACGCTAAGTATCCAAGGTGCAAGATTTATTAGTATGAGGTTCAGTTTATCGACCACGTGTTTAACGTAAAGAATACTTATTAGATTATTGCCAATGTCTAAACCGTGGAGAAAATAACTTCTACCATAAGCACCTAACGATATTCATTCATCGTGAAAATAGTCGATTCCTTTCATAAATTCATTGAGAATTCTTTCGAATATCGTTGTTGATGACGAAACCTTTACAACAGATAAAACCATATCTGATGGTCCCGGTCGGAAGAATGATTTCTATTGATTGGAACAATGCGATGTTGCTACCATTCTCAATTGACCGGTGAGTACCGAGAACCATACCGAGATACCAGTAAGATAAAGTGTACCGAGTACGCTAAATTCGAGAATTTCCCGTATTCGACAATTCGAAGAATTTTTAATAATAAGATCACCTCTGAGAAAAGTTGCGTTGGAACGAGACTGTGAAATTGATAGCTTCCGAATCGAGTTAGTGAGACCCCTGACGTGGTTAATCATATAAAGACAAGCCAACCTATTCGCCTACGTTTGCAATTATTCCTGTGCAGAGAGCTCGAAAGCTCAGTTTATTCGATCAGAGAAGAATGAACGTTTTTTTTTAGTTCAGTTCATCATCTAGAGAGAAAGAATGACAACGCATTAATCATCATTAGAATTCGTGATTTTCGGAACTTCGTATGATCGCAAATGCAAGTCTCACTTGTGTCTCGCCAAGTTTGTCGGATATCTGTGAAGAGAATTTTATTTGATCCGCAAGACAATTCGAGTTCGTCACTTGTTTATCCTTTGAATATTATTCTCGTAAATCTCTATTATTATTCCTTGCCGAGCGGAGGACTACGACTGTCTGAGGATAGCAAACGAGGAGTCGCCCGTAGGTTGCTCCACATTCTATTTGTTCGCTCGTAACTCGCGTTTACGTCCTTTTTGGAGAACCGCGATGTAGCTGTTTAGCTCGTTTCATACCTATGTTTTTCTTTTATTCATATCCATCCAGTTACTTTTTCTGGAGTCATTCGAAGATGTTGTGATTTTATCCACATCCTTCCTTATGCCTTTGTCCAGAGTCTTACTCATAAGTAATTTCGAGGACGAAATTCTTTTTACTTGGGGAGACTGTGACAACCGCGAATTTCGTAACACGTTTGCGTTTTATCATCTACCGTTATTTTGCTTATTTTATTTTGACCCTATTATTATTGGTATTTATTTTGTTTCACGCGATATTGGTTTAGTCGGGATTTAAATTATTGTTTCGTCCTTCGTGACGTAAACGTTATAGTACCTAAGTGCCTAGCAATTATAAGTATTCTCGTAAGTTAATATTGGTATTTTAAAGCCTTCGTCTTTTCGAGAAAAATTAACGTTTAAAATATTACAAAAGTTACCCTCAAAACAAAAATCTATTACAAAGTTAGTCCTTTAACGGAATCTGACGAAAACCTTTACAATTTCAGTCCTTTCTAACGGACCAACTAACTGGGCAGGGGAAAGTGGCCAGGACGGCGCACATGAGGTGTGTGCTGCGTCCTGGCACCTGCTGTTCCACAAAATTCCAAAATCGGGTTTCTTGCTTTTCTTGAGATGCCAAACCACATGCTAGCATGTGAAACATGCCCAAATCTTTCCCCAAATGATATATGATGAGTGAAATGTGGATCCTTGACCATATTTCACCATCTCTCATTCCAAAACTAAACCTTAAACAACTTTTCCATCACTTTCTTCATTTTGTATCTTTCTTCAACACATTTTCTCTCTAGTTTCTTTTCATTTCCAGAAACTTTGAGAGATCAAAACCCCATTCAAAGGTGGTAGATGTGTTAGGAAAGATCATCGGAAGACATACAAGTGATCATACAACTTTCGGTAAGTGTTTTGCTTCAAAATTCTATCTTTTTCTTACACTAATCTTCTCCTTTGGAGTCTAAGAGTTTACTAACCAAACTCTATTATCTTGCAAGGAATTTACTCACCAAGGTTTCCATCTTCAATTTACTTTTGAGTTGGAAGACTTTTGAACCTTGAAAATTCATTAAGAAAACTCCTTTGTAACCATTTTTCTTCCTTAATACTTCCTCCAAAAATTTACTTCTAACATATTATTTCTTTTGATGGTATGGAGCTCTTGTCACTCTACACCTTTCTTGACAACTTTCCGATTCATCTTTGGAGTTCAAGAATTCCACCTTTGGGAAAATCGGTAAGTAATCCTTAAACACATTTCTTTCCATCATTCCTTATGAAAAGTCACCATCTAACATATCTTTTCTTTGCTTAGAGTTTTCTACTCTCTTTACTTCCTTGAAGATTTCCGGCAAAAGTCTCTAACTCTTTTACCATCTCAAGACTTTCCGGTAAACTTTCATATTCTCCATCTTTACGTTTTTCCGTTTAATTCTTCATTTTACCACCTAAAACTACTTTAAAACTTGATAACATGACTAAATGACTAAAATAACTAATTATCTAAAGAAATCACTTTAAACATAATACTTGTCATGATAATAAGTTATTAGAACATTTTAACCGAAAATGATATATAAACGTTAAAACCGGATAATTTCATATACGTTTATTAGTAAATTCTTTCCGAAAATGTTCCAACACTTTTATTACATTTAGTGGACTTAAATCTAAGTAATTTATGAATAATATGTATTATATATAAACTTAACAAAATATAACTAAAACTTGTAAAATCTTGTAATAAGCAAATATATAAATATGTATATAATATATAAGTTTAACTATAAGTTATTTGACTAAATAACTTCACTTAACAATCTGTAAATATTCACCTAAGACGTTAACTAACCTACCGGATCGAAAACGATGAAAACGAACATGCTGAAAACTGGGAAAGCAGCACTGTGCGCCGTCCCAACCATAGGAACGACGCAGTGAGCTGCAATCCCAGCCAGGACGACGCACAGTGTGGTTGTGCGCAGTCCTGGCGGCTGTTTCGCCATTTTCGCGTATTTTCGACATTTTTAAGCATACGTAACCCTAATCTAGTATACGTAAAGTATTATAAACTGTTAAATATGTGTTTTGGACTCAAAACATAAACGCAATCTCAAATTATATATTATTTACCATTATAAACATTTAAAACGTCTTTTTATCGTCTAAACGTTTATCTCTCCGAAAACGATTAAATCTTCGATTTTTTTTAAACTTAAACTTTTATATAACTTTTATAAACTGATTTCTAATAATATTTTACTCAAATATTCAATTTACATCTTTAAAATATTCAAATTTGTCAAAGGTTGACTTTCGTTGACTTTGACCGAGTCAACTATCCTTGATATTGACTCTGGTTGACTTGACTTAGGTTGACTTTGACTTAGTTGACTTTGACCATGGTTGACTTTGACTTCGGTTGACTTTGACTTTGGTTGACTTTGACTGAATCTAATACTCCTTTCAACGATATTCCTGGTAGTCACTTTGGGCTCGGATATCATTCCTATCTAATCATATTTATAAACTTAAATCATCGATGTCATTATCGACTCGAAATATCAAATACTTTTTATTCGTCACCTCGCTACGACTTATCGCCGGTGGATTCGACGACTTTGATCTAAATATTTATTATTCGTCTAAACTCTACTAAATTCTAATATTTAATACAACGTTAATTAATACGAGGCTAAACCTATTACATTAGAGATACTTAGACCTTTTATGTCTTATGCTAGGGCACTTAGACGGTGGAGTATTATTCTCCAGTTTGTGTCTACCCGACATACTTATCGCTGATTCGTGAGTTATTCGATGCCCTTTTACCGTTTTATAAATTTTACTTCGGGCATGTCTAGCGTTAACTAAATTTTTATATATCTTGATTATGCATGTTTAGATTATGATGCCTTTAGATTTAGTGTACCTTACTTATACGGCCTTGGTGGTAGTATAAGGCCCTCGATTAAACACCTGTTAACTCTAGTTGAGCCATCGGTATTTATATATAGATCTATATGGGTTTTACAAATCCTCATCCCTCACTATGCGCAGGGATGTTATTGCCGCGACGTTTATCTCGTAACTACCTTAGTTGGACACACTAAGGCAGAGGGTTATTGTTGCCTTTACTTTGTTGCCTTTACGTGTTGCCTTTACATTACAATACGGTTCAGGTGTAGATAAATAATCTAAGGTTGTTGCATATATCTTACATTGCCTATAAATCAAGATATTAACCATTTTTACTATTTATTTCTAACTACATTTTCTAATGGGTCAAAATCTTCAAAATATTATGTTTTTATAAAATACGAATAACCCACCAACTTTATGTTGACGTCGTATTTTTAACGCTTTTCAGGAGGTTGAGTTTTGCATCGATTATGGAGTTACTATTTTTGCTTTGGAAATTGTATGGACTTTCGAAGAGACTTAGCTAGACGTAGTTAGTTTCTATTTAGGCCATGTACTATTTTGTATTATTTTATTTGTATTATTGTAACTCCTAAACTTTATTTAATGTAATCTTATTGTTATAGTATTTATTCGATGTAATACTTGGTCTTCTGATACCTAATATGCTGCACATCTCGGCTTTCCGCCTGCGCGGGGTGTGACAGAAATTGGTATCAGAGCCAATGGTTATAGCGAACTAAGTGGCTCCCTTTGTGAATCACTTAGACTATGACTTTAGGCTTATATTGATCTACTCTGAAAACCTTTTGTGTGCATTCCCTTTGACTTTTATATATTTTGTCTTTACTCGTTTTAACGTTGAGTTTAATCTCGAGTTATGCACACACTCATATTCCTTTTATTTTCTTCCCAGACAATGATGCCCCAGGGAACTCTTAAGCGTAAGCAACCGACACCGCAGAACAACGAGAGTAACTTAGTCGATCGATTCGAGACGATACTTACGGAAAGCTTTGCCGCTATCTTACCCGATCTCGTGACGAAGGTTATTGTGAAAGTCCTGAAGAGTATTCGAGAATCTACACCTAGTGGAGTAAGCTTTGATACGGAACCCAGTAATGCCGAGTACGGTGACATACCACAGGACACTAAGGTTCAACCTAAGACTAGTGGTAAGAGAAACCGAAACTCCCATTGCAAGAAAAATAGTCGTAAGTGTAATCGAAGACCACAAAAGACTAAGAATCGCGTAGCTACACCTACACAGGGTTGGAGAGATCGCCCTAAGTGTAACAAGTGTGGAGGTGGCCACGCTAGTGAAGTCGCATGTTGGAATTGCAAGAGATGCAAGAAATCAGGACACACGGAGCGTTTCTGCAAGATTACTCCCGGATCATGTTACGAGTGTGGTACTTTTGGACACTATCGTGACAATTTCCCTAGTTTGGATCCCTCTCCTTTCAACTTTCCTCCTCCTACCATCACATCAGACAGCGGAGTGGTAGGAACTCAAGATGTGAAGTTGCCATAGTTTGATGCTTGCTACCGTAACCCATTGGATCGCTTACGTGGAATTGCTTTGTTCTATCTGATGTTATTGTATTTTATTTGACATTGTTGTACTTCATTTATTCAGTTTATGTAAAACTTTGAACTTCGGATTTACTTATTTAATCTGATTATCCTTTTATCCTTATGAATGTTGTATCTTTAAATCTGATGGTATGATGTCTTGTTTATTCTAGCGCGACCATCATTATGACTACTTTCTTTAACACTCTTGTACTATTGTTGCAACTTATTATTTTGAACCTTCCTTTTTCCCGTAAGAGGATTACTAAGTCCTGCTATAGAGTATAATTAAATTATCTAAGCATGATTTGTGACTCACCTTATTCTTTCACTTATTCAACTATCCTTATTCCTATCTTCATTTACTCCTCTTAAATCGGTTTCACGCCTCGTGACTTTCGACTCGTGTTATCCCTAGAAGAGGTGAGAAGATTTCGACTCGTAACTTTTCCACGCCTTACTTCTTCGTAACCCCAGTAAGTTAGACTTCACCTACGATGCAGAGTTGGCAGACGATTAGCCGTGGAAGAACTTCGAAGACTTCGTCGGAACTACATTTTTACCTTATTGAACGTTCATGTTCTATCAAATTCTTCCTCGTCGAAGCTGAGAATCCCCATTATCGTTTCTATCATGGATTGACTATCTGCGCATCGTGCCAAGTTCGTGTACCGCAAAGGATGATTCGTATGCCTTTACCAGCAGTGATCCGTTACCCGATCTACACTACAAATCCGTTTGAAGCCGATGTCGGTGTTATCAAAATCCCTCGTCACCCTGTAATCACCATTTTCCCTTTTAGCACAAACACATGATCATTCCTTGTTCATTTCATATTCTTGATTATACGACCCATTCATTACATATCATTATCGATTCTTTCACCCCATATCTTATTTTCAATAAACCTTTGTTCTCTACGTAGTCTTAAACGTATATCCATTCATACCATGCCTTTGATGTATCCGTCACCTTTTCGCTATCGTGTCTACTTCTCCGTCATTTCATATTTTCGACCTTCTAATCATCTCACATTTCTAAACTCCCCTCGAAGTGCGTAATCGTGATATTATCCCGTCATGCGTGAGCTTAATTAATTCACCGTTCGTTTCGCGTTCGGGATTATCTCATCGCTCATATCATTTCATCTTCTTGATCACCTTCCTTTATTCTTTTCTCCTTCGCGATTTCAACTTCGTCAAATCATATTTCAAACCATCTTAAATCTGAAGAAATCGCGAGCATATGGTTAAGGTTATTCGACTTACCTTGTCCACCCGTTGAAGATGTGTGTGGTACTAAGGATGAGAAATTAGCCAATACTCGTGAGTAAACGAATGTGTCACACCCCGCTCAAAGCGGAAACACGGAGCGTTCCAGTTACTGATATCAAGAGTCAAGGATTACAACATACAACCGTAAACAGAACATCAAAATATATTAATCATGCCTCAAGGTCTTAAAATACAATACATAACCGAATGTGAAACCAAAGTCAAGTACAAATACAATACAAATGTCAAATACTCGGATCATAAAGGAATTACGTCAAGCAAAACGAATTCCAAATACAATAAATAGATGATCCCAAAATAAGCAAGGCATGATCAAATAAATCCTCAAACTCCTGAAAAAGCGTTAAAAACGACATCAACACAATGTTGGTGAATTATTCGCAATAAGTAAATAAAGATTGACCCAATAAAAGATTTAATAATCAATTTAAGTTTCAAAAGCATATCTTGATGTATAACCCTAGTGTGAGTATAGATACCAAAGATTTAAACATACACTGAACCTGACCACAAATCCCCTAACCTAAGGCGATGCAATACCAAAGGCAACAAACAATCATACGGCCATAACATTCACTCGTAGGGATATCCTAACAAGTAATGAGGGTTGGTCAAACCCATATAGATCTATATATATGCAACCGTGGGCAATAAGCTAACAAGTGTATAAGGGGGGCTTACCCAAGCCTAAGAAGCATCCTAATCTAAGGTGATACTGATACACTAGGCATACAGGATATACATCATATAATAGTTCAAAAACGCCTTCCAGCCCAAAATAATAAGAGAAAAGGGGCTACGAATAACTCACAAAATAAGCTCGGCAAGAGATCGGGTAATAATCAATAAGAAGCTAATAATCCGCCACCTAAGTGCCCTAAATCAATATAACAAAGTCTAAGTATCTCAATAACATAGTTCGGTTTAGCCTTGTCGGTTAAGTTTAGAGTTTAAGATTTAATAACGTATTCCAACGATTTCCAAGTCGAGTCGTGATGACGGTTCAAGGTGACGATGTTCCGCGCCGATAGAGGCGATAGGAAAATATCGATAATTTCACGTCATAAAGACTTTTAGAAGGGAATAACGTTCCGAGCCGAACTTGACTAACAGGAACGTCGATTGAAAGGAATACTGTTACCAAAGTTTATTGAAATCGACCAAAGTCAACGTCGAAGATGTTGACTTGGTCAAAGTCAAAGATGTTGACTTGGTCAAAGTCAAAGTCAACCATTTATAGAAAAGTCAAAATCAAAGATTTATAGAAAAGTCAAAATTGATGATTTTTTAGATTTGAAATATGACTTTGATAATTTAGGAGTAAAAGACTTTTATTTCAGAATAATGGAGTAAAAATGATTTGTGACGGTTTTAACAATTTTCCTGTAAAAGTAAATAAACGTTTGATTAAATTTTCTCGATAAAGTTTAAGATTGCGATATGTCTTTGAGTCCAAAGACGTTAATTTGACTTATATGATACTTTTATACATAATAGGTTACTGATATAAGTTTAAAGTCAAAACACGTTACGAGTCTAAGTCGAAAAGTAACAAGAAAACGAATTTTCAAAGGATCAGACCCCCGGTGCTGCGCACCTATGGGTAGGTGCTGCGCACCGGGATGATTCCCGTTAACGAATTTTACGTTTTTGTCGAAAACTGCTTCGTTTGACGTTTTAAGGTGAAAGTGTAAACTGATCAAATGTTAGTTTAGGTTCATTTAACATTTTCCAAGTGTCATATATGTCTAAATGTGTGGTTTTACATATATTTATCATAAGATATGTTAATTTCGGTAATAATCTCATCTTAACATATTTTACACGTTTTAAGTCCAAGATTTCCGAGATTGATAGGTGTTGGTCTAATATGTTAACCTAACCATTTTTCAAGGCTTTAAACCGAATTTAAAGATAATGAAATGAAATAGTTTAGAGATTATAAAGGTTTTACCGATTTCACCCGCAAGACGTGTAGATGATTGAAACTTGCAAGGATTTCGGAAAGAGAGACTTTATGATGGTGGTGGTGAGGAGGTCAAGAGCTCCAAAATACAAAAGTCCATCATTAGTAAATGTCTCATAAAGAAAAGAAATCAAGATTTTCGGGGAAGTTTGCTTACCAAAACTCGTGGTGGAGTTCTTCACCGAAAAGTAGCAAACACTTCCAAAGGTAGTGGAAGAATATGGGAACAAGGACTTCCATTAGTCACATAAATAAGAGAAATGTTAGAGGTTTCTAAATAGAAGGAAAATATAGAAGGTTTTGGAGAGTTTTCTTACCGAAGTCGAAATGTGACGTTTCTTCAAGAAAGTCACCGAAAGCTCCACAACTCCGAGGGTATAAAAGAGAGTAACAAGCTTGTAAGACAAGGGAAAGAGATTTTATGTTAGAAATTCCAACCAAGTGGAAGAAAAGAGAAGGAATGAAGGAAAACCTTAAGAAGTTTCTTACCGAAATGTGTAGAACTCAAAGGTTGTTTGTATGAGATGACTTCTCCATTCTTTTACTTGGATTCTCTCTTTCAATTGAGGGTATTAAGCTCTTATTTTCTCTGGAATACTTGAGAGAAAAGATGAGTTTGGTTGAAGAGAGAATATGAGAAAAATGATAAAGTGATTAATTGTTTAAGTTGGAAATTTGGAAAGAGAAATGGTCCTAACATGCTTTGAGATCCACATTTGAATCTAACATACCCAAATGAGGGAGTTTGCAGGAAAAATCACGTGAAAAGGAGGTTTAGAACCTCAAGAATTTGACCACAAAGTCGAAATTGGAATTTAGCCGAAAATGCACAAGGTGCTGCGCACCGGGCTTCATTTGGTCCATTCCGTTATCTTTTCGTTAAAGGACCAGATTTGTAACAGATTCCGTTAGTTCTCCGTTAAAGGACTAACTTTGTAACAGATTAAGTTAGAAGACTAACTTTGTAATGAAATTTCGAAATATGATTTTTCTTAACCGACGATTATGGCGTAAACACAATACTTAAATAACGCGAGTATACTAGATATTAGGCACTTAGGTGATTCTAAAGCTTCCGTCTCGAGAGACAAAGTGATAAAATACATAAACCCGACTCAAATGCATAAAACGTGAGTAAAATAAAGCGAAATGCAAGGGTCCAATTCATTGCGAATAAAAAGAGTAATAATCGATAAATAAAATATACCTCGAAAAGACGGATTGTCACAGCATTTCCGCAGAGATTTCTGAACTCCTTTTAAGTTGACAAACTGAAATCTAACATTTACCGTATTCTTGGAACAACGCCTTTTGCGAAGTTCCCTTGATTTTTCCTAGCACCTTCGGAGGTGGCAGAGTTTGCCTGATCAGGGTTATTAATTGTCTGATAGCAATATTATACGTCTTAGTCACTATCCGTGAAGTGCACGTGTGAAATCTTCAAAGAAGAAAAAAAAATGAGTCCATATAGTTGGGATTATTATTAAGAGCTTTATAAGCTAACGGTAGAGATCCGTTAATTTTACCCCTACAACCGATGACTCATTTGATCAAGTTTAATTCTTATTACCCTACAGAAGTTGATCTTCGGTCTTATTATCATCAATGAAAGACGACGTACTCAAGACCATTTCCATTCTCCTTACGATAACTACGAGTTCGTGCAATGCCGTCTGATTTGACAAACGCGCAAGCAACTCTCGCAAATTTTAAGAAATCTTATTCACCCTTTGTACCTCGCCAAGTTCCTGATGTTCCCTATCAACGACGTTCATATAACCGTGAAGAGCATAAAGAATACCCTACTTAATTTTGAATTCATTCAGAAGAGACGCCCGTACGCTAAGTATCCAAGGTGCAAGATTTATTAGTATGAGGTTCAGTTTATCGACCACGTGTTTAACGTAAAGAATACTTATTAGATTATTGCCAATGTCTAAACCGTGGAGAAAATAACTTCTACCATAAGCACCTAACGATATTCATTCATCGTGAAAATAGTCGATTCCTTTCATAAATTCATTGAGAATTCTTTCGAATATCGTTGTTGATGACGAAACCTTTACAACAGATAAAACCATATCTGATGGTCCCGGTCGGAAGAATGATTTCTATTGATTGGAACAATGCGATGTTGCTACCATTCTCAATTGACCGGTGAGTACCGAGAACCATACCGAGATACCAGTAAGATAAAGTGTACCGAGTACGCTAAATTCGAGAATTTCCCGTATTCGACAATTCGAAGAATTTTTAATAATAAGATCACCTCTGAGAAAAGTTGCGTTGGAACGAGACTGTGAAATTGATAGCTTCCGAATCGAGTTAGTGAGACCCCTGACGTGGTTAATCATATAAAGACAAGCCAACCTATTCGCCTACGTTTGCAATTATTCCTGTGCAGAGAGCTCGAAAGCTCAGTTTATTCGATCAGAGAAGAATGAACGTTTTTTTTTAGTTCAGTTCATCATCTAGAGACAAAGAATGACAACGCATTAATCATCATTAGAATTCGTGATTTTCGGAACTTCGTATGATCGCAAATGCAAGTCTCACTTGTGTCTCGCCAAGTTTGTCGGATATCTGTGAAGAGAATTTTATTTGATCCGCAAGACAATTCGAGTTCGTCACTTGTTTATCCTTTGAATATTATTCTCGTAAATCTCTATTATTATTCCTTGCCGAGCGGAGGACTACGACTGTCTGAGGATAGCAAACGAGGAGTCGCCCGTAGGTTGCTCCACATTCTATTTGTTCGCTCGTAACTCGCGTTTACGTCCTTTTTGGAGAACCGCGATGTAGCTGTTTAGCTCGTTTCATACCTATGTTTTTCTTTTATTCATATCCATCCAGTTACTTTTTCTGGAGTCATTCGAAGATGTTGTGATTTTATCCACATCCTTCCTTATGCCTTTGTCCAGAGTCTTACTCATAAGTAATTTCGAGGACGAAATTCTTTTTACTTGGGGAGACTGTGACAACCGCGAATTTCGTAACACGTTTGCGTTTTATCATCTACCGTTATTTTGCTTATTTTATTTTGACCCTATTATTATTGGTATTTATTTTGTTTCACGCGATATTGGTTTAGTCGGGATTTAAATTATTGTTTCGTCCTTCGTGACGTAAACGTTATAGTACCTAAGTGCCTAGCAATTATAAGTATTCTCGTAAGTTAATATTGGTATTTTAAAGCCTTCGTCTTTTCGAGAAAAATTAACGTTTAAAATATTACAAAAGTTACCCTCAAAACAAAAATCTATTACAAAGTTAGTCCTTTAACGGAATCTGACGAAAACCTTTACAATTTCAGTCCTTTCTAACGGACCAACTAACTGGGCAGGGGAAAGTGGCCAGGACGGCGCACATGAGGTGTGTGCTGCGTCCTGGCACCTGCTGTTCCACAAAATTCCAAAATCGGGTTTCTTGCTTTTCTTGAGATGCCAAACCACATGCTAGCATGTGAAACATGCCCAAATCTTTCCCCAAATGATATATGATGAGTGAAATGTGGATCCTTGACCATATTTCACCATCTCTCATTCCAAAACTAAACCTTAAACAACTTTTCCATCACTTTCTTCATTTTGTATCTTTCTTCAACACATTTTCTCTCTAGTTTCTTTTCATTTCCAGAAACTTTGAGAGATCAAAACCCCATTCAAAGGTGGTAGATGTGTTAGGAAAGATCATCGGAAGACATACAAGTGATCATACAACTTTCGGTAAGTGTTTTGCTTCAAAATTCTATCTTTTTCTTACACTAATCTTCTCCTTTGGAGTCTAAGAGTTTACTAACCAAACTCTATTATCTTGCAAGGAATTTACTCACCAAGGTTTCCATCTTCAATTTACTTTTGAGTTGGAAGACTTTTGAACCTTGAAAATTCATTAAGAAAACTCCTTTGTAACCATTTTTCTTCCTTAATACTTCCTCCAAAAATTTACTTCTAACATATTATTTCTTTTGATGGTATGGAGCTCTTGTCACTCTACACCTTTCTTGACAACTTTCCGATTCATCTTTGGAGTTCAAGAATTCCACCTTTGGGAAAATCGGTAAGTAATCCTTAAACACATTTCTTTCCATCATTCCTTATGAAAAGTCACCATCTAACATATCTTTTCTTTGCTTAGAGTTTTCTACTCTCTTTACTTCCTTGAAGATTTCCGGCAAAAGTCTCTAACTCTTTTACCATCTCAAGACTTTCCGGTAAACTTTCATATTCTCCATCTTTACGTTTTTCCGTTTAATTCTTCATTTTACCACCTAAAACTACTTTAAAACTTGATAACATGACTAAATGACTAAAATAACTAATTATCTAAAGAAATCACTTTAAACATAATACTTGTCATGATAATAAGTTATTAGAACATTTTAACCGAAAATGATATATAAACGTTAAAACCGGATAATTTCATATACGTTTATTAGTAAATTCTTTCCGAAAATGTTCCAACACTTTTATTACATTTAGTGGACTTAAATCTAAGTAATTTATGAATAATATGTATTATATATAAACTTAACAAAATATAACTAAAACTTGTAAAATCTTGTAATAAGCAAATATATAAATATGTATATAATATATAAGTTTAACTATAAGTTATTTGACTAAATAACTTCACTTAACAATCTGTAAATATTCACCTAAGACGTTAACTAACCTACCGGATCGAAAACGATGAAAACGAACATGCTGAAAACTGGGAAAGCAGCACTGTGCGCCGTCCCAACCATAGGAACGACGCAGTGAGCTGCAATCCCAGCCAGGACGACGCACAGTGTGGTTGTGCGCAGTCCTGGCGGCTGTTTCGCCATTTTCGCGTATTTTCGACATTTTTAAGCATACGTAACCCTAATCTAGTATACGTAAAGTATTATAAACTGTTAAATATGTGTTTTGGACTCAAAACATAAACGCAATCTCAAATTATATATTATTTACCATTATAAACATTTAAAACGTCTTTTTATCGTCTAAACGTTTATCTCTCCGAAAACGATTAAATCTTCGATTTTTTTTAAACTTAAACTTTTATATAACTTTTATAAACTGATTTCTAATAATATTTTACTCAAATATTCAATTTACATCTTTAAAATATTCAAATTTGTCAAAGGTTGACTTTCGTTGACTTTGACCGAGTCAACTATCCTTGATATTGACTCTGGTTGACTTGACTTAGGTTGACTTTGACTTAGTTGACTTTGACCATGGTTGACTTTGACTTCGGTTGACTTTGACTTTGGTTGACTTTGACTGAATCTAATACTCCTTTCAACGATATTCCTGGTAGTCACTTTGGGCTCGGATATCATTCCTATCTAATCATATTTATAAACTTAAATCATCGATGTCATTATCGACTCGAAATATCAAATACTTTTTATTCGTCACCTCGCTACGACTTATCGCCGGTGGATTCGACGACTTTGATCTAAATATTTATTATTCGTCTAAACTCTACTAAATTCTAATATTTAATACAACGTTAATTAATACGAGGCTAAACCTATTACATTAGAGATACTTAGACCTTTTATGTCTTATGCTAGGGCACTTAGGCGGTGGAGTATTATTCTCCAGTTTGTGTCTACCCGACATACTTATCGCTGATTCGTGAGTTATTCGATGCCCTTTTACCGTTTTATAAATTTTACTTCGGGCATGTCTAGCGTTAACTAAATTTTTATATATCTTGATTATGCATGTTTAGATTATGATGCCTTTAGATTTAGTGTTCCTTACTTATACGGCCTTGGTGGTAGTATAAGGCCCTCGATTAAACACCTGTTAACTCTAGTTGAGCCATCGGTATTTATATATAGATCTATATGGGTTTTACAAACCCTCATCCCTCACTATGCGCAGGGATGTTATTGCCGCGACGTTTATCTCGTAACTACCTTAGTTGGACACACTAAGGCAGAGGGTTATTGTTGCCTTTACTTTGTTGCCTTTACGTGTTGCATTTACATTACAATACGGTTCAGGTGTAGATAAATAATCTAAGGTTGTTGCATATATCTTACATTGCCTATAAATCAAGATATTAACCATTTTTACTATTTATTTCTAACTACATTTTCTAATGGGTCAAAATCTTCAAAATATTATGTTTTTATAAAATACGAATAACCCACCAACTTTATGTTGACGTCGTATTTTTAACGCTTTTCAGGAGGTTGAGTTTTGCATCGATTATGGAGTTACTATTTTTGCTTTGGAAATTGTATGGACTTTCGAAGAGACTTAGCTAGACGTAGTTAGTTTCTATTTAGGCCATGTACTATTTTGTATTATTTTATTTGTATTATTGTAACTCCTAAACTTTATTTAATGTAATCTTATTGTTATAGTATTTATTCGATGTAATATTTGGTCTTCTGATACCTAATATGCTGCACATCTCGGCTTTCCGCCTGCGCGGGGTGTGACACCCTACATTTTTTGGATCACATCTCCCTTGATGAATATAGGACATATCAAGCGTTGAAAAACATTTAAACCACAAAACGACATAGTTTTTAATGCGTTTCGCATTTAAGGTTACATGTGTAACAACCCTATACTTATTTCCAGCTTAATATATATGTTAGCGAATCCCATGTAAAGTTTGTATATTTTAGTTTTTTAATTCATCGTTGAAATAAAGGTTTTATTAAATTTATTTACTTAAGTAAATCATTTTAATATTTAAGTTATGTAAATAAAATTAAAAACTATAAATCATTTTATATGTAAATTTAGTAACGTAAGTAAATCGACTTCTTTTTTTTCCATAGTCACTATAGCACTAGGCAAACATTTTGCTTAATAAAATTTTCCTTTCATCCCAAGGAAAATTGTTTATTTTTTTATTTTCGTTTGCCCCGAAACTATTGTCTTATTTCTAAAATGTGGTAACTTTTCATTTTGGCTTTATAAAATTCTAACTTTTAAAGCTCAAAAAATAACCGATGTCTTTAGTACAATTGCATAATAAGGGGTGAGCAAAACCCGAACCAAAACCCGAAAAAGTGAAAAAACCGGAAAAATCAAACCGAAAAACCTAACCAATGTTAAAAACCGGCGGTTTGGGTTTTCATTTTTGAGAAACCGAATTTTCGGTTCGGTCCGGGTCTTACGTAGAAACCGGACCTTTTGGAACCGAACCGAACCGTTTACCTAATTACAATATTTATTTTCTATATTTTATTATTATATTATATAAGTTGCATTGTACGTTATAATTTATTAATAATGATAATTTCTTAGTAATTATTATATTAAAAAAAATGACATGTTTTTTCTTATAGTCGAAGTTCTTATTATCTCTCAAAACTGTTTATTTTTTCAAAATTTTTGTATGAGATTTAAGATAAATTTAAAAGTTTAAATCATTTAAAGTTTGATATTTTCTTTTTAAATACCTCAATTTTTAGTTACTATAAAATTGTTTCTTGCAACGCCAATGGTTTGCATGACATTCTGACCAACCTATTAACAAAATATAAGTTAATAAACGTTTAAGCTATTAAGAATCGCAATGCATAAACACTTATACTTCCTACAGACTTGAACTTTTTAAGCCTCCCATTTGGTTGGCATCTCAACATGACACTCCAAATTGACGACAAATTACAAAAGTATAACTTGAAATTTATTTTCTAACATTCAAAACTCTATTTGGCTAAACTTATAACATAGGAACTTGTTTTTGGTGGTCAAAAAACCGAAAAAAAAACCCAAACCAAACCGGATAAAAACCGAACCCGAAAAAACTGAACCTGTATAAAAACCGAACCGAACAGGTTCTCTTTTCCATGAACCAAATTTTCAGTTTGGGTTTATGCTAAAACCCGGCCCAACCCGACCCATAATTGGTAATCTAATAAAAAAAATATTTCATTAATTGCATCTATCTTATTTCGACCGTTTTTTGTTTCTATACATTTTTTTTTGAAAAGAATGGAGTATTACACTCACACAAAAATAATATCATATACTGAAACCAAGTGAATTTTGTTAATTCTTTTTTCATTTTCTGATTTATTTATCATATTTTACAAAGCTACATTCCAGGGGGACAAAAAACAACATCCAGAGATATTTCGAAATGAAATTGATTATCCCATGAATAAACGAACTGAAGCTTATCATGGGGATTCATTGTTTGGCCATCATTGACGAGGCAAGCATCATCCGCTTCTCTTTTGAGTAGGTCGACCGGTATTCGTGATTGAAACCCTTTGCAATCTAAGTATAATCTGTAAATAGTACAATTGCTTGTGTTATCAAGTGTCACTCGCCACTCTTGTGGTGCACCTGCGGGTTCTTGAGTGATGGTGAAGTTGAGTATACGTTCTTGGCCATAAACATCTATGACAATTACACGCAATTAACGCAACATGTCAATTAACATATATAAAGAAGTAATATATAAATAAATTAGTATAATCGTATGTATACCTTTGAACATAAGGCCAATGAAGATAAATAAACAAATACTTTTTATGATATTTGCCATTGAAGGGTGGTATAGTCTTAGACAATTTGTTGATATATGCTTTATACCATAGGCAAAGAACTCAACCTTATTTAACCTTTAAGAAATGAAATAAATGTATTATACCGTTGCAAATAAATTAAATTTCATGAATTAAATGTTTATTCAGTTTCAATAATGAACCTCAATTAAGTCTTTTCCATTTTAGTATTTTGTTTTAATGGCTTAATTAATGTGTTCATTATTGCATTTATTTATATTTTTTGGATATAGCTTTTTGAATTATTCTAAACGTTTCAAAATTAAAAGGACAACATAAAAAATAGTTAATAAAAGTATATATATGTTTTGAATTATCTCTCCAACTTTTTATTATCTTTATCAAAATTTGTTGTCTATTTATAAATATGGATAGTTAAAATTTAGTAACTCTCCATCTTCCTGATAATTTTTTAATTTTTTAAACTTATTAAAATCTAAAAATAACTGATGTCCTTAATGTAGAGAATTAATAGGTAATATAATAAAAAGATACTTGATTAACTATAACTATCTTATTTTTATCATTTTGTATTTTATGACAATTTTATTTGAACGAAGAAAGTATAATTTATCAAACTAATTATATAAAGTTTAGAGTCTACATTGAATTAATTTTATATATAAAATCAGCTCAATATAATTTTGTATTACTTTTACTATATTAATATACTTTTGTATAGCAACTTTATTTTTCATTTATATTTTATTTACAATATAACAATAGATATATGTATCCAGGTCGACATAATGAAATATATATAAAAGACACTTGATATTTAGGGAACGGGCAAAAGTTTCAATTTAATCAACCGAAGTTGATTTTTTGTCAAATCGGGTTATTTATTAGGTAACAGGTTACGTCACCTTTTTGTTAGCAAGTTTTTTTTTCCTTTGTGTTTTTCAATCTTCACATGTCAACATTTAATTGGTTTTATACTAGGAGTGTACACGCAGGGGCGAGTTTATTTAGAGCCGTGGCAGGTCCTCGGACCTACCTTAATTTTCGAATCGTTTAGAAACGATAAAGACTTTTTCCGTAGGACCTACCTAAAAAAAATAGAAGGACCTGACTAAGATAATTGTTTTAAAAAACTAAAACAAAAGATGGTGCTAGTGCAGTGGTACTCCCTTCTGTGATATTGAAATTAAAATCTTTTTTGGCCAAGGGTTCAAATCTCACCCAACACATTTTTTTTATATTTTTTTTTTTGTATAATTTACAAACAATCCTTTAGGTTTTCTAAAATTCTCTTTTAATATTCTTTAATCATAACAATTATTCTTGTTAAATAATAGTATTCATATTTCATTTTACCACAAATATGTGACTAAAACTCATAAATACACAATAAAATTATAAACTTAAAAATTTATCAAGTTTATTAATTATGTTATATGAACCATACATTTTATTTTAAAGTTAGCAAACAACATTGCAAATATCATGTTAAGTAAACACGATTTTACTTATTTCCATATTTATTCCTAAAATTCGTGGAACGTATACGCCTTACATAAACTTATATGAAATATTGTGACTTAACTACTTAAGTATTGTGTTGTTTGTTAATCGATACTACTTTTATTTTATGTATATTCGTTGTAATCTTCGACCCGACCCGTTTAACATTTCCGAACCGCTCGATCCATTACTTTTTGTCGTTTAAATTGTTTTAGGACCTACCTTCACTACCATCCTAGACTCGCCACTGTGTACACGTATCACGCGGCGGATAACTTTTATTCATTTGAAATCGTATACAAACTATTTTTGAAGTTTAATTTATTTGAAGTAATGTCGATTTTATGATAGTTATAAATATACTTGTGTTTGTGCAATGTCAAGTTATAAAAACGAGTATAATTAGACAACATGTGTTTTGAGAATGAAAAATAAATTAAGAATACTTAGTATTCGCGCAATGCGCAAGACGTATTTTTCCTGAAAAATTGTACGTAAATGATTTAATTTCATTGTGTTTAAATGTTGTTGTTTGTATCGAGTTTTTTTTTTATTTGAATGCGTTATAGAAACTTTATATTATTATATCTTTATTGTTCAATAAATTTTGGTTGTAATATTAATTCGAAAGTAGATTTAGATGTATTTTATATCAAATTTATCGATAAAGTCATATACTATTTATATATATTAGTTAGGTGGGTAAAAGTTATTAAAGATATACTCCGTATTAAATATAGATATAAATACCTAAATATTTTTCTTACTTAAAAATGATTAGTTGGTTAATTATACTTTATATAAACAAGTTATATATTATCTTTGAATATATTCTATTATTTGTTGTTACTTTTATCTCATGTTGTTGAGTGAGTAAAATGAAACTTTGTTGATAAGACAAAGTTTACAACTAATGTTTGAAAATTTTTGTAGGATAACTATGCCTTAGTAATAATTATATAATAAAATACAACGAGCATGTAATTTATTTAACAATTATAAGATTTAATAATCATTATCAACGTTGTGAATAACCCAAGGTGTGACGTGGCGACATGGTCAATCCTCAAGATATGACGAGACATAACGAGACATGGCGTTTTTCAAGGTGTGACAATACCGCAAAATTTTAATATATTTTATAATTTTATATATGACTTTTTATGTTTTTACTATTTTTAAGTTATATAGCTATAAAAATCGTTGTTTCACGTTTTAATATAAATCTAATCTAAGATATAGTCACCAATTTACAATTAAATGATCTTTATAGTCATTTTAAACTATTTTAGATTTTTTTTTTCTTAAATTTCCGTAACATGTTACAAAAAATCGCGTTAAAGCGTGATATGACGCTCATTGGCACGTTTTTGGGACGTCACGCCTAATAAAGATGTCTTGCATGTTTTTCGTGAACGCAAGTCACGCCTTGACGTTATGGCGCGCCTTGGCGCCGCCATGGGGCTCTTTTTAGAACCTTGAATATTAATATAATTATTTACTACATTTTTCATCAATTCTTTTAACAAAAATTATTATTATTATTATTATTATTATTTTTATTAATTTAAAAACTAATCCTGTAATTTATTGAACAATTATGAGATTTAATAATCATTATTCAGTTACAAATTACCTTCAACAGTAACTTTTAAAAACTTAATTTTAAGAATATCCTAAAATTAGAATACATCAAATTATTCTTACTTTCGGTTCCTCCGTTCCAAAAAAATTATAATTTGGCCTCATATGATACAAATAAATCAGGTATGATATTCAAAAACTAACTGGTCCAAAAATGAATCATGACTATCTATCTAAATCCCACATATTAAAATGTTAGACTCTACATAAATTTCAAAATTAATTTTAAATTTTTACATTAAAATGATAATATTATATATATTAACTATTTTCATGTTAATTTTTTTTTTCTTAAATCCTTTAATTAGCATTAAAACGTAATAAAATAAAATTAATTTCACATTTATTTTAAATCTTATGTACATTTTATATATTAATTTTTTTTTCTTCATAAAAACTATTCATTCAATTCCGTTTTTAATCAAGTTAATGAAAACAAACCATTTTATCTCAAAAAATATAAACAAGTTCGAATCAAATGAATGATTTAAGTTTTATGATTTATAATTCTATTTAGAGTATTGATAATCACAACTCATAACTTTTCAAGGATTTGGTTTATAAATTTAAACATATATCAAAAAGTAAATTTTTTTAAAAGTCGAAAATTATTCCTTAATTGCAGATATTATATGAGTAAATTGTTAACGTTTTGATTTTTTTAATCACAATGTATAAGATTGTTGTTATCAGAACTCGTTTTATTTACGTCCAACTACATTGTCGTTATAGTTGTCGAAATCATAGAGTAGTCAGCCATGCATTATTGTTTTCTAAATTGAATTAAAATTAAAGAAAGCTATTTGTGAATTTCCATGTTTGGTACCCTAAGAAAGTATTACGAGTGAAATTCACTTGACATGTTATTATCTTCATTCAATTGCAACACTAGGCAATTTATATAAACCTTTAACAAGCTAGATGACTCGAAACCGATTTACTAGCAATATTTGTAAACCCTCCAATAATAGTTTTTTAAAACGAATAAAAACATGTTGAACACTTTAAGAATGTTGAAAATATATCTAAGGAAACCATACAAAACAATTAACAATGTGTCATCTAATACAAACAAGAATAAAGGTTATAAAATGATGATTATGGACATTTTTTGGCATTTTTTTATACACATCGATACATGGAGACGGTCAGATCAACTGAGAATGTATATCTGGTATGTCCATGACGGAAACCAAAGGTGTATAACAATAGTTCTGGCTCTGTTCAAGGCATTAAATTACTATCAGTAATAAAAAAAATTAGTAAGAGTCTTCATATATCAGTGTAAACCTTGCAATGATGATCAAAACATTTGTCAAAAACTCGATGTTTTGACCTCAAATTCAAAACACCTCATCCCTAGAAATCATCAAACAATTGAATCCATATAATCCATAACAGAACCAAAAATAAAGCTCGCGGATTATATTACCCGCACTCCTGCCCTGATTATAAAAATTAAATTACGAAATTGTTCGTATTACAACAGATTATAACAAATTTTGCAAATTGGGAATACCATATAACAATCAAATTTGACCACAACCAAATAAACCATGGTTAAATAAATAAGTGTTGTCTAAACCAAAATCTTTTCTTAGATACAATTTAATTTCTACTACTAAGTTCAAATTATAAAATGAAATGCAACTACTGAGATAAATTGAGCTAGCTAGTACCCTGGCAGCATTTCAAAACCAAGTGGGCACTTCAATACACGATCATATTCAACTCCAAACAGTAGGCAACGAGATTAAACTTTTTGTGTAACGAAAACAAACAAGAAACAAAAAGGGTATGTGGTTAGACCCCAAATTTTCAATTTGTATCTACATAAATATCAATGATATTTTTGCCTCTAAACAATACCAAAAAAGTTAAGTTTACAAAGTTTTATCAAGGACAACCTTCCAACAGCCAAAACAAGAAGAAAAAAAATATGAAACACGAAAATAACAATCACATACAGAAAATATCTCTAAACAAAAGGCTACAAGGTTTCGTAATCGATAATCAATTATTACATTATCATTCTGCACTGTAAGCTACAATCTACACCAACTGTACATCGGAATTTAAAACCCGTGTGATCAATTGCAGCACAAAACTCGTCCATAAAACATCCATATTCATATCCATTTACAATTTACAATCTTCTTATTGGTCTATATTTTTCTTAATCCAACCAGCGATATAATTCCCACGGCACCCATTAACCGAACTGATAAAAAAAACATATAAATCACAAGAAGACCTATTCCCAACATCCTATTAGGCCGCATATCGTTTCTCAAAAGAATAACAACCGCCCAAACAAGCCCTAAAATAAGAAACCCCATAGTATAATAAAGACTATTATCTTGTGGAACATTATACGAGTCAGGTTTTTCTGCCCATGATCCAAGTAATAATGAAATTCCCAAGCCAACAAGTGTATTAAACATGGGACCTGCATAACAACCTGACAACGCAATTTGAATTCCATCTCCACCGTCTAAAGCAAGTGCAATATTTGAAACTAAATCACCCATTGAATTTCCCCAAGCTAATACTGTTAATCCTAGAATTGAAGGGTTTACTTTTAGAAATACACCGAATCCTACTAATAGTGACACAAGTTCATTTGCGATTAAGTAGAACCAGACGATACTCATAAGAAATCCACCTAAAACCCATGGAAATAAATATCTACGAGGTGGGTGGTTTGGATTAGTGTGTAAATACGCAAGAACTCCAAGGGTAAAACCCACAATAACACTAAAAAGATATATAAAATTTTCAGTTTGTGAGCTTAAACCATCTTGCGTGTTCCAAATGAAGGCAAGAAGAAATGGTGATAATGAAGCACTTGAAACTGCGTATTGTTTTGACCATGTTTCTTCTTCGACTAACGGAATGGTTAATCTTCTGGGTAACATTAACGGAAACTCAAGTAACGAGAGAAGTGTTTTCCAAAACGAAAACCATGGTGGGTCAACTTCGATTCCGTCATCATGCCATCCCCATAAATGTTTTTCGTGATTTGAATAAATCGCAACGTTAGAAGCCCACATCCATTGGGGTAGAGAATTACGAGTATTTTCCCCATCAACAACTTCCGTTTCAACGTCAACCAGATCATCATCTTGTGAAAATAAGTTAACTCTAAGTGGAAGTAACGGTGTAACAACGTCTAATTTCAACCTCTGAACATGTTTTCTAACTATCTCATTTGCAGCAACGAAAACCGCGTAGAAAACATATATCGACACAAACAAAACCGCAACCACAAAACTCACTTTCCCAAGAATCAAAACCACTAAAAGAAACATTAGCGTGAACAGAAAGAAACTAATGTCTCTAAGAAACGCTTTTTTATCAATCTTAACCTGTTGATCAGATACGCAGATACATACAATCCCAACAACAACACAAGTAACAAACACCGCACCACCTAAAACGCTATTAAGTCCAACTTCCCCTGTATTATTTCCAATAAAAGAAGCAATACTCGCAAAAACATCCGGTGCACCATTTCCAAGAGGAAGAAGAGTGACACCAGCAACAGTAGGTGATAACTTTAACAAACTCGACAACTTTTGTAACGAAAAACAAAAGTAATCTGCAGCTGTATTACCTAACAGATAAAACAATGCTACAAGCCAAATCACTAAAACTATCGCACCGAATGCAGATTCATTACAGTCACAGTAATAAAACTTTACGTAATCTAAAAGTCCATCTGATGCACAATGTGAATTCGATTTTAAAAATTCGCAGCTAGTTGAATAACCATAATGATCAACTATTCCACTACAAAGTTGCGGTTTTTTCGTATCAAGTTCGGTTTTTTCAATCATAGACCTACCTTTTGAGCTGGAATAACTATCAAAACCTTCGAAAACGGAAACATGATTCGGTTTATCAAATTGATTGTAAATTAGGGAAATTAAAACTAGGGAAAATGTAATATTAACAATTCGCGTACACCGAATCATTCTAGAATTTGATCGAAACCCTAAGTTATGGTTTCGATAAAATTGAGTGTTGAAAACTGAAAATGAATGGATTTTAAAGCTAATTACAATGATTTGAATGAAGAAATGGGGATAATTGATCTTACCAGAGAATTTTGATCTCCGGTAAGTGGTAATCGGAAGATCGCCGGAGAAGTGATCGGAATGAAGATTTGTATTTGTTTGGGAATGATCGGTGGGTTTTGTTGTTTCTTTCACAAATTGACAATATATGTATTTTTAATTTATTATAACGTATCACAATAGTCACGTCTCATTTTGACTAGTACTTATTGTATAAGATCGATGGTTATTGGAAGAGTCACGATATGTTTGTGTTCGATGCCAATGTTGTAGTGACATGACCGTAAGCTATTTGATCGATAACGTAGGGATGGTTGTGACTAGTGAACTTGTAACTAGAGGCTTCATGCGAACGTTAAAGATTGAAGAAATTACTTAAGATTTGTTGTCTATTCTATAATCTAGCAAACACTTTATCAGCCTTCAATCAGGTGTATACATCATGGATTGAACTTGTATGCTACGGTTCAAGTTTTTCCAAACATCAATCTCAATCCTTCAAATGTAGTTTTATTTAGATTGGTCTAGGTTTCATTTGCAAACTTTATATTATAATAATGAATTAATCTTTTACGAACTAAAACCTTGTGTTCTTAAATCTTAACTTATCTTTTAACATCTTTTATATTGCAAACTATTAATCAAACATCATGTGTCAAGTCTATTAAAAGTGGTTAAGTATAAGTTAATTCACTTTAACTAAAGTAATTTGACATTTTATGATTCATATTGATACAATGAGACAGTCACGTCGACCGGGAATGTTAGGGTCAGGTCAATTTGGGGCGCCCTTTTTCTTGGTAAATATATGTATAGGCATTAGGCATGTGTAATGCTTAGAGAAATATCACGTATCATGTAACAACATAAGATAAAACACATTGTTGTAGTTTTTTGTATTGTTTAATCCAGTAACAAACATCGTACTACACAAGAACTTTGCTTATACTATATTAAATGTATTTAGAGGGCCCATTTTTTCTCGTCGCACATAGCCCCTTAAATCTCCGGCTCGGCCTTGGGAATGTAGAACTGGTATGTCTATGGCCGAAACTTACAGTGTATTACAGTCTGGGTTTGGCTTTGTTTAAAACATTAGATTACATCAGTAAAATAAATGTAAAAGTCTTCATATATCAGTGTATACTTTGTAATGATGATCAAAACATTTGTCGAAAACTTAGTAGATCATGTCATTTCGCTTGTTTGGGGTTCAGTTTACTACAACTCACAGATCTTTTATTGATGGTGTCGATTCACCACTACGTTTGGATCCTTCGGTTCAAACATCTGTTTTGTTGTCTGTTGTGAATTGATATTTTGTAGACTTTTAAAACCCCTGCATCTCTAGGTCAAACATATGGAATCGACTGATCGTAGAAAAACAAAGTATGGTTACAAACAAAATTTCTCTGGAAAATATACTCTAGAAAGTAAGATCATCTCCAAAAATCATCAAACAATTGAATGCATCAAATCTATAATCCATAACATAACCAATAATAAAGCTCGTGATATTAACCACACCCCTGCCCTGATTTTATAAAAACAATTAAATTACGACATTGTTCGTATTACAGTAGATAATAACAAATTTTGCAAATAGGGAATACCATATAACTATCAAATTTGACCATAACCGAATAAACCATGGTTAAATAAACGAGTGTTGTCTAAACCGAAATATTTTCTTAGATACACCTTCATTTCTACTACTAAGTTCAAATTATAAAACGAAATGCAACTACGGAGACAAAGTGAGCTAGCTAGTACCCGGGCAACATTTCAAAACCAACTGGGCCCTTCAATACACGATCATATTCAACTCCAAACTTTTGGGCCACCTCACGTACCTTTTCATTTCTAGCATCATTAGTGTTATCATAAGCTAAACGAACCTTCTTAAACATGTCATAAGCTTCCACAAACTCTTTAAGTCGGTCTACTAAAGTTTCGTTCAATGTTTGCAAAGATTCTTGTAAGTCTGTGAGCTCTTTCCTCAGCGGGTCGTCTTCACAGTTGATCATCTCCACCATGTTTAGCCTCTGGTGAGCCCACGAAAGATCAAAACCAAACCTCTCAAATTCCTTGAGATCCTCGTGAAGGGTAGTTATGTGGGGTTCCACAAATGCATCAACAGATGTTTCAATGAACCTTTTAATGACTACATGGAAATGTTTCAAAACAGGCTCCCATATTTCTACCGAACGCATCTGGACCCCTTTAAACGTGGTGGGGTACCGATTCTCCACAGCCTGCAAGAACTCTTTTATCTCTAGTCCAACAGCATTACCGTGCCACAGCCCAACAGTTTGTTGGGAATACTCATCGCTTTCAGTTTCAGAAATCCAACCGTTGGTATTATTGCAGATATAGTGCCCCTGCATAAATATCAATAAACTCTTTATGACTAACGAACTACTGCAGAAATTAAACAATAAAAAAAAACTATTAACTTTAGGCTAATTTCCACCCAAATTGCACACAACGGGCTATACCTGAACAAACTCCTCCGTCGTAAAATCAGAGTGCCTACAACGATATAAAGAGAAAGTATAAATGCACAACGATATCAATTATATATCATACTAATTACTAACTATATTTTTCAGAAAAAAACACAATGACTTCAATTTTTAAAACCCAAGTGAACATCTTTATACACGTCCTCGTTCATTATACGGGATTTGGCTTTAGTGAAAACGATAACAAATGTAACGCCCCGACTTACAAAGCATACAAAATGATATCGAAAGGAACCTAAAAGGCAAAAGGGCGTTAAACTTATGCAAAAGCAAACCGAATATTCAAAAGACAAATTTCCAAAATTAGGTACTAAAATATACTAATATTCTAAGGGAAGCGTTCTAAATCCTTAATCTCTCTACGCTCGATTCCCATTCCCAAGAGCACACTGAGTACCTGCCGTTTAAGAAAGAAAAATGGAAAACGGCTGAGCGAATGCTCAGTGAACAGATATATACAAATGACACGGAATAGATATGACATGCATAATAAGTAAATATAAAACTTATTTAAAAATACAAAGTTGCAAGACAAAACTTATTTTCAAACCAAACTTATTTTCAAAACAAAATATAAATATGTATAATTCCATCATATCCACCGTCAATATATCAAAGTATTACCAACATATAACCAAATATTAGAAAGCCAAATTTCGTAAAAATAATGCACTAAGAGTCAAACAAATAGGTAACAAATATCAAATGAAATCCTAGGGTAACACATACCACTAGTCTTTCCAAAAGGTGCAAACGTTTCGTATGACACTACGATAAACGTCCACCATCAAACACACAAAGTTCCTAGGATCGATCCATACGCCTCTTATAACAAATAATACTTAGTGCACCTTACCACAATCCGGGTAAACAAAAAGAGACGCCGTAGATATAACAAAATACACCGCTACGGTCGATGCCACATTATTGGTGTCACAATAACGCGCCCATGGGACCTCCATGGATAGGTTACTCTTAGGCATATCTTACGAAACCGTTTTAACCGACTTATATATAACAAATTGAAAAATACTTTTACAAATTATCAAAGTGATTATAGGACTTCAAAATATGTTTACAAATTTATAAAATAATGTACGTAAATATTATAGTTTAACCACAAACTTAAAATGTTATAAAATATAGCATTCCATTTCTTTTGAAAATCACGTGTGTACCCAACCATTCGGTGTAGTTCTTGTCACGAGTCACCATAACAAGACTATCAAACAATTTATGAAATAACAACTTAACGGGGTCCTTATCGGGACATGCAAAGCCACACGGAATGAGGGACACTAGATACGAATCACCGTACCATTTTCCACAATCACACGTGTTCTTTACCGGGTTGTTTCAGGACTTTTTCGGGGCTGCTTTGGGACAATTTTGGGGCTGTTTCGGAACAAATTCGGGGGCTGTTTCGGAGGGTTTTCGAGACACGGTTTTTGACACATAAAATACTTTTAGTTTTGTCATTTTCAAATCTACACATGATCACAAATTCTCGTTAGTACACCAAATGATCAAAATAAAGTAATATGATTTCAAAACAAAACTTAAACAAACTTTTATGCAAACATACATGTCATACCAATAATATTTCAAATCATTTAACGAGATTTTCAAAAAGACTTATACGAATTTTGTACAAACGGTCAAAAGATACACATATGATAAGAAGAAGGAATTCGTACCAATAATCAAAGGAAACATGTATTTAAAGAAATAGGAAATCAATAAGGATATGTACGAATCGAAAGAAAGATTAAGATACACACATAAAGATCATTTTACAAACAATTGATGTTTATTAAGAGATAAAATATTTGTACAAATGATTAAAAGAAACACATATAAGAAGAATTAAGAATCATTATATATCAAAACAAAGACGTATCGAATGAAGTATGAATCAATATAATAACTTATGAATTAAACTGAGGCAAATAAGATATCGAATGAGCACGAACGAAATGAATACTAAAAAGAAAACTAAGAATATTCATAGAATCAAAATAATCAATATCACAAATAATCAATCGAACGAAGACAACAAATATACATATAAATGTATCGAAAGTTCGTAACAATAATCACAATAATAATCAATCGAAAGATGACACAAAATATACATATAATGTATAGAATATTCGTACAAACAATTATACGAACAATCGAAAATAGGTAAAAGAGACTAAGAATATCCGTACCAACAATAATACGAACAAGGTAAAAGTACTAAAAGAGACCAAGAATATCCGTACCTCAAATTCCAGTGAAAACTTGTTTCGAATAGAGTTTATCGAATAAGCGATCAACGAAAGGTATCTAACAAACGAAAAGTATTAAGACAAAATCAAGTAGTAATTTGTAATATCCACTTATAACTTATATGTAATATTATTTTCTTATTTGTTCAAATCTGATACTAAGTACTACTTTACCGTATTATTTGCCATCACCTACTATATATTAATTTAAATAACATAAGTTTATCATTTCATAAAGTAATTTGTAGTACTCATAACAAAATCATTTAATTAATGGGTTACTACTATTATTTGATACAAATCCAGATTTCATATTATGTATAATTTTGAATAAAAAACATCATAACAAGGGTAAATTGCTTAGGTCTAATATGTGTCTTAATATCTACCAATTTTGAATAACAAACTTGGATTATCAAAATTATATTAGTTTATCTTTTGGAAGAAAAAAATAGAATTAAAGAACTTAGAGACGGAGACTTACTAATTTGGATATTTATAAGTGATAAAGATCGAGTGACTTGGTATTTGTCTCCGAGACTACGATTTAGTTGCCTTGCACGTCGTAACATACAACATCGATGCACATGGAGATGAAAGTGACTCCTTATACCAGTTTTGACTTTGAGATAGGATCAATACAAAATTATAGTGTTGGAGTTTTATATTTATTTGTTATGTAAATGGATATTTCTCATGTTATGAACTCATGATTTGTTTAATATATCTAACCATTATTTCGTAATTCCAAAGGACTCATTATGAGTTGATTTTAAATGATATATATTTATTATATTAAATCACAATCACATACATAAACCGTACATATTCATTCATCAAATGTGAGACTTTATTACTAATATTTCATTTATTATTTAATTTGATTACTATAATAATACATATATATATAGCTATCATGATCCCAAAATAAAATGATTTAGTTTTAGTTATTACTCTTAAGATAAAATCATTAATAAAATATTTAGATCATAATTTAAACATATTTGGACTTAAATTTATTATATCATTATATTTACAAAAATGTATTTTTATTTTTTGGGATATTACAACAAATTACATAAATGCCCCATTGTACAAAGAACATAAACAAACCTAGACTTCTTCAGACTAACATGAATAACTAGTAAAAAAAATCTTCCTAAGTATTTTTCATTTATGTAAACTATATCGTTCTCCAAAGGAGTACGGCTTCAATTCCTTGTATGTCTACCTTTAAGAAAAAGGAAAAAAAATACTACTACTGATGGTAAAATCCTCACAAATTAAAACATTATGAGATAAGAGCATATGGTCTCTTGAGTTTAAACTAAACAAAACCGAAAGATATTATTACAAAACCAAAGTGTTTATTGTAAAATAACAAAGAGGAATATATTATTGATATCAATTGAGATTACAATGACCTATATTTATAGGCTAGCATAATCTTGATTAACAGGATACCTAATATTATTAGGAAACTAAATCAACTTAATAAAGATAAATATAACCCAATATATTATTGTCTAATACTCCCTCGTAGTTTGAACGGGAGGCTTCCGAACGAACAAACTAGCACAAGTGTTGAAAACCGCTTCATCTTCTTTTTCTTTTCTTCTTTGTTGTTGTTTTACACGAAAATAGTATTGTACTCGACGACAAAGTTGAATACTGCTTTGACGGTTTCCTCCTTTTTTTATGACGTTCGCTATTTTACGTCATGGCTTGCTTTGCCTTTAGGAGTGATCCGCAATTTGGCGGTTTAACTTTTGTTGTTGACAACAATTATCTCTAATCGTGAAATATTGACAAAAAAAGGTGGATTTAGTTGATGTGGTGGCTATTCAACATATTGTGAGTGTATTATGACGGCTAGGGTTTGTGTGGTATGTATGAAACCACTTATTTGAGATAAAAGATAAAGAGAAAAAAAAAACATGATCCCTCCGAATCACCGCATTTAGCCGGCAACCGGAGGATATATTTTCTTGACGATTTGGATCTAGAGCTTTGGCTCTGATACCATGTAAAATAACAAAGAGGAATATATTATTGATATCAATTGAGATTACAATGACCTATATTTATAGGCTAGCATAATCTTGATTAACAAGATACCTAATATTATTAGGAAACTAAATCAACTTAATAAAGATAAATATAACCCAATATATTATTGTCTAATATTTATAGCCTTACGGTATGTGGGTGGTCTTTTAACCTAGAGGTAACGGGCACGGGTTCAAGTTTCGGGACATTTTAACAAAAACAAATTACAAAGTTCTTCGATTCTAACCGACTTCAACTCCTTCCCTGTTTAGCCTTTTCTTAAAACAGGAAAAATAAAAATAAAAAATCTTATTGAAATTAATATAAACTAGAGGATTTCCCGTGCGTTGCACGGGTTCGTTCTTATATGTATGTTCGAACCGGCAACGATAATGATATAAATTTGTATTACATACACGATTTAGATATCTTGGTTTGCTGATTTCATTTTCTGTAAAGCAGAAAGTTGTTTACACCGTCGTGTCGTTCCTTCTTGTTTGCTGACTTCATCTTTTCGCCATCGTCTTCTTTCTTCTCTTTGGTGATGGAGGTCTTTGACTTGTACTTCACCGGTGTTTGTCAGATGTTATGCCCTCGGGAAAAAAAAAGACAGAATTTAGACAGTTTTTTATGGTTTTAAATGTTAGGATAACTGTAATTTAGTTTGGTAGCAGCGAGTTCAGTGATAAACGTTGTTCAAAACCATTCGAATTGGTTGGAGAAAATGGAAATTTCCAAAGTTAAACTCTGTCCTTACATATTAATGAAGTTACGTGAGTTCGGTTGAAAGGAAAATCTGTATCCGCCGAAACTGGAGAACGGAATACTGAAGGTCAAACAGATAGATGAAAAAAAATTTCATCCAAATGTTTGGCCTGCTGTATCCCGTCCTCAGGTTTCGATGGTTACTGATGTTCGTTTCAGCGAAGCTCAAGCAAGTTCATCGATATGTGAGTAGAGAGTTTTACTTTGGGAATTTCCATTTTCTCTGATAATTTCAAATGGTTTTAAATCGTTTTCGTCACTTTGCATAGGAAGTGATGAATAAAATGTCTATATGCGTCCCTTCAGTTAAAGTTGAGCATCTGGCTAAAGTCAAAGAAAAAAGTGAAGGTTAGTCGAAAGGAGTGGCAGCAACTTTCGAAGCCATAGGGTACACCGCACCCTACGGTGTCCGTAGTTCCTGTTTCTCGTTCCAACCAACTTTCACTTGTTTCTCTAACTTCAGCCAGATGTTCAGCTTTAACTGATGTGAAAAAACTTATAGAAAAGAGCACAATTGTCTAAAAGCAAAACATGAAAACGAAGAAGATAAAACAAACCAAAATTGAATAACTAAAAAAGATGAATCATGAGGTATAACTGAAAATTAGGGTTTCTGAAAAGAGGTTTTTGGATTTGAATGTCAGGGTTTTGAGTTTGGAAAATTTGGGTAAGGAGTCGATGAGCCGGCAACAAAAAAAATTTTTTTCGTTCGGAGACGAATTTTTTTGGTGCTGACTCAACAACTCTCTACCTAAATTTTCCAAACCCAGAACCCTCACATTCAAATCAAAACACCTCTTTTCAAAGACCCTAAATTTCAGTTGTAGCTGACAATGCATCTTTTTCAATCCTTCGATTTTTGTTTGTTTTGTGTTCTTGTTTTTGATATTTTGTTTTTAGGTAATTGTGTTATTTATTAGAAGTTTCTATCTACATGTATTGAATAAATAATAGAATTTAAATAAGTGTACCCAACTGGATTAATGAATATGTATCTTTGATTCTGGTGTTTGAATCCGAAGATCTTGGAATCCAATATCTGTGCAGCTGCTACCAAATTAAATTACAGTTAATATCTATAAGAAATTGATTATAGAAAATTTGTATGTTAAACTACATCTTAACCCAAGATAATCAGTTTTACCTAGAATTTCTTTACTAATAAAGAAAATAATTTATACATCAATAAAGATATTTCACAGTATTCTCCGAAAATCCAGTAAATTCATTAGCAATAAGTTCCTTTTTCATTTTAGCTGAACAACGAATCTTATGTGTTTAAGTTCGGTAAGATTTTCGACTCTGACATTGATAATAGATAATAAAAAGTATATATGCTAGTTACCTGCTTTGAGGATTGATCTTTGCCGGTATGCTTGAATCTGGAAATCCTTAAATCTAATGTTCGTATAGGTGCATGTTGTTTAATGTTTTAAATATCAAATCTTTGATATGCGAAATTAAAATTTGTAACAAAAAATGTTCATATCATAGTAAGTAAATGTTTAAAGGGGAACGAACTGGGGGCGCTGATTTATTACCTTCCGGTAGATGAACTTCGAAGGTAAGCTGATGGATCCTGTATTTCTTTGATTCAGGGTGAGAGGCGGCGATGATGTATGAGTCGATGAACTCTGAATTTGTTCGATTTAGGGTTAGAAGTGGCGGTGATGTTTTTGAGCGTGATGATACTTTTTTAGGGTTTCTTTGCTTTTGTGTGTGTATTTATGTTTGGGACATGTAGATAGACAGAAGATATTGTTGGGCTTTGTTTTTGGGCTGGACTCTGTAGCGTGTCTGTGTTTTTCTTTTTTTCTTTTGAATATCAGTTTTCGACATCTTTCGAATTTTGTTTATTTACTTGTTGATATAGGTGAATTTGAATTTTAGGTTCGGTATTGTTTTTATTGTAATATAGGATAGAGTTATTATTCACGTATATTTTTCCGTTAAACAAATTATATCATTTGTTCTCAGTTAAATCAAATCCTAGAGTAATGTTTATCTCCTACTAATCTGGTTGAGTACCTTTATTAAATGAATAACTGGTCAAGTTAATGGAAAATTATATGCATCAGAAACCAAATCAGAGTGTCGAAATCGATATGATACTAACCCAGGGGGAACGTTCAAATTCAACATATGCAATACCCAAATTCGGTTGATAGACTTATCATATTTTTAATTGTTTGAAATTTTTAACATTTCGAAGTTGAATCTGATGTTGAGAAAACGACAACACTACTTACCATTAACCAAAATAGAAGTTCGAGCTACTTGAATTCCCTGCGCTCATTACAAAAGATTTCGGATATTTGCTAGCGATATTTTCTACTTAATTTTCAAAATTGTTTAGTAGTAGTTACAAAAGCGATGTTTGGCGTGCGTGTTATTGACTTTCTCCATTTTTGACTTTTCATTCTGGAAACCGTTCACGTTTTCCAGGATTTATAAGTTCGAGTTCGTCTGTAAAATGTGATAATTCTTTGTTAGAATAGTAGTATGGAATTTTTTTTGTAAAGTATATGTACCTGTTGTTGTCGTCGTTTTGCGTTTGCCTGTGGTGGAAGCTTCGATGCCTTTTGTTGTTGTTTGGTTGCGGTCCTCTGCCTGTTCAGCGATATTGATTGGAATCTGCTCTGAATGTGTCGATGTATGAATAGTGTCGGCGATGTCTGTATCTTTAGAGTTGTAGTTATTGATATGTGTATAAAAAAGACTAATGTGTTTGTTATTATTACCTGTCGGTTCGAAGATGAGTTGTTTTGCAGATGCAGGTTTGTCAAGTTTTCGTGATGTCGATATATCTGTGCCAGCCGACTCTGTTTCGGTGGTTGGAGTTATTGGAGTGTGTGGCGGTGGAGTCGTGTGTGTTGTTTCGGTTGTAACTGCTAGTGGGTTTGTTTGGTGTGAGACTGGTGTAGTGGTTTGCGAGGTTGTTTTGCGTTTGCCTGTGGTGGAAGTTTTTACGCCTTGTGTTGTTTTTTGGTTGCGGTCCTCTGCCTGTTCAGCAATACTGATGGGATTCTCCTTTGAATGTGGCAGTGTGTAAATAGTCTCGGGGATATCTGTATGTTTAGAGTCGTAGTTATTCACACGTGTATAAAAAAAAAGTAATCTGTTTGTTATTATTACCTGCCGATTCAAAGGTGAGTCGTTTTGCAGCCGCAGGTTTGTCACGTTGTTGTGATGTCGATATATTTGTATCAGTAGACCCTGTTTTGGTGATTGGAGTAATTGGGGTGTGTGGCGGTGGAGTCGTGTGTGTTGTTTCGGTTGCAATTGCTAATGGGTTTGTTTCATGTGAGACTGGTATAATGGTTTGCGAGGTTGATGATTCAGTCGGTACTGCTTCCTTGTTGATGATGACGAATTTGATGTTACTGGGAGTCGACTTTTTGGTCATCTCGACATGAAACCTATGTGTGTTCATACCTTCCTTTTTGAAAGATGGGTGTAGTGTTTTCCGATCCTCGTAGCCCTCTTCCATCACTATTTCCTTACAAGTACGACCCGTGAGTTTCTGCATACATAAATCAGTGCAGGCGACTTCTAAATTTCTTGTTCCGTCAGAAAGAGTTGCATTTATGTTGTAACTGTAAAATTTTTAGTAGCGTTAGTCTATGGCATTCGTTTCTCAAAATGTGTTCTTTAAGTAACTGTAATCTTACAAAAAAGTCGGGTTGCAATTCTTTCCGTGGTTGGGGCAGAACCATGCGTCTTTCTGTTTTGAAATCTGGCTCTTGCAGTCTTCACATGTGGCTGTATACCAACAATTATCGAACCTCGTATCTACGATTCTTGCGTCAATTGCGATTGTTTTTCGCTGTTGTTACGCATATGTGGCACATGCGAGTATGTGATCAGCTATATATTACTGCATATGCTATTGTTAAATTTTTATAAGAAAGTGTGTATGCATACCAGTATACTATCGTACAACTTATCTTGAAGCTCTGCTAACGTCATAACAGTGTACGAAGTTGTGCTTGGGAGTTGTCTATCTGCTATGGCCAGTTGTCCGTGTTCCTTTATTTCTGTGGGTAGTGTTGGATTGACGTAGACGTGTGTAGCATCAGTTGATGATAGCTTGAGGGAATCTATAACATATTAAGCGCGGAGAGTTTGTAATGAATGTAATAAGAATTTAACGACACCGAATATATGTGTATTTCTAATATTGTACCTGCGTATATCGCTGGTTTCACATTTGTGATTGCTATCATCGTATCTGTTGTGGCTGCAGATAGGGTAGACAGGTTGACCTTTTCAGCATTTTCAATGCACTCCTTCCACATGGTGATAGTTATTTCTTGGCCGTTGTGACGTATATGGAAGAGAATATTAGATAAACGATGTTGTTGCTACTACCCATGTGTTTTGACATGTGAATGTAATTTTTTTGTATACTTACGTTATACTTGTCAATGTTAGTAGCAGAAAGCGGTCGCCATTTCTCTTGTTACTGTAGCCCTGTCTTTTGTATTTTCCGATGAAGTCTGCATTTTGTAAAGGCATTTGTCTGTTAAAAATATATATGAAGAAGTGTTTACTTTTAAATACCTGGATAATATGTAGGTGTTTGAAGAAATGTGTGTAAATCATTTATAGTCACGAAATCAAATGATGATTCTGGTATCTCCTTCCTGTTCTCAAGCGGAGTGATTTGTGATGCTTCCCCAGCATTGAGATGAATTGTGTTTCGGACTGTTCTTTGGTATGCTGGAGTCTCAGAACACGAATATTGTTCTATTCCGTAACATTTTTTTATCTTGAATTTTGACTCCAAGAAGTTCTGACCCTGTTGCTGTCCAAGAATTGCAATCGTATCTGCCTATTATTGACGAAATGTTAGGTGCACAAATTTTAATAACGTAAGCGAAAATATATAAATTGTATAAATGTATAAAATGAATGATGCGCGTAGAATGCATACCTGCTTGTCTATGGCCAAAAACCACGTCTCCTTATTTCTAAAATGAGGCGTCCATTTTCGTAAGATTCTTATTTCGAGGTATGAACCGGCACAACCATGTTCGAGGTCTGCGATATTAACCATCTTCCTGCGCTGTCATAAAAGAAGTAATATCAGTTAGTAATGAATAAGGGATCAGCATTTGTATTCTAGAATGGCAACAGCATCATAAAATGTGAGAAGAACTTTTATACGCTTTTATAAACTGTATGGAAGCGTGTAGATATATGTACATGTGCGGTTTTGTTATGCTTTATAAAAATGTGTTCAATTGAAAATATAGCAGTAGGTTTAACACGATGTACAGATTTCTGAACAAAGCTATTCTTATTTATCGTTATTAATGGGAAACAAATACACGTGTACGTAAGCATACACATTTTCACAGTGTGGAAAGTATACCAATAGTCGGTAATCGATGTGAGAATGTGCATACGTACGTATGCGTGCATCCTAGTTATTTATTTTGAAGGCCGTCTACGTATGAAATGAAGTCTTTGTAAACAATGTTTTTCGTTGTCCTTGTACATTCCCCATTATCGTTATGGATTAGAATTTTAATTGACTCAGGAGAAGTGGCTCGTGAAAGAGCCACGTATAGCTGGCCGTGACCAAAGACTGGGAAAGGAAGGAATATTCCTACTCGCTGCAGAGATTGGCCTTGGCTTTTATTAATAGTCATAGCATACGAAACTTTACACGGAAATTGTTTTCGATTAAAGCTAAACGGAAGTTCTGGATCGTGGTGGACGAACTTAATTCTGGGCAAATAGACTTTTTGTCCCACACAAATGCCTGTCATTATAACTGCTTCGATGATTGTTGGCGATAGGTGGGTTACTATTAATCTTGTGCCGTTGCATAGACCATTTTTTTTGACTCATATTGCGTAAAAGAATTATTGGTGTGTTTGTCTTTAGATCTAATTGATGGAGCGGAAGGCCAGGAAAGTTGAGTTGGTTAAGATATTCTTCTGGGTAGAGCAAATCCAGATCTGACATTCTGTGAGTGTGCGGTGTTATGGAATCAGAACTATAATAAGTCGTAGCCGTACCGGGAATACTATGTAAAACAGTAGAATTTATTTCATCAGTTGTACAATTTTTTGGGCATACGATCGCTCTGTTACATAGAAGTTCCGGGGTTGGGTAGAGCAGAATAGATGGTCCGTAAACAAAGTCAATCAGCTGTTGTAGCCCAGAGTTGGTATCTGTTATCAGGTAGTCGTTAGGAATTTCAATATCTGAAGCATGTCGGGGATTCATGATGTCTGGAATGCCAGCAACGCCATTTCCGACGTCTAAGAGCCATTGAGCAAATCTGGCTGAATCAGCAGTTGTAGAATTGCCTGAATTTGTGGACGAAAGACGCATATTGTAACAGAGTTTATATAGGCTAAAAGCTGGCCAAAGGTATGAATTCGGAAGTGTGGCAAGTATTATATCTCGGTGATTTTTCTTTGGTTTTATAGGCAATGTTTGTCTAAAGTCGCCCCCTAGCAATACTGATATTCCGCCGAAAGGTTTGTCCCTTGTTTCTAATACATCCCTAAACGTGCGGTCTACACATTCAAAACATTTACGGTCCATCATCGTTGCTTCGTCCCATATGATAATACGTGTCTGTTGCAGAAGTTCAGACAGTTGTGTCCTTTTTTTTATATTGCAAACAGACGTATTTATAGGATTTATGGGAATGTTGAATCTGGAATGTGCAGTCCTACCGCTAGGCAGAAGCAGTGAGGCAATACCCGAAGAAGCAACCGCTAATACGACCTTGCCTGTAGACCTGAAATAAGCGAGTATCGTTGACCAAAGGAATGTTTTTCCAGTCCCGCCATGACCGTATACGAATAGAAGGGTCTGTTTTTTCATTAATTCGTCATTGCGTACCCTATTATAAATTTGTAACTGTTCCGGGTTTAGCTTATGAGACATCTGCAAATGCTGTTGGGCTAAAGAGAATTTATCGTATAACGTCTCTTCCAATAATAGGCGATTTGTCAATGGAAGTAACAAATCCGAAGATGGAAGTGGTAAGTTGAATGAAGTGAGCGATTTTGGTGGACTCGAACAATTCAGAAGCTTTTCAATCTCTAACAAAATGTGTTGTTGTAACATAACTTCAAATATCATAGACTCGGGTGGCGATATGGAATCTGACAAAATTCGAGAAATGTCGTCGCCCATTTTAGACCAAGCATTATTCCATAATACTTTTGGGTCGCCAACTTCGCAAAATAAGAGCAAGTTACAAAACAGAGAACGCAATTCGGAGGACGATGCCCATAATGAAGCTTCATTGAAGGCAGTGAGCCATTCTTTATCGTCACCGATTAAGCCCAGAGCCTCACAAGCGAGCCGATATGATGGATAGACTATCCCCCTAACAGTGCGAATATCTTCAAATGAACAACATCCCCTCTGATGAGAGAGGAGCATTCTTAAATAGAAGACTTCACCAGCAGTAGGATGTACATAGACCATTCTACCGACAGGGGCAACAGTATTCCTCGCCCTGAAGAACCAGTCCTTTTTTCCCACATTCCATGTAAACTGTGACGGGTATTCGACATAAGTCAGATTCCGACCTTCCGGATCCCATCTATTTGCCACTAACCATCTGGACAATGTGGAATTACCAAAACTGGCATCATGGACTAACTGTTCTAAATGGCAATTGTCTCTGAACGTCACTGTCTGCATTTTTTCGAGGTGTACTTGCAAAATTAACACTGGAGGCTGTCTCTCGTGTATTACAAAATTTAGTAATCGCCAAGCAGCTTCATGTGGGCAAATGAATCTGTCGTGCACGAATTGGTCAATCTCGTTAACGGTTTCTGCAGCAGTGACAGAGGAACCGTTACTACTCGATGCTTTGGACGAAGTAGGAGCCACTGATACAGAATTCTCAGCCTTCTGCAAATAAAAAGCGACTCGTTAAACACCTTTGGAAATATACTTGAAAAGATATTTGATCATCATATTCCACCCACAGTATTCAACATTGATGTGTGCATTGAAACGACTGCATAGAAGCTTGTTATAAGGAACCACAAATCCGTTATGAACTCGAGTTCCGTTCTGCATCGTATGCACAGCAGCATTGTTTCTTTTATAGTGTACATATCCGTCCTTATCAAATGCAGTCACTGAAGCGAACGGTTTTGGGAATTTTTTTTCTACAAACTCCATCCCGCGTACAAGGAGCCGCTGGGTTGGAAAGCCCACAAGGACCGTGTATCATACAACTGGTTATTGTGGAATACATGGCCGGTTCTGTAGAAGGATTGGGTAATTCTGCCGTAATGTACTTATCGACATCAGGAGCAGCTCTAATTTTCGAATCTTCGTCAACCCATAAAAGAGTATGGCAGTGGGGCAGACCTCTCTTTTGAAATTCTATTGTGTATAGAACTGCAGATAAAAAACAAATGTAACAATGATGAGGGGCGCACCTCAAAACATGTCTAATGAAATGAAGAAATAAAAAGTGAAAAAACGTACAGGCAGTAACGGCACCGAACGGTTTCTCTTCTTTCAGGAAATTCACAAAATGACCAACCTTCATATTGAAAACCCTGGAGATGATATCAGGCCTATTTTGGGAATGGCCCATCCTGTTTTCATCCATAAATCTAACAATCTCGGGCCATCTGGCATTGCACGTGAAAGTTATAAAATATTGAGGATTGCCATGAACACGACATATGGCTAACGCATCTTGATAGTGCTTAAACATATATCGCGGACCACCCACGAAAGTTGATGGCAAAAAAATCCGTCTGCCGATATGTTTACCAATGGAATCTCCTTTAGATAATGCATCATAAACACCAGCAACATATTCAGATCTCAAATTGTTTTGATGTGTACGGAAATACTCTAGCCTGCTATCCTCCACACACAAATAGGCATCTATCAAAAACTGCTGGAACAGTCTACCCCCGCGAAGCAGAAGACAGAATACATCACGACGACTATGTAATAAATAGCTATAATACATATTGACCGTTAACGATTTTGTTCTCGAACCTGGAACAGATCTGAGTTTCAACGACGGAGACCAACCAACTTCACCATAAGGAAATAGCAGTGGATACTGGAGAGGCATATATGATTGGTGCAATTTGCTTATGCGATGAGGCCGGTTATCCCTTGAGTGAATGATTATGTCATAGACACTCGCGTTTGCGTCGTCAGCAACAACAATAGCCCCAAGCGTTCCCTGCTGCGGTACACTGTAACGATTATCAGGAACATTATTATATAATCTGACTGCATAGTCCACAACAGCCTTAGAATCTGCAATCTCGACAGCTTGCTTAAAAGTGCGTACATACTCATTACAGGTTGGCAAAGTGGTAGTCAAAAGTGCAACAATGTCAGGCCTAAGCGTATCGTTAGAATCAGAATTACCAAAAAAGCTCATCCTGTTTTCAACCTCATTCAAAGTGTCATATACATACAACTGCAGAAAACGCGGAGCATTTGGAGGCTGAGGACACAAAGAACCAATATGATGCTATATCTGACCCGAAACCTTAAAAGTATACGGACCCGAACCCAGATTGATAGATTCGTCAATGGTAGCACCGAACGATGTCATAGAGAACATTGAATTATAGGCTCTAATATTTCGCATAAAATGAGAATCTTCGTATAGAGTAAGGAAAGTGGTTGGTGGCATTGCAGGTGCGGGTAAGGCAACCATACCGCCCTTACAACACTGATTGTACGCCAACCTGCCACGACGCGAAACAGATAACAGCCTTTCCTCATACCAAAATAATGCACCACAATAAAAACACCAATTGCTCGCGTCACCACAGTCATAATACGAAGGCAAAGAGTTTCCGACATGCAGTACAGGGGGCACCACGGAACGTCGACGTGTGTACCGACGACGGGCTGGAATCGAAGCTGCAGGCCAGGTAACCCCTTGAGGCAGAGCGGCACCCCACATTTCAACAAAATACCAAATGGCAGAAAGAAAATGGACAAAGCACGAACGCGGAAACAGAACCTAAACATAACAGAAGACGTACAAATAAAAAACCAACTAAACGACACAGCCAAATACATACAGCAGAAACAGGCACTAAACGATAAACAACGAAGAAATCGGCACTAAACAACGTCTAAAGTCTCTAAAACCTCATATCTTCATAAAATCATGTGATACCCTAATCTAACAGGATATTGAAGAAGCTAATAAACCTAATTATTCTATGGAATAAATTCACATCGCTAAACACTAATTTTAAATTATGTCCGCTGAAATTCGAAAACTAACCGGAAGAGCAATAGGAGACAAAACCAATGACGACGTAACCGTTCCACTTAACCGCCGAATCTAACGAATTCCTACCTGTTAAAAAAAAACATAACAGAGGTCAATTTCCAAAATTAACAAACACAGCAATGCAAAGCTTAATAGAACAACCAATACCCCGAAAAATAACACATGCAGCAAGTAAAGAAGAAAAACAAACCTTAGAACTGAAGCAAAAATGGAAGAAGAAGTGATAGGAATGCACAACGAAGCAAAAAAGACGACAAGTGGCGAGATATCACATTCTTCAACAGGACCAAAACCGGACAGCCCAACCCAGAAACAAAAGACAAGCCCAAAGCCCAATTAAATAAAAAATAATAAAAAGCACGCATTCATATGCATGTTTGAGTTTTAATTATAGGATAGGAATACCTTTTATCAACTCCATTTCCATTTCCATTCACATCTCCAACCTACAAATTTAAAAAAAAAAAAAAAAAGTCTTACAAAATTAATCATAGTGGTTACAAACAGTACTGCACAAGTTACAAGTGATTACATCATTTCACCTCCTCAGAACCAGTTTCAGTTTTTCTTTTTTTTTTAGAATCATTATTGATCTGATCTACTTGTGAGTTTGAAACATGTTTTGTAGATCTTGTAGCATATTTTTTTCTAGGCATTGTTTGTTGTGTTGAACAGAAGCAGCTGGTTGTTGAACTGTATCTACATTTACATTCATATTAATGTGTGTGTTTATGTACGATTAAGATTTACAGAATCGGTTTTTTCCAGAAGTAGTAATGTAATGTTTTAGAAGTTTTGTTTGCCGTTAACTTTTTCTGATTTCGGAATGTATCCGTTTCTTTATTATTATAACGCCGTCATTTTTAACCTTTTACTTCCGTATATTAGATGATATTGATGATGTCAGCAGATATAATTTTCATTTTTCACCCTCTTAAAATATATAACTACATTCTGTATTTCATTTTATCCTCACTTAAATAAAATAAAAAAAAACGTTTCTTCTCCCATTTTGTTAATCCTATTTACTTATATAATCGCTTAATTTCGACTATAATTTATCTTATAGTTATTCTAAAATCTTCATTCTAAATATTTAAACACATGAATAAACATAAAGCTATATCTTTTGCACCTTTATATCTTGCTATGGTGATATTTGTCCCACCATCTTTGAACTTCAACTCGATTGGGTGTTTACCCATATATTTAACCATTAAAATCTTCTATTACATTTTACTAATTTTTCACTAAATTTAGAACTGAGTGTTAATTTTTCTCATATCTATTACATATTTACATGGGACTTCTTGTACCTCACTATTCTCCTGGTGTTATTCGTCTCCAAAAACCTCATATGGATTTTGTATTCAATGCATCATATCTTTTTTAACGTGTATATAAGCATAAAGTTTAAGATTTTATTTTTGTCTATATTTATTCGCGTTATCGCGGGACAATAATCTAGTAATACATTATTACCTAAGGTTCTAAAAAACGTGTCATGACGTCAAGGCGTGACTTGTCTTCACGAAAAACATGTAAGGCGTCCTTGTCTTGACGAAAAACATGTAAGGCGTATTTGTTAGGTGTGACATTCAAAAAACGTGTCAAGGTGCGCCATGGCGCGCTTTAACGAGAGTTTTTTGTAACGCGTTATGGAAATTTAAAAAAAACAAAAAAAACCTAAAAATAGTTTAAAATGATTATAAAGATAATTTAATTGTACATTGGTGACTATATCTTAGATTAGATGTATATTAAAACGTGAAAATAACGATTTTTTATAGTTATATAACTAAAAAATAGTAACAACATATAAAAAAAATCATATATAAAATTATAAAATATATTAAATATATTAAATTTTGCGGTATTGTCACGCGCCATGTCTTGAGCACGTTACGCCTTGTGTTATTCACAACCTTGATATTACCCAATAAAATTGTCACTTCTATAAAGGCATACGGGGTTTATAGATCGAAATTATTATACTTTTTGATAGGGGTGACAATTCAAGATTGGTTCGGGTCTACTGGTTCGTTTTCGCAAGTTGACGGGTTGAAATTACTCAACCTGAACCTAACCCATTTACATAATCAGTTTATCGGGTTCTGGTTAGCAGGTTGTCAGGCTCAACCCGAACCTAATCCGTGTCACCCGTTTATTATATATGTTAGTAGGTTGAAGAGTTGATTTCAGGTCAAACGAGTTGGTTTCGAGTCAATCACGTCAAAATAGCTTTATTTTTTGAATTAATTAAGCTATTTATATCTACTTTATCAACTACTAACGCAATTAAAAAAATATAATATACAAGTATCGAAAGAGAAATATATAAGAAAAGATAAATTACTATCATTAAGATAAAATAAGGTGTTATTTTAGCTAAATTTGGTATAATATTTATCAAATGTTATTTATTAATATTTATAAAAAAAATAGTTTATAAAAATTTTCGGATTGTCAGGTCGACCCATTTAACCAAAAGACCAATCCGAACCTAACTTGAAAATAATTCGGGTTACCAGGTTGGCGGGTCAGCGGGTTGGCGTGTCGAGATTATACAACCTAACACGTTAATTTTCGTTCAGTTTCAGGTCGGGTTTCGTGTCGTGTCAAGTATTGTCACCCATACTTTTTTAAAATGTTTAATTTTTTTACTATATATTTTTCTTCTCAATTGTATTATTGTATTTTAGAAAATATTTAATTATATTATCGAATTTTACGAAAATGTTTAATTTTGTTACTTTACTTTATTAGATGGTGATGATAATCGAACTTTAAATAAAGGGATTTGATGCATAATTTAGTTGTAATAGAGAAATGTTTTCAAAAATACAGTGTCCTGTTTCGATAATATATAAGAAAAATTTAACGTGTAATAATTTCTTAGAGACCATCATAAAGATAATCAGCCAAAAATATTCAAAAAACATTTACGAGTTTACCACAGGAAAAAATATATGAATTGGAGGTCATTATCAATTAGTTATTAAACAAAAATAATAAAATTGAAAATCAAAAAGGTCAAACTCAGACCATACTAGGGATTTTGGGTCCGATAATTGGAGCCACTCCAATGACTCAAAACATTTATTCTTCTTTGTTACATTGTTTACTCCTTTTACACATATACCAAAGTTCATTTTCACATTGTTCAATAAAAGAGTCAACCTTCTACATGATCATATTATAATAATTTTGGGTAACAAATATAAAGACACTTAATTATAACCATTTCTGTATATAGTGTATGTTTGTAAAGATGCGAGCTAAAAGTTAGAGTTCTTTTTATTTGTGAAAAATAATGTTATTAGTTTTTTATTTTTAAAATAGAAGCTGGAACTTCACTTAACAAGCAAAACTTCTTTCATTAAGAAGTTAGAATTTTTTAATCTTTTTTTGGAAACGGCAATTATATTAACAAATAAACCCGCCTAGCAATATGCTAGAAAAACGGGAAACAAAACACCCAAACGTTACATACAAGACAGAGGGTCCGTTAACCAATTGGACCAAACAAAATTAGTAGAATTTTTTAATCTAACTTCCGAAAAAAACCTTGAAAAAACATATTATTAAATGGGCACTACTAAATAAACCAACACTTATAATTAATGGGCCCTCATAATTAATATTTGTCATTAAATTCAACAATTTAGTCTATATTTTGAAAAGTGTAGTGTCATAGTCAACATTTTGAATTCTTGTTTTGAAAAAATAAAAAAGCTGAAAAGTTTACAAAATTTAATTAAGTCAAAGTTTTAGAATCTACAAAATTTAATGTATGTATTATTATTGGGAATATCCATAATTTCATATATGTGTATATATATATTATTTCTATTGAATACACTTCTAATCTTAAATATTAACTCAAAATTTTAAAATCAAGGAGAGCATAAACTGTGAAGCTGGTGATAGATAATTGACGGTAATTATTTCAAACTATATTCATTTTACTTGTCATTTGTAACAAATTTATGATTACATCACCTGTTTTGTTTTTATTACTAAATGACTGTGTAATTGTTTTGTTTTTATTACTAAATGACTCAATATTACGCACACGTACAATTATAAGATACAATTTGTTATGTGCATTTGTTGAAATATGTGTTTCATTTATTTTTTAATTTTTTTTAATATTATAATATATAAAAAAAATTTATTGAGACTGCATATATATTTATGTTATAAGATAAATAGGTACCCCATATTTAGAAGTATCCCCATATTTTATTATAGTTGTTTTAATTATGTTAAAGAAGTACCCCATACTAAGACTGCATATATATTTATGAGACTGCATATATATTTATGTTAAAGAAGTACCCCATATTTAGAATAGTTGTTTTAATTTAATATATGTAGTATATTAATTTATTTATTTTTAATATTGATGTCAATAAATTACCATAACAAAATTATATTTTTATAAATGTTTATATCAAATATCAATGTTTTTATACTAGCAACTTTATAGGTACATATTATCTTTCTTTAATAAATAGGTACATTTTAATGAAAATATTGCAGCACTTAAATTCTTTTTTTATTTTTTTATGTTAGCAACTTTAATTCATTAACAAAAATAATATCTCTTTTTTGCCAGGAAAAAGAATAGAACATGCGACTACCTCAACTACAAACTGATTATGGTTGAAGAAATACAAGGAAATGTTTGTTTCTGTTTGGATTGATCAACATCTTAACTTTGGAGAACACACAACAAATAGAGTTGAGAGTCAACATGCGAATCTCAAACAATATTTGGAATCCACAAACTCTAGTTTGAATAAATTTGTGGGTTGTATTGATCGAATCGTTATCTCGCAAGTTACAACAAATAAAGAAAGCTTAGAAAAAAGCAGAATTTTTCGCATTCATCAACACAACCTACATTGTTTCAGACTATTGCATGGTAACGTTTCAAATGAAGCTCTTGAGATAATGTTTGGAGAACATAAGAGGTTGAATGATTTTCAATTAGACTCCTCAAATTGTGGTTGTCGACTTATTGGGAAACAATGTATAGGTCTCGTATAGAACTATTGGAATTTTCATAGAAACTCGTCTGCAGCTAGATGGAAAACAATGTATATGTCTCGTATAGAACTATTTAATCGGTGTATCCATCGTGAAAGAACTTTTATGGATTTAGGTGATTAAATGTAATAATTAATCTCATTTACTATTTTATATTAATTTTATCATTTCTTTTTATGTATTAGTACTATTTTATATTACTTTTTGTCACTCTTTTTATGTATTAGTATATTGTTTTCATGTAATATTTAATTTATAAATAAATAATATAATAACATTATATGTTTAATTATTAAAACAAAAAGAAAAAAGAAAAAAAAAACATAATCATTATCCTATTCACTATCAAAAAGAAAAAAACATAATCATTACAAAATTATTATCAAATTTTTAATAAAACATAATGATTAGGAAATAATATGGGATATGTCAGTTTATCTAACAAAATGTGTTGATGTATTTATCATCCCCTATCAAATATATGCTTAACAATTAACAACCTCCTCTGTTTAATTTTCAACCACTATATTTAAGGATAAGCGCATTTATATTTATATAATATTCTTCTTTTTTTTTTTCTTTTTTTTGGAGCAATAAGAATGAGTACAAGTAGACATATCCCAATTACAAGATGTAAAAGCAAATATGGAATTTCGAAAACTACATCAAACTAAGCAAAATTTTTAAATAAACGTAATTTGCACGGTCAATGTCTAACTTTGAACTTTAACCCGAATCATCACGTCAATGCCTCATTCTCGGATTCGTCACCCAATCTTTCCATGTCAATTTGAACCTTTTATTTCTATGTCGAATCTAAAAGAACGAAATAACTTGAAATTCATAACAAAGATAGATCAAATGACTCTTACTATCTTTAAAAATTATGTTATTTCGTATTTTTCAAATCGAAAAAGTTGTGCTCACTATATCCCGTCCAATGGATGGGACAAACTAATTATAAATGATTTTTTTACAAATAGGTAAAAACATGAGATTTTTATGAATTTACCAAAAGAGATATTAGATATAACTTTAATTTTTTTTTTAAACATATAGAAACATAAGTTACATAACAATTGATTTTTTTTCGTTTTTTTGCCATTTCATAATTGAAAGTGACTTATGTTTCATATTTTATTTGTTATTAAGTGGTTGTATTAAATAAATATATATTTAAATATATCGATATATAAATTTTTATAATATGTTTGATTAGTTTTAATATTGAGCTTTTGTCTATGATTTTTATATTCCACTTAGAAAAACATAATTGAGATTGGGTTTATGATTTGTTGAAAGGTTGTTAAGATCCATCTTATGATTTTACGTTCTCGTTTCAATCCTGTACGGGATTTAAAAGAATATGATTTTAGCAGAATCTCAATTTCGATCTAAAGATATTAGGATCTTTGTATGGATCCTATCCTACTTTTTTTTTAATTTTGAGAACAATATATATAAATGATCTTTGTTAAAACAACCTAAAAACATATCGTATATCTGGTTAAAACATTTAGAAAAAGTAATTATTATAAATATTTAATTCAACCAACGAATACATATATATCAAAATAAATATTAACCCAATTAAGTAATTTATAACTATATAAATTTTATCACATCCGTTTTATCAAATTCTAATATTAAGTAATCAATAATTTTAACATATTAGCAATTATATTTGTGACAATCCGTCTTTTTGAAGTATTTTTCATTACCGTTATTTATTCTTTTATTCGCAATTATTTGGACCCTTGTATTTCGCTTTATTTGTACTCACGTTTTATGCATTTGAGTCGGGTTTTATATGTTTTATTACTTCGTCTCTTGAGACGAAAGCTTTTAACCATCTAAGTGCCTATTAGTTAGTATTCTCGTGTTATTAAAGTAGAGTGTTTACGCCGTAGTCGTCGGTTAAGAAAAAAAAAATTATTATAATTCGAAATTTCATTACAAAGTTAGTCCTCTAACTTAATCTATTACAAACTTAGTCCTTTAACGGAGAACTAACGGAATCTGTTACAAATCTGATCCTTTAACGAAAAGATAACGGAATTGACCAAAAGGGCCACGGTGCGCAGCACCTCCCCTTTGGTGCGCAGCACCACCTGCATTTCCAGCTTAATGCCAAAACGATTTGTGGTCAAATTCTTGAGATTCCAAACCTCCTTTTCACGTGATTTCTTCTGCAAAATCCCCCATTTAGGTATGTTAGATCCAATTGTAGATCTCTAAACATGTTGAGACCATTTCTCTTTCCAAAATCTAAAAATTACATACAAACATACTTTCACTTTTCTCTCACAATTTCACTCCACACTTGCTCCTTTTTCTCTCAACATTTCCAGAGATTAGAGTGAGTTTTACAAGTGATTTGGTGGTGAAATTCAAGCAAAGAAGTCATACAAGCTTCTTCTCCAAAGAACCCTTTCATTAAATCATCATTTCGGTAAGTTTCCTTGTTAAAATCCTTCACTTTGATACTCTTTTCTTCCCTTTTGTTAGAAGTTTTCTAATACTATTTTTATCGTCTTGTCTTACAAGCTTCATACTTCCTTCTTCATCCTTAAATTGTGGTGTTTCGGTGATTTCTTTGAAGAAACGACACCTTAACTTTTGGTATGTAAAACTCTCCGAAATTTACTCTAACTATCTTTTCTATGAGAAATCTCTAACACTTCTTGGATATGTGTTAACGAGGATCTTTTGCTTCCATTTACCGGCCACTACTTTCGGAGTTGACTAAATTTGTGGAGAAAACTCTAACTTAAGTTTTGGTAAGTAAATTCCTCCGAAAAAGTCCCTTTATTTTACTCTTACTTTGAGAATCTTTACTAATGGTAGGTGTTTTTGTGTTTGGAGCCGATTACCTCCTCACCACCACCACCGAAGTCTTTTTCTCCGGTTTCATACATTCTCAAAGTTGGTAGAATTCTTGCGGGTGAAATCGGTAAACTCATTATTACCTTTAATCTTTCCTTTTTCATTATTATCTTTATTTTCGGTTTAAGCCTTGAAAATGGTTAGGTTAATATATATTAGACCAACACTTACTATTCTTGAAGATTTGGACTTAATTGTGTTAAAATATGTTAAAATGTGAGATTAACCGAAAATAACTTATTTACTATATTAGTATGTAAAAACTACACACATACATATATATAACACTTGGTAAATATTATTTGAACCTAACTTAACTTTCGGACAGTTTACATTTTAACCTTAAAACGTCAAACAACTCGATTTTCGTCAAAACAACAAAATAACAATTCTGAAAAATGGCCAGTGCGACGCACCGGGCCCCTGATCTTCGGATTTCACTTTTTTGCAAATAAACATCGAAGGCTTAGAATGCGTTTTATCAATTTTAACAACTCTAAACACTTATATAAGTAACCTATTATCTATAAATGTATCATATAACGTCAAAAATAACATCTTTGGACTCAAAGATGCCACCGCCATCATAAACGTTATAAATTTTAATTTAAACAAACGTTTTACTTACTTTTTACGTCAAAATCGTTTGGAAACCGTTTTAAATCATATTACTCCATTATTTTGAAATAAAAAGGATTTTAACTCTCAAATTGTCAAAATTGGACTTTTCATTCAAATTGTTGACTTTGACTTAACTAATGTCAACATCTTTAATTTTGACTTTTCATTCAAATTGTTGACTTTGACTTTGACCAAGTCAACATCTTTGACTTTGACCAAGTCAACATCTTTGACTTTGACCAAGGCAACATCTTTGACTTTGACCAAGTCAACATTTTTGACGTTGACTTTGGTCGATCTCAATAAAACTTTGGTAACAGTATTCCTTTCAACTGATGTTCCTGGTAGTCATTCTTCGGCTCGGAATATTATTCTTTTCTAATAGTCAATTATGACGTGAAATTATCGATATCTTCCTATCGTCCCTAGTGGCGCGGAACATCGTCACCTTGAACCGTCATCATGACTCGACTTGGAAATCGTTGGAATACTTTAATAAATCTTAAACATTAAACTTAACCGACAAGGCTAAACCGTAATATGTTATTAGAGATACTTAGACTATGTTGTATTGTTTTAGGGCACTTAGGCGGCGGAGTGTTAGCTCCATATTGATTATTTACCCGATACTTGCCGAGCTTAACTTGTGAGTTATTCGTAGCCCTATTCTTTTACTATTTTTGGGCTGGAAAGCGTATTTTAAATTGTCAAATGTATGTATATCTTGTTTACCTAGTGGATTAGTATCACCTCAGATTAGATGGTTCTTAGGCTTGGGTAAGCCCCCCTTATACACTTGTTAGCTTTTGCCCACGGTTGCATATATATAGATCTATATGGGTTTGACCCACCCTCATTGCTCGATAGGCCGTCCCTATGAGTGGATGTTATGGTCGTATGTTTGTTGCCTTTGGTTTGCCATCGCCTTAGGTTAGGGGATACAGTCTGGTCAGGTTCAGTGTATGCTTAATCTAGGTATTTATACTCGCACTTTGGTTATAAATCAAGATATGCCATTTTGAGACTTGTCATGTTTACTAAATCTTTTATTGGGTCAACTTTTACTTAAATATTGCGAATAATTCACCAACATGTGTTGATGTCGTTTTTAACGCTTTTTCAGGAGTTTGAGGATTTGTTTGATCATGCCATGCTTATTTTGGGATCATTTATTCTATGTATTTTGGAATTCATTATGTTGATGTAATTCCTTTATGATCCACTTTATGACATTGATTTGTATTTGTATTTGACGATTGGTTCACATTTGACTTTGTATTGTATTTGTTAAACCTTTGGCATGATTAATATATTCCGATGTTTTGTTTATTGGTTGTAAATGTTGTAATCCTTGACTCTTGATATCTTTAACTGGAACACTCCGTATTTCCGCTTTAAGCGGGGTGTGACAATATTAACTATAGATTATATCAATATGAATATCTCAGAAAGTAACATCTATATAATTATATTAAATATTGCTTGAAAAACAAATATATATATATATATATATATATATATATATATATATATATATATATATATATATATATATATATATATATATAGGAGTAGGATCAAATAAAAAGTGTTAAATTTGTAAAAAGTGTGAGAAGCATTGTGGGAGTGACATGTGGCAAGCTTGGAAAAAAAAAAAAATTTAATAAAAAGATATTTAAAAAAATAATATTTTTTTTTTTGAAAAAAAAAAAATCTTAAAAAAAAAAAAATTTGGAAAAAAACAAATTTTGAAATTCTTTTTGATAACGTTATCTGCCACGTCATATGATGCACACACAAAATATGATTCACATTAATGATGCACAAAAAATATGATTCATATAAATGATGCACACAAAAAAACTACTCGTATGATATTCAACTATGATACACGCATAAAATGTTCAACATAGATGTGCATCATAAATGTGTATCATAAATGTGCATCATAAATGTGTATCATATTTTTTTTTTACATAACTTTTTTCGAGCAAAAAAAAAAAAAAAAAAATTAAGCTTGCCACATGTCACTCCCACAATGCTTGTCACAGTTTTTACAAATTTAACACTTTTTACATGAACCCTCCCCTATATATATATATATATATATATATATATATATATATATATATATATATATATATATATATATATATATATATATATATATATATATATATATATATATATATATATATATATATATATTGGGGTTTGTTAGTGTTAGTAGGGAATGGCTCATACACATAGCTCATTAACCCCCAAAACACATAACCTGACTTACAAAAGCTTGCCTGCTATCTCCTAGCTCCGGCCCTTAGGCTCCGGCGTCCGGACACAAGACTCCGGCGTCCGGACACTTGGCCCCAGCATCCGGACATTTCGTCCCGGCGTCCGGACACTTGGCCCTTGGCCCCGTGTCCGGGAGATTTGGCCCCGACACCGAGAATCAGGCCCCGTGTCCGGGAGATTTGGCCCCGGCACCGAGAATCAGGCCCCGTGTCCGGGAGATTTGGCCACGGCACCCGGGCTTCGGCCCCGTGTCCGGGAGATAGGCCCCGTGTCCGGAAACCTAGCCCCGGCACCCGGGAGTTAGGCCCCGTGTCCGGGAGTTTGGCCCCGACGCCCGGGAATTAGGCCCCGTGTCCGGAAACCTGGCCCCGGCACCAAGGCTTTGGCCCCGGCACCCGGGAGTTAGGCCCCGTGTCCGGAGTTTGGCCCCGGCGCCCGGGAGCTAGGCCCCGTGTCCGAGAGATTTGGCCCCGGCACCCGGGCTTCGGCCCCGTGTCTGGGAGAAAGGCCCCTTGTCCAGAGATTTGGCCCCGGCACCCGGGCTCCGGCCCCGTATCCGGGAGGCTTGCCTCAGCGCCCGACACTCGTGACCCGGCGTCCGGAGCTCGTGACCCGGCATCCGGCACTCGTGTCCCGGCGTTCGGCACTCGTACACCAGGACCCGTCATCCGACACCAGGCTGTCAGTTATGGCCCGAGACGTTTGGTGTCCGACACTCACACTCTCGGTCCGACACTCCGGAACCTATACTTATACTTTACATCTAGTAAGTATAGTATTCCTCTAAACCGACATTAATGCCTTGGGATGCCTCTCGTAGTATAATGCTCCTGACATCCTACCGGTCAGACACTCAAGCCTAATCCTTGAGTGTAACCGTCAGAGCATTAATAAAGTTATATAATGATATAAACGTTAATACCCGTTGGAATCCTATTGATGAGCCATAAATGGTCATCATTGCCATACGTTGTTGATGCCTGGTAGTGTTGGGTATAAATACTCAACACTTCAAGTTTTGGACACATCTTCTCCACTCTCATACTTGCACACAGTATCTCTTGACCGGAATACCTATACACTTCCCGCAGTAAACATATTCCGATCATCTTTCTCCAACCAGCCACTTGACCACCTTAGGCTCGCCAAGAGCTTGATACGTTCGCACTGCTAAGCAGGAGGTCAAGGGGTTGAATCCCAAACACCCAAGTTACTGAGCCTGTCAATCCTTGCTCTAACATTGGCGCCATCCGTGGGACACGTTTTAGCAACGGTGTCTCATTTCATTTCTATCTTTTTTCATTTCATTTCTTAGTTTCACCACCATTTTTTCTTCTCCATGGAAGGCAATTCCTCATCACAAATCGGTTCACTTAATCCAAAGACAACCACCAATACCCCATCCACCACCCCACCTAATTACATATACATGGCGCAGGAAGAAACTACATCTCGCAAAAGGAAGGCATCAGTCCTTCAGGATTGGGTGATGGAGCCTATTTGCTTTCCACCAATTGAAACTCCTTCCATCAACCCTGTAGTAATACAAATCCGGTTAGCCAACTATGAAGTGAATAAGGCATATGTTGATACAGGGAGCTCAATGGAGATTATTTATGCCCACTGTTTTAGGAAGCTCCCTGAAAAAGTACAACATTCAAAGCGTCCAACACAATTCCATCTAGTGGGGTTTTCAGGTGAGACGCATTGGCCAATCGGAGAGGTAGCAATAAACATGATGTTAGGAGAATATCCACACTATAGGTTAGAAATGATTAATTTTGCAATCATTGATGCACCATCGGCCTACAATGTCCTACTGGGCAGGCCTGCATTACAAAAATTGGAGCAATTCCATCAACCATTCATGGCATGATAAAGTTCCCTACCCCAGCTGGCATAGCCACAGTCAGGGCTAGAACGTCATGGCCTAAAGAGTGCAAACAGGTAGAGAAACCAAAACTGGTAGAGGGTCCCAAAAGTGATCCGGCAATGGAAATCATTGATGGTCCGGAACAAAAAGTTATTATTAATAAAAATTTCCCTGAACAACCAGTGACCATTGGTTCACAACTCCCAGCACAGACAAAGACTAAACTCATAGCGTTACTAGAATAAAACCTTGATGTCTTTGCATGGCAGACATCAGACATGACTGGTGTCCCAAGGGAACTAGCAGAGCATTCCCTAAACGTGAATCCCAATATTGTGCCAATCCGACAGAAAAAACGAGGCATGGCCCCGGATCGTAGTAAATCTGCATGTGACCAAGTAAACAAAATGGTCGAAGCAGGGAT